>VZTX01010332.1:893561-1045171 GCA_013400915.1 Pardalotus punctatus | reverse complement strand
TTTTTTTTTTTCTTTCTCTTTTCCCCTCTCCCCGTGGTAGTTTGCTGATGTGCAGCCCGGATCCATCTTCTGGCAGCATCAGCGGGACCGGGGTCGGCGGCGCGGCGGTCGGCGTGCGCGCAGCGGGGCGCGGGNTCCTCCTCGGCGGGAAGTTTGGCTGGGGTTTGACAGAAGCGAGGGGAAGCCCTGACAGACAGGATCTCCCGGCCTGAGTCCACCCCTTACGCCCACCCACACACCCAACGACTTTTCCCCGGCGAGGGGGCAGGGGGTGCAGCGGTGCTCATGCTCCTCACTCTGTGTCGCACCCGTCTGACTGGGGCTACCTAGGGAGCACCGTCTCTGGGAAGAGCCTCCAGGTGGAGAAGGAAAAAAAATACCAACCCCCTCCAAAACCTGTGGTTTCTCCATCCCTTACCCTTTTTTCCCAAGCCGGCGTGGACACCCAAGCCGGCCGCCTAGTTCACCCTCGCCCTGCTCGCCACCTCCGCCCGAGGGGAGGATGAAGATGCTTTGCTGGAGGATGGCACTGTGGCTGGCCGGGTGGACTGTCTGTGGGAAGCCTTCTTCGTGCTCTGGCCTTGATTATGACTACACTTACGATTTCACTGAAGAGGATAAAGCCGAGGCGATAGATTATAAGGATCCTTGCAAAGCCGGTAAGTGACTTCCACGTCTAATGCAGCTCCCCGCCCCCTCCCCAGATGGTGACTTTGTCTCGGCTTTATTTACGCGGGGTGCGTGAGGGGGCGTCCCGGGCTCACCTGCTCCTTCCCGGGGCAACGCCGGCGAGCGCAGTCGGAGCCCTGCGTCCAGTCCCCTTACCTGGGGAAGGTACCCGGGACCTGCTTTTCCGGGACTTCCCACTCACTTGCCTCCCGTGTCCGGCTGGGGTGGGAGAGGGGCGCGGCGCGGGCAGGACTGGACCGGCCGCCACCGCTCCGCGGCCCCGGGGGCTTCGTGCCGGCCGAGGAGCCCTCGGGTCACGACGCCGCCGGAGCCGCGGAAGTTGCAGAGAGCCTTTCGGCGGGGCTCGAAGGTTTCGAGGCGGGACCGTGCCCCGCAGCACCAGCCGGGAACACGGAGCGGCCGAGCCGGGCTGCGCCGGGGGTGGAGGCTTCTCCCGGGGCCCTGCCCGCCCCCGCGGCGGGAGCGGGTGCCGCCTCCGCCTCCCTCTCGCCTTCTCCCATCCCAACCCGTCGCTCGCCGGCCCGGCACCCCTTCCCGCGGATGGGGATGTGATCAGCGCGGCTGCCGAGCGGGAGGGGATGCCCGGGGGTGGTGACTGTCTGCCAGGCTTTCAGCCGGGCAAGCCCACGCGTCCCGCTCCTATAGCCCTGCTGGTGCGTGCTGCGGGCTGGTGCTTTACAGCGGGTGCCGTGGGGCCGCTGCGGTGCCTCCCGCGGGCTCTGTGCCCAACCGATCCCTTTCTAAACTGTGCGGGAAGAGCTGAGTTACAGCTTCTTCTCACTTTGCACAGCAGTTCAGTGGTTTTCCAGAACGTTTATCTTACTGATTTAGGACTGCAGCCTCCTTAATGCCTGGTACAATTCTTCACCCATTAAAGTTATCACTAACAAGAACTGACCTTAGGAACCGGGTTCACTGGTATTTCAGTAGACAAGTGCATCTCGATGGTGCTTTTTTCCCCTCCCAAATGTGTTATCAACAACAGTGGCTGTCCATTCCCAACAGCTCTATTGTTAAACAAGTGCTCAGGTTTTCTAGCAGCCTCCTTTGCATTAATTAGTTATTTTATATTCTGAAAACTAGTTCAGCCAAAGGTTGTGTTCCCTATATCTGTGTGGTTTTCTTTAACCTATTGAAGAGAATGTGGTGTACATATATGCCAAATGTGCAGACACTCTGTTTTTCTAATCACAAAAATATTTTGTTTCTAAGTGTGAATTGTTAGGTCTGACTTGCTTGCAACTGAAGTTGTAAGTTCAAGTTCAAAAAGAACAGAAGCAACTGCAAACAAAACATTTTTTTTCCTCAATTAGCACTCACAAATAAATGTAAGTAACTAGGCATAGTTAACCTAAACTATTTTCTTCTGGTCTGTAATTCTTTAAGAAGATTTATATGCATCATTTCATATGATGAGAAATGCGTACTTACTCTCAGTTTGCTGTGGGATTCTTGTTTCATAGTGGGAATAATTAGCAATTATAATTCATGGTACTAAGTGTTTTGAGGTTATGCATGAGAGAAAGACAACAGTAGGAGACTGCAATTTGATCTGTGTTGCCAGTTCTCAGCCATCACTTTGTTTTGCTTGGAGAAAGAAGCATTTGTTTGGAAAATTTGGCCCATGGAAACATTTTATTGAAGTTCTTACCCGTGCTGCTTCACAAATATATGGAGCTTAGGTAGTACAAGGGTGAGAGACAGGTAGGTGTCTGAATAGTTACCTGCATGTAGTTCCTCTTAGTCTTAATAGCTGTCACTTTGAGGTTCTCTGTCCAGTAAAAAATCAATTTTTTTTTTTTGCTTCTTATTGTATGGTAGTCCTTCAGAAATAAAAATGTACCTCAGTGCTACACACTGGGTATGTACCATGTACCCATAATTTTAATAAAAAATTGAAAGTGCTGTATATCAATGAAAGTGATCCTCCAACACTTATTTCCCAATTTACTTTTCCTGCTAGACCTTCCTTAAAGGCTCCGTTAATCTTGGCCTGTAAAGTACTGGTGCCTGATCAAAGATGTTTGCAGTAGTGGGTGCTTAGCCTCTTTTATCGGCACAGCCTAATTGTGTGTTGTCCCTAGGTTAGGCCTTATTGTCTGGGGTGGGTTTTGGACTCCCATGAGTAAATTTACTGATCTCTGCCATTAGGATGGTTCCACAGTGAGGCCCTATAGAAGGACAAAGCCAGGCTTCACAGTGAGGGGTGTGAGACGTTCACACTAAAATTTGTGTGGTCACTCTTGGCGGAAGGTAACAGGATAACATAAGGGAATTCTTGCTGAGATAAAGTTCAAGGTATGCAAGCTTTGTGTCTTAGATATAATTAACACCTGCTTTTACGGCAACTTGAGGGCCTGTAGCTGAGGCTGTAAAAGTGGTTTTGCTTTTTCTTGTTTGTGTTTTTTTTTTTTTTTTTAAGCTGTTCAGTCTGGTAACAGGTCAGTGTTCAGCTAGGAACCAAATATAAGTGAATTTCTGCAACTTAGCAAAATGGAGAAATACCCAAAGTCATTTATGTTTTTACCTAGTGACATGCTGCAAAAGTTCTAGTGATACCTATGCAAAATTTAGACGTGCTAGGATAATTTGACCTACCCCTAAATATGCTGATGCAAAATTTTTTTACCTGTACTTTAGAAGTCATTTGCATTCAAATTTTCTCCAGTGAGTAGTGTTTGCTGCTAAGTTTTTATTGCATAGACTACAGGCAAAAATTTTTGTAATCCTGTGAGAGAAAGCCTTATACATGAGGCATCTATAGTTAGATGAAGTTATAATTCTATACCCCTTTATAGATATTGTCCCAAATCTGTTGAATAAATGTTCTTTTGGTAGATTCCTTTCTCCCTGGTTTTGTGAAAGAAATGAAGACATTTACCAGAAACACAATATGACAGCCTCTGAGGGCTTATTTATGGGTATTGTGTGGGGCTTTTTATGGGTCCTAGATGTGTATTTTAATATTTTCGCAGGGAAGGCATCATTTTAGTGAATGTGCCTAGAATCATGCTGTTGCTTTGACTTAAAATTCCCAGAAGCAACACAGTACAGGATGCTATAGAGGCTGAAAAGTACATTTTCTTACACTATTTCCAGCTTTGTGAAAAATCTACAGATAAGAGGAGTCTGTCAGATGCCCAGTAGAACTAGGAGTTGTTTCTGGAACTGATGTCTCTATTTGCATCTAAACCAGCAGCTATTTTATGTAACAACCCCAAAGTACAGTCTCAGTAATGAAGCCAGCACATTGGGAGCCGTGGATCTTCAGGGAAGAGAAGGGCCTGGAGAAATGTTGTGATGCTGTTGGGGACTCGACCATTGGAAGGAAGCTGTTGACATTGTGCAGAAGAGCTTGATGAGCTGTGTGCTTTCCCATGTGTTTGTCTGCAGACCTTTAGCCCAGGTGCGAGTTTTGGGTCATGCTACTTCTCCTTTTAAGAAGAATCCTGGCACACTGTAACAGCAGGATGTGATGCAACACAGTTTCTGTGCTTCTGATGTCTCGGATATTTCCTTGTGTCTCCCTGCAGGATATTGCCCTCAGTGCTTACTGTTGTGAATTCAAGTGTAAGGCATTCTTAGTTCATCTTCAGGATCTAATTTGCCAGAAGATGTGAAACTGGGAACACCATGCTCTAAAGAATCTAAGGATATAGATCAGCATTTGTATATGCAGATACTGCTCCAAATAATAAAATGCTGGTTAGATTTCAATGGGCATCATCAAACTTTTCAGATTGCAGCATGCGCCTGCATTTATCTGTGGATTCCTGAAGTTTTGCTTTTTTCCCATCCTTTCCACAGTTTATGACATATTCAGGATATCTGCTGAGAAACAGAGAGTGAGATGGGTAGAAAAATAATTTCCCATCCTGTAATACTTGGTCATAGCCTGCCCAAGATATTCAAGGTTTTTTGAAGGCTTTTGTTTTGTTTTCTCAACAACTTCGTGTTTTCTAAAACAAAACAAAGCAAATAAAAAAAGAGAATGTACTTTGGTGTGGTCTTCCAATTAAAATACAGTGAACTGTGGGAGATTAGGTAAGAAGTCTTAGTTTTGTTGTGTAGCCCCAGCACTGAGGTCTGTTTCAGCCTCTGGACAGCTGACTATCCTCAGATAAGTGTCTTTTAGCATTTCTTCTTCGAGATATTTCACTTCCTAAAACAAATGTTAAAGGTTTGGGAAATAGGCATGAAGTTGAGTTCCTTGGGCTATTATTCTTCCCTTTTGTGGGCCTTGTGTCCTTGGGGTTTTTGCGCCAGAAATTCTGTCTTGCACTGGGGAAAATTCTCCCAAGGAAAACTTCACTGAAACTTTTCCAGTTCTTACTGTAGTTAATTTGGATTACTCCCCCCGCAAAACCCAGTTAACTGGGAGTTTTTTCCTTTCAAATGATGCATAAATTGCCTTTTTTCTTTTCCCCCTCAATGAAGCTAGATAAAAATGTGAAAAAAAAAGAATATTGAAATCAAGCAATTAAATTTATAGCTTCATAACTTGAAAGTTTGTTAGTAGGCAGTTATTTGACTAAGAATAAATTCTGTATGTGTGCATGCCTGCCTGCTTGAGAATTAGAGAAAATTAAGACAGACTCTCTCACCAAGTCCATTTCTCCCTCCTGTGAGAATCTAAGGAGCTCATTTAGTTACTTTGCACCTTTATAAATAATAATAATAAAAAGTTTGGATTGTCTGTAGCAGGGAAATTAGTACTTCCCACATCACTGAAGCATGAAACCTAGTAATGTATTTTATTTGTAAGGTGTCTGAACATGAAAAATTGATGGTAAATGTTGAGTACAATTATTATGCAGTGTCATCTGTAACTGCAATCTATTGTTTCTTGATGTTGGAGCAGCAGCTTTCTATACTGCTACGTTGTGGTTTTGGTTTTTTTAAAATTTCCCTCTTGTGCTCTGGGGTGTGTGTTCAGTTGTAAGCATTCTAATTGTGCAGTCTGGTAATGGGAAAATTCTTAAAACCTCTGATTATACGTTTTGAATCTGTTGCATGATTCAGGTAACTGTGATCTTTCATATTTATAGTTCAGTCATGTAGTAGACTCTTAAAGATATACTGTGCAGTTTGCACTAATGTAGAGGTTGTGCTGCTAATATCACTTGCCAGATTGACAGAATTGTGACTGTTCATGTAGTAAATGCATGGTGTAGGCAGCTGAAACAGAAACAAGCTTTTCTGAATAGTCTGTCCCAACTGGTTTCCATCCTGCTGTGGATAAATTTATAGGGTAAATAAGATTACTGATGAATTTAGCTTTTAAGTATTTTTTTTTCCTGAGAATTCTCCACTATTACTTTATCTGTGATGACCTTAAATGTTGTATCTCAACACCTTCGAAAGAGATTTGTGAGAACGTACAGTTCTTTTCCTCCTCACCTTCATTGAAAAGACTAACTCAATATGAAACTCTGGGAAAACTACAATAAGTGAATATGTTTTATATTCTAACTTTGTGAATATCCTTCCACACCAAATGCTCAATTTCATGTCCAGACCACTTTCCATAGGGATCTGTTTCTGAATATACATCCAGCGTGTCAGAAAAGTGATCTGTAAGGAGCAGTATTACATCACTGCAAAACGAGTCTAATTGATGAATCTAATTGAGCTTGGAATCAGGTCCCCAAGGCAGATGCTGAAACATTCACCACACCTGGATGTCTGCCTTATGTCATTCTGATTGCCCCTCTGGACAATAGGGTTGATAGGCTTATGACATAATTTCATTCACTTCCTTTTGGAGAGAAAGTCATGTTTGTGCTGCATGGTAGTGACAGAAGGTCTGTACAATGGAAGAGCTGTAAGATTGGAGAGTCAGCTTCTGGTTTTCACAAGCACAGAGGACCTTGTGGAGAAGGGGACTTTTTTTCCCCCTTCCTGGATGTATTATAGTACTCTGAATTTCATAACAGTGAATGAACAAGGGAAGAAATCTCTAGTTTTTGTTTAGACAAGATGTATTTATTCTTAAACTGAAATAGTTTTTATAGTTTGGCTTTTTACTTGGGAAAAATATTATGGAATAGAATTTTTGTATTTAATATGTATCTGAAGGAAAGATCTATTCTAAAAGCATTATTACAGAGCAAAACAAAGTTTTGGCCTTTCAAAGCTTTCAGTTGGATGAGCAGCATTTCATACTGTTTTCCAGCCTTTTTTCAGCCTCTTTAGGATCTTTAGGATCTTCCTAATCTACTTGTTTCAGTCACTATTGAATGCAGTCCATTCCCCCCATTTTTAATCAGAAACAACCTCTCTCCACCTCCCTACTACAGCCCTTCAGAGTAACAGAACTGAAAGTGTGACTAGAGAAATTTTGTGTATTTTTAGTTCTGTCTTGTCAGAATATATTTCTTGGCTGGGAGAGAGCTAATGGCCAATCTGTTAATGTGTTTTAATGCATATTCATTCTTTGTGTCTGCTGCTCATCTTCTTTTCCTATAATGTCTTTCATTGTTACTATGGAAAATTCTGCTTGCTTCTGGATTTCTCCTCCACTGAATGCACTTTTTACTTGCTTTTCAACTTTTCCTTGTGTAGCCTGACCAGTCTTCTAGTCCTCCCTGTTTTCTTCCCTTGGCATGTTCTTCTCTTCCTTGCAATTACCAGTTATTTCCTCCAAATATAACTTCTGGCTCATCACCAGACTTTCTGTGAGATTGTCTTCTAGTGCTTTGATAGCTCTGTAGTGAGGAAACTGGGCACCTGTGGCCACAGCTGGAAATGAGGAGGAGGAGAAAGATGAGTGGGCTGTGTGTGACCAGCATCTTCTCACAGGCCTCTTGCAGGATGCTCAGTGGGCTGCAATGATCTGTTAACCACTGCACATCCAATCCTGAAATATCCAGCTACAAATGTTTTTACAGAGCACATACATGAACCTTTTTTCTCTTTGGACTCGTGTACCTAAATATCAAGATTTGATGTGAAGGCCATCTTTGCTGCTCAAGAGAAGTAAGATTACTCTAAGTACTTGTAGTGTAAAGGTTTTATAAATAGTAACGCAGCAGAACAGGTTGAGCTGGGAAGTGTGAAGGTGGAGGCTGTGCTGTGGACATATGTGGAGTGTCGGTGTGCGACCCATGTGAGTGATTGCTCTTGCAGACTGTTTTGGAGGTGGCTCCCACTCAAACACATACTCTCAGATGACTTTTTTGGGTGAGTTTTGCCTCAGTAATGGTCTGCAAGTGTAAATGTTGAGTGACTATAAGTGAGTATCAGGTGTTTGAAAATATTTGAGCATGGTCAGATAGCTCTTATGGAGCAATAATGCTCCAAAATGTAGGTTTGTGGGTTTTCTCTTCAATATTACAAAACAGATTGTCAACATGAAAATGCCAAAAAATCAATATTGTTCTAAAATAACTCCTAGTTTTTTTCTTGAGGTGTGTGAAATATGATGCCTAATAGGATATGCAGTGTTTATTAAACCAGTTTCCTTACTATATATACTTTAATGATAAAAAGGTCCATCAATAATTGACTAGAATTGATTTTGAATTTTTTTATTCATTTAGATGTTTATAAGTGATGCCTGATCAGGGAATATTCAGCAAAATCAGGACACAAAATTGCAAAGGAAGGATGTTTGTTTTAAAATTCATTTTCAGTGCATTTAAGTCTGACTTTGGAAATTCTCTCCCTTGCTGTCCTTTTGAATTTAATCTCTTTTTCTAGAGAAACTAAATGACTGAGGAACATTGCTGCATTTGAAAGGTGCCAGTACCTTTCCAGTCCCATTGTGAACCTTGGATATTGTAAATTATATAGTGGAATTTAAGTATCAGCTCTTGTAAGAAGTGAGGGGACAAGGACATCAGCTGTGGGGCTTGTATCTAAAAAGTTGTGCAGATGAGTTACATTATTCTCATGCTGGTAGAATCAGTTAAATATGTCCCTAGTAACAAGTTTAATTGTTACTAAAGAAAAATGAATCCATTTTATTGGTGTCTGATGTTTTAATTGGTGCTAGGTAGGTATGTTCTTGCTGTCGTGGGCATTGTAGCACTAAAGACCTTCAACACATTTTCACTTTCCCAAAAGAATATAAAGAATTTTGCTTAGGGCACAGTGATTGTCCAAAGAGTGGCCAAAAGGCAGAGCTTCCTATGTTTCCAGATCATGTATTCAGATAAGCAAAGAAAATAATTTCAGATGGTTCTTATATAATATCAAGATTTATTTAAACAGTTTACTTGCACAGCGAATTATATTTGCTTTCATGAGGAGTAGTTTTAGAACAACTCTGCGGGTGTGAGAACATGACGATGAACTGCCCAATTTCTCCATCTGGTAAAATGTCCTTATATTTATAACAAATTTGCATACATCTTCATTTTCACTTGTACTTGCATTTTTCCCTTACTCAACATTACTCTTACAATCATGCTCTTACTTCAGCTTTATTTGTAGGTAGGTTATGCTATACTACTTTACAACTGTTTTCATACTTATAATTCTGTACTTTATGTCTTGTATAAATATATAGGCAAATTGATAAATTAGGTATTTTGTGCTCAGGCAATCCACTTAGCCCTTTTCTAATAAAGAACATAGTGTGTTTCCATGAAAAATTGCCAGCACCATGTTGAAAGCATGTTACCCATCTTTTTAGTATCTTCATATTAGTACCAGGATCTTTGATATATCTGTCCCTGTCTTTTTGTCATAATATAAACTACTCAGTCTTTAACTATGGAGCTCTTCAAGACTATTGATTCAAGACTGAATTGTGTAATCCTTTTTCTGTTGTTGCTGATATACCATAATTGCATTATGTCCTGATAACTTATATAGTTTAATCTTTTGTGCCTGGAAAAAAAAAAACCATTAAAGAAAAACCCACAATAAAATGTCAGACAAAAAGAAATAATAACTGAGCCTGTAAATAGATAAGGAACCAGGTTTGTATGGGTGAGTGCTTTATTCCCCCAAGGTTACATTATTGGAAAAAATGTTTAATGAAAACAGGGTAAAAAGATGTTCAAGTTAATAAAGAGACAATGAAAGAGAAGGAACATGATAAACATGAACAATCTCAGAAATAATAAAATAAGATAAAATAGAAGATATTTGTTTCTACTTCTATAAGTCTCTTAAATTCTGAAGGGGAAAATTCAGAGACTAGAAGACACGTGGGGATTTTATATAACTCTTTTTTTGATTGAAATCTGCTAAAGGATTCCACTCAGACAGTATTTGGATATGTGATATGACATTTACATAGGTAGCAGGGGTATCTGGGGGTCTGATATTTAGTAACGGTAACAATAATGATTTTCAAGTGGATATATACCTCCGGCTTCAGAGTTCAAGTCAGTATTTAGTAACTTTAAACAAGGATGAACCCCAATGTGTGGCAAGATTATCCTTGTCTACCTACTGCAAATTCTTGTTTCTTTCTGTGAAGCAGCTGGTGGTGACTGCTGTCAAAGACAGGACCTTGGAAGTGATCCAGTGTTGCAGTTCCTTTGTTCCTCAGCCCTCCCTAAGTGCTGTTTCAAAGACTCATGTCTTGTAGCATGCCTAAAAGATAAATGCAATTTAGCTATTTTGGGAAATGAATGAATTTCAAAGCTCAGTATGACTGTAAACACATTGACCAAGTATATTTGATGAAAATGAATGTATGCAAACATAGAAGAAGAAAACTGCATTTACCTCTGTTTATGGATTGTCATTATGGGTCCAGTGGAACACTTGTGCATGTTTATCTATAATCCACGTGTATGCACACGCTCACCTGACTACCTAAGCAGCTGCCATTGAAGCACAGATGCCTACAGAGTATCTATAGAGGCTCTTTAAAGTTGTGCATACAGCCCGTGTTGGTGCTTTTCTTCTTTTTGCTTTTTTCCCCGTTTGTAAATGCCAGGGTAACTTGTGTGTAAATCTGACCTAGAGGCCGTTGGACTCAGTGGGAATATTTCCAGTTACTTTAGGGATAATGTTTATAGGTGGATAAGTAATAAGCAGAGCTGACTAATTTAATTCTGTGTACTTGGGCTATGGCTTACTTGTATGCATGTGCTCACATGCTTTGCAGGCACATCAATGAAGGCAGTTGGATTTTTGCCCCAGTTTCTGTAGTTGTCATCACTAACACAAGAGTATCATGAAATATTACATTCAGTGACCTTGTGATTACAGGTTCTTTCTTGCTGGACCGGGGTGTGAGAAATATCCAGCAGCTTGAAGAGCATCTGATTTTCTCTTTTTTTCCCCTTATAAGAAGATGCAAGATAAGACTGGATTTTGATTACTGCAATGATTTCTCAACCTTTAGAGATAGGTTTCTTCTTGTCATAGCTGAATACTTTATTAATTGTTCAATCTGATAAATGGCTAAATATGCTGATGAACATGATGGTTGCAGTTGCATATACAGTTCTTTATCTATATAGTTTCAAGAAATGTAAAGTCATAGATAATAAACCATTTGTTACAAAACACAGCAGGCCTGGTGTCAATCATGTGGCATTAGCTAAGTTTGACAAGCTGTGAAGATCCCCAAATTAACAAATTTTCTAATCCAGAGGCTGCTAGAAGCTAACGAGATCTTGGAAAACTAGGAAGAACAGGTGTACTAATATCACCATTTATTTAGTAAACTAATGAAGTAGTTAATGACAAAACAAGAAAGGATCAGAAAGTTGGTTTGATTTTTTTTTTTTTCCCCCCAAAGCTATGTATAGTTTGGATGGATTGCAAAAACTCTAGATTGCCACATAGAGCTAAGTACCCTTACCACATAGACTAACTCTGTGCACATCTTGCATTTAACCACATAGTTTGTTACTTTTGTGTTTTGAAAACCCCTGTTTTCTTTCTGATGTTGTTTCTTCTGTATGTTAAACTTAAATCACGGCCAGAGTGAGAGCTGCAGGTGATAAATGAGCCTAGATTTGACTGAGGATCCTTGTTTGAAGAAAGTTCTTGGCTTTAGTTACAGGGTTCTCTGGAGTTACTGGATAAGGGAAGGAAGTAAGGAGAAAAATCTTTGCCCATCATGAAAATATTTGCTTTCTACAGTTTTTTGATTCTTTGATCACTAAATTGAAGGAGTGGTAGAGATTAGAGTGTGGAAGAGGGGTTCCCTGGTTTTCTTTTCAGTGTTTGTATCTGCATTCTTGAGGTTGAAACCCTTTCATACATGAAATACAGGTGAAAATATAGAAACCTAGTTCAAGTCTTTTGGATGTTTTCATTCATAATACCTTTAATTTGGAAGAAGCTGAATTAAATATGAATTGTAGTGCTGATGGATCACAGTCAGTGTGTCTACAGAAGTGAAACATGAGTAAAGAGAATTTATAACATACGCTTCCTTTTGCTTTATGGAAGAGAGCCAAATACAAAGATGCCTCCTAGATCAGTAATGTGTTTATGGAGATGTGCAGATCTTTTAGCTAAAGCTAAAATTTTAGTGAGATATGCAAGCTATTCTATGGTGCTTTAAATAAAAAATGTGTAGAGCCAGTCATGACAGTCTTTATCAACTCGGACAAAATTAATTTTTCTTGGCTATTTTTTGAGATTTTTAATAACGTGTCTTAGATTTATTTGGCATATGGTATAGCATTCCATCACATATAATGTATCTTTACTGGTTCATTGATCTAGATATTCTAGGTTCAAGTTTATAGAATGAATTGAATAATTTCCTGAATTACTTACATTTATAATCAAGCTTTTCCAAACATTTTGTATGTCTTTCCTAATTATGAACAAGGTCAGACTAAATAACAGCCATAAGGAAAAATTAAAAAAATTGAACATAAATAGTAATCCTCCATTCTAACTACATAATATTATAGAAGAAGAAAAATTATTTGACCCTTGGTTTCTGCTCACGTAATTTGGCTTGGCATTATTGATCTAAAATATCCTAGGTTTTATCTGTGGAGAAATTTTTCTCTCCTTCCAACAAGCAGATGATGTGTCATTGAAATCAGCAAAGACCTAGATAAGATTTTGGATCCACTTGCAAGTGTTAATGAAAAAAATTAACATTCCCATTCTTACTTGCCAATCAATTGTGATTCCTTTTATGCAGTTCTGATATGGTGTTAAATCCTTTCTACATCTAGAAAGGAGCATGAGCAAGACTTGCTCCTGCAGTGATGGAGCTACAGGGACTCCTTGCCCAGCAGGGCACAGCCAAACACACACTACATCTCTCCTTCCTGCCCTCTTCAGAATCAGTCCTGGATTTAGTTTCCCTTCCTGCTTGTTGCCGGAGGAGTCACAGGTATCTGAGTTTAAGGCTGGATAGGTGCTTAGAGAAATCATAGAGAATATGTTATTTACCAGGGGAAGCCAGGTAATCAGGTAAAACTGAGATGCAAATGACAGGTGAATTATCCTGTGCTAAGCCTTCTGCACAAGCATCCAATCTGATGATTCCCAGCAGAAATTTCTGTGAGTGCATTTTTTCCTGCAGGTCAAACTGCTCTCTGTAGTTTATCTGCTGCTGAGGTAGTGAGTTTTAATTTAAGTAATGCTGCACATACCAAAATTCCTAGTGGTATTTTGTTCCAGTCTGTCATTCAGTTAAATATGGATGAATTGTTCTTGCGCAGATCTTTCGGTTCAGCTTTTGGACACTGCTGTGGATTGTTCAGTGGTTCTTACACCTGGTAAAATGCCATTGCTTATAAAGATTGTGGATCAGGAAGTTATGCTTTTTCTTTCTGTGAGATTGGTCTAAGAAAAGGTAGCTACCTTCCTTGCAAACTTTGAATTTCATATCTTTAGGCTATCATAGCTAAAATAGCACTCCCTCGTATCCTGCCATGGGATACAGCAGATGCTACAGGTGGGATGTGGAAGAACCTGCAGTAATGATGTGTTACAGACCCTGGATTGTGTGTTAGGTGGGCCATAGCATGGAGTGTACAGTAGGGAGCTATGCTCTGTGCAGGGACCCAGAGCAGCCAATGAAGATGTTTTGTTTGGGTTTTTTCCCCCTTTATGATAAAACAGTGTTTCCATTTTTTATCTGACTTGTGTGTCCTGGCACATTTATGTATGAATACTAAATGCTTTATGTGCTGCAACATATTAGGCTGAATTCTTCACTCAGACTGCACTTCCTCTCAGGATCTCTTGTTCTAATGAGATGAATGGCATGGTGACAATCACCTTAAGGAGGTCAGAATTCAAAGCTGAAGAAAAATTGTATTTAGGGTCACTTTACTGAAACTTACTGGAGGTGTATTTTTTTTAACAGTCCATTACAGTGGAGACAAGAGGTAACCAGGTAATTATNAAGGGGGAAAAAAGGGTAACCAGGTAATTTTGGTTCAATTTTTTTTTTTTTTTTTTTTTTTTTGTGTTTTGGGATGTTTATATATATCTATATCTATATATATATGCAGACATTGCAATGGGAGAATCTTTCTGAAGTGACATCATTACAGTAGGCTAATTTCCAAGCATAATCAGCTGTTTTAAAACAAACAAATAGTTGCTGTTAATATGCAGTAAGAAGCAGATAATTCATGTAGTTAACCAGGCTCTTTGAATTGGATGCAAAGAAAAACTAATTTTAAAAGTTTTTGTTGTTGTTCCCCCTTTATAGTAGGAAATTATATGGAGAGAAGATGTAGCAAGGGGGAGCATAGAGGAGCTGTTCTGTGCTGTGAGCCAAAGGACATCATTAGGAACACTCCTATTATCTGGAAGCCTGACTTCCTGTCTCAGTTTCCTCGTGGGTCTCAATGAATGGCAGAAGAAATGGAACACTTTCCTGCTTGGCCAAAAACTCTGCTAAATGACTCCTTTGGCTGCACGCCACACCATGCTCTGGAATAAATCCTGCAGCTCCCCCCTGAGTCTGGAGGGTACTTGCTGCAGCTCCTTGGGGCTGGTGGAGTGAATTTGAGAAAGCCCAACCTTCCCATGAATATCTTAATGCTTCGGGTGTCCTTTTGTACATCTTGAAAAATTGTCTTTTTGATAGAGAGCAACAGATGCATTGACATTTTATTAATGCAGACTTCTGTGAGAATGAAGGGATGTTAAAGAGCTACAAGTATGTTAGGATTTTCATATTTAGTAAATGATTTTACTACAATGAAAACAGTGTAGCATGCCTTGTAAAAAGTTCCAAAGACATGCTTAAAATAAGATGCTTTTAGATATGCGTTCAACTCAATAACTAATTTTCTGGGGCTTTTTTCCCATAGTTTTAGCACATCAACTAGTGTTGATGTGCTAAAATTATAAATATACTTTTACTGTAAAGCATAAAAATAAGGTAATGAAGATTTTTGTATATAGAATAAAACAAATTTCTGACATCTTATTAAGTGCAGTAGATGATGCATCTGTCATCTTCTATGTACAGAGAGGATTTAAAATAATTGTTTTGTTTTCTTATTTCTGGTCTTTGGTACACTTTCTTTAGCATACATATTAAACCCCAAAACTTTCAGTATCTTCTCTTAGTTCTGATTTTAATTAAAACTGCAGCACCAAACTTTTGGTTCAGTTGTTACTGTCAGTTTCTATACTTTCTACTTTAACTACAATTGGCAAGTAAGAACCTTGCAGCTGACTCAAAGGAAACTTGGCGAAATATACACCATTTCCCAGTGGCCTTTCTCTAGAATAGAAGATATATGGGACATTGTTTTAATAATTTTTGTCTTGTTTTGCATCCAAGAAGAAAAATATTCTTAATTCTGTGGAGCAGGGAAATGCTTACCATAGTTAGTGTTCTTGTATGTGTCATCTTTCAAAGGTGACAAGCTGTCCAGCTGCAAATGTTGGGCATAGTTGGAAAAAAATACAGAAAATGCTTAATGCCACTGGTGTATTTGAACAAGAAAGTATTGATCAGGTTCTGGTTTGTTTGGTTTGCTTTGTTTTGTTTCATCTTGTTTTTTTTTCCCCTCATAGTTTACTGTATGTTCTGTGTTCAGGCTTTCCTGAATTTTAATGTAAATTTACTCTGTGGTGACTTTCATGGTGTACCATCAGAGAGGGTGATGTGAAACAACACTTCTCCCACTGAAAGAGCTGCCAGCTTTTTTCATCTCTGGGGATGCAATCGTGCCAGACAGGCTTGATGTCGAGGCCACTGGGTTTTTTTCTCAAGGAAGCAGAGCTGCTGGATTATGCTCATCATGTCAACCTGTGCTCTAGTCTGTCTTCAGGCTCCTCTGTACAGGCAGCTAACTGCTTTCTGACAGGAGGAGATGCCCTTGAGTGACAGTCAGTGCTCCCAGCATCGATGCCTGTGCATTTTGAGACTTGCCCCTAGTGGAGGTATAGTTCAACAGCAAAGCTAAAAGAATAGTAAGAAAAGTGGGTAATTCTAAAACTGTTATTCCAATTGTTGCTTATATAAATGACACCGTGTGTTAATTCTTAGATGTCTGGGTAGCTGTGGCAGTTTGAATTTTTTAGATCATCAATTGAGACTTGAGATATTTATTGTGATAAAACATTAGCAAGTCTTGGTTATGAAATGTCTGCTTCATTTATGCTGTCGAAATGAACATAATGAGGTTACCAAGCAAGACTTCACTCTCAGTCAGCTCCATAAGGTCCATTAAACAGAGGGTGCTGGAACATCTAGCTGTAGTATACATTGACACAGAAACAGTTTGATAGATCAGCTGTAACTTGAAGAAGTGCATGAAGTTGGGTTTTAATTGTAAAGGTTTTATGTAATTTGGTAGTGCAAATGAAAAATGGGAAATTACTGTCATTATGTGTTCTAGATAAAATCTTGCAGAAACATTTGCCAGCCATTTCACTGTTTTACAGAACAGGCTAATATTAAATTTCAAGTAGTAAAATCTGCATGGGGGATACTTCATATTTGAAGATGATCTGCTTTAAAAATTTGCTGTTCTATGTAGTATGCAGATTTTCCCGGAAACAAAATATGTCTTGTGGTCAGTCCATTTACTTTACTTGCAGAAATGTTTGTGGTACAGACGCTCATGTTCTAACAAAATAAGGCATTCCAAAGTGAACTGCAGGTACCAGTAAAAATGCTGATAATAGTAACAAGGACATAAATTGCTTGGTCACTTGAATATATTGTTTCAAGTCTGTTTTTCTTGAAGAGAAAATGAAGTTATTTTAAAATACTCTGTACTGAGTAGCCGTACCACCTAACATTTCTTCTGTTGCTTAAAGGCTGGGTTTTGTCCTAAGTCAAGGGGGTATTGACTTAACATCCACCGGCAAATCTGTCTTGGAACTCTTATACAATTAATACATTATATTAATTGTAATATTAATATATTGTATTCATAGTTTGGATGAGATTGAGTTGACTGCAAGGGAAAAATGAGCTGTCACCCATATCCTCATCCAAACATAAAACATGTTCATCTAGTAATAATAAAAAAAACCCAAAACATTACTCTTGAGCTGATGCATTGATGGACTATTTTGTGGGAGAATTAATGCAAACTCTCCACTGAAGTGCAATACACATCTACCTTCCAAACCACATTTTCATTTATCAGTAGTGCCCAGTTATCTGCCCAAAATTGTCATCACCAGTTCACAGTTTGCTGGCACTTGATGTGCATTAATTTTTGGTTTGAATTTTCTAAAGCACATGTTAAAAAGGACAACCTCTTTTAACTGTATATGCAGTATTACACTCACTGTATACATTTTTGGCTTTTGCTCTAAAGTGTCAGACAACCATTTTGTTAAGGTCACTTTTGGCAAACCCTTGTGCACATGGAGGTGTTGAATATTCACTTTGGGCTGCCCAAAAATTATCCTCATCAGCTGGGCCTTTTAATATTGTGTGCAGTTTTGACAACAAAGACATTGAGCTACTAGAGAACATCCAAAGGTCAACAAATCTGGTGAAGGGCCTTGAGGTGAAGCTGTGTGAGGAGCAGCTGAGGTCACTTGGGCTGTTCAGCCTGGAGAAGTGGAGACTGAGAGGAAACCTCATTGCAGTTACAGCTGCCTCGAGAGGGAAGGGGCAGGCACGATCTCTCCTCTGCGGTGACAGCGACAGGACCCAAGGGAATGGCTTGAAGTTGTGTCAGGGGAGGTTTAGGCTGGATATCAGGAAAAGATACTTCACCCCGAGGGTGGTTGGGCACTGGAACAGGCTCCCCAGGGAAGTGGTCACAGCAGCAGCCTGACAGAGTTCAAGAAGTGTTTGGCCAATGCTCTCAGACACAAGGGGTGTGTGCAGGGTCAGGAGTTGGACTGGATGATCCCTGTGGGTCCCTTCCAACTCTGATTCTGTGAAAACCACTCCCAATTGCATTACGTCAAGCAATGTAAACCAGTGAAACAGCTGGTTGTTTCTGTGTCGTATCTGTCATTTGTGGTCTTGCTCTCAGATCTAGCTGCATAGTTCTCGGCTTTCATTGGCAGCAAGCAGCATGCCTGGGCTGCCGGCTGCCAGTACCAATGAAAATACTCTCTGGAGACTCTAATTCCCTGATACACAGAAGTTAAAATGGAGTAAGAGAAATCGCCATAAATCTGAGGCTTCGTGGGGACTCTGAATGTTTGGCACTGTGGGAAGCAGTTCCTGTTGCTCAGCCTCTTAAAACTTGAGCACAAGAAAAGTGGTGTGAACTGGGACCAGCTGTAGGAGGGTGAGAAGCTGGATGGAAGAGGGAAAATGCAATGATGCCTTTGCTGTGCAGTTACTGGGGAATTCCTAGAAAAGCTAAGATTCATTATAGCCCAGTTAGATTGTTCCACACACAGCTGGTCACTCTTTTTGCATGTCAGGGGCAGGTTCTGGTACAAATGGCATTTTCGGAAACATATGGGTCCCTGTCTATTATTTAATCACTTTTTCATATAGTTTTATCTTCAAATGTGATTGTCACAGTTTCTTACTTTCCAAGATAAGTATTTTGTATTCCACACTGGTCCTCCATTTCCACTCAGGACACTATGTAGTTTTGTTGTTAACTTTTAAAAATATATTATATTTAATAATTTTTTTTCAATTAATAAAAGGCTCTTGTCTGTGTACAGAACCTTTTTAGGTTTGTCTGTTAAAATATTTAACAGAGGTGTTTAATGAATCCCAGGATTTCTGTCCCCTCATCTTTTAGGGGGAAATTGCCAGAACACAATCTTTTAGATTTGCTTTTGGTGAATAAAAATTTGGACAGATCGTTTTTTTTGTTTCTTTTCTAGTCAGACACCTTCATTGCTAAACAGTCACTGAAAGCTTTTATTGCCCTCTCAGCCCATCCCAGACGTCCTTTCCAGGAGTGGACCTCATGGAGTCAGGCTGTTGTGCACCAGTAGTCTGGAACCAGGCATCACCATTAAGTTTGCCCAAGATGCAGTTTTGTTAATAGAAACAGCAGCAATAAAAACTTGAACCCTGACTTCTGAATAATCAGCTAAAGTTTCTTTAGTGTAGGTCTGACCTTTGCCTTCCTTCAGCACAACAAAAACCCCAAAATGCAATAACAGAAAAACAACTTTCATCTTACTAACCACACTCACCTCTGTGAAACAGAATTGCATCTCCTCTCTATCCAGTGTTATTTTGTTTTCCAGTGGACTTCCCTTTTAGAGCTTGTAAATTATAAGGTCGTCTCTGGTTTTGTTCAATATATTTAGAAAAGTTCCTATTATGTTTTTCTTTTCTTTTATTGTTTGTACTGGCTGGAAGAACAAAACTAAAACTTTCATCTCAGGTTGGAGCATAATTTGGTGTGATTGCTCAGCTTCTGATCTCACTACCAAAAATGTCTTCTTTTAGGAGTTGATAAAAATATTTGGCTCTGTTTCACCTCAGTCACTCTTGGCAGTTCTTCATCTGCTCTTCTGGGGTTTCCATCTGCTCTTTTATTCTGCAGTTTCTTCTTCAGGCCCCAATTCAGCAGCAACAATTGCAAATAAGGGAAAACATAACTGATTTTTCTGAGGGTATGGGGTTGGATGCAGGTGCTGTTCTGCATCTCTGTCAGAATCTTCCAGGAATTTATCTCATTGCTAAAATAGAGAACATAGCAATTCCCTGAGGCTTTGAGTATTCCTTTGTTCTTCCTCTTTCACAGGTGTCCAAAGATTTAACCTAGAGCTGTATACATTACTTAAACCTGAAACCAACAAATCTGTGAAATTTAATATGTTACAAGGGCTAAGGAAAAATTTTTTTTATCTAATGAACTTTACAAATGAAAGTCTTCTTAGTTACAGAACAAAGCATATGAATGCATGTGAAATTAGATTTATTAAAAAGCTTCTGTGAAGTTGTTTTCCCGGTAATTTATACTTGTTCTGTTATTTCAGCACTTTAACTTAAAAATTCACAACTCATAATAGGGGTTATTGATGCTGAATAATCATTTGCTCTCAAGTGATTAAGCTGCTAACCAGCACTCTACATTATATTAGGGAAAAAAAAAACAAACCCACATATACATGACTGTCTGCTTACTTATGTATTTCACTTTCAAATATGCTTGTCATTTCACAGGGTTTTTTACCTCTTTTCCATGGATTTTTTTACAGAAAGCGCAATCAAAGTTTCCTTGATCATCTAGCTAGTGAAAATGTAATTGTAGTTGTGTAGTGCTGGTGAACCAAAAGGCATATCATTATAGTGAAACCCCTATATTCGTAACTCATAGGAGACAGCTTGTCTGACTTAATGTAAAGCTTAATCAGGAGGTTTAGAAGGGAAAGCAACAGAAGAAAAAAAAGCTTAGTGGTGAATCCATGCATAATGAATTGATTCATTCAGTGCTTTCCTTGTATTTTTTTTTTTTTTAACTTGCTCTTGCAATGTACATTTTGTCATACTGAGAATTTAATTAATGGTAGGGGGGAAAAAAAGTAATAGTCCCGTGTCAGCCTAGCACTGACATTTATGACAGCCTCCTATTGAGTTAGCAGGTTGGTTTTTTTCATATAGAATGCTGACAACTTATCATGTAAAAGCTTTTTAATAACTTTAACAGTGAAAAAGATTATTGAACAAAAAATGTGGTTTAATAAAAATCTTTACATTATCCATTTACTGAAGCATGTCTTCTAAACAAGCTCTTGGTTTCCTTTCAAATGACTATTTCATATATTCCCCTAGTGCTTTTTGCTGTCTCAGAACTATTATGTGATCTAGAGATATTTACAGCAGAAGTGTATGTGACAGATTTTTTTTGGTTTAAATTTTATCTTCCTTTCACTTTCAAAAATAACTATGGACAGAAGTGTTTTCCTTTGACCACCAAAATAGTCAGTATGTAATATTGAGTTGCTCGTACTGGAGAGGAAGCCTAGGGAGCCTAAAACATCTTTTAAGCTTAAAAAAAGTAAATTTACTGACATGTGTTAGCAAATCAGTTATTCACAGTGGTTTCAGGCACAGTGATGTGATCATGGTAGACAAAACCAGGGAGGAGAAATACTGCATGGATTAATCTTTGATTCCTTATCCCCAGATCTTCCTAAGTCAGCTTTTAGCATTTCCTACCAACTCTGAGAGTCGAAGGCAGGTGGTTATTTCTTTCCCAGTGTACCTGGCGCAGCTGCTGGAAGAAACAGGACTGCAACTGGGGGCATTGCATCAGCACCCAGCAGAGTTTGCAGACTTGATGGCTACTGCTGTGACCCTCTTGGCCAGGGCAATCTTTTATCTTTCTCTCTCTACTGCACCTTGCTAAGTATGCCTTCTTTCTTCTATCCATTTTGGAATGTAAGAAGGTACCTGGTATATGGAGTCTGTCTGGGAAGCTGCCTCTTGTCATCTTTTTCCAAAAACAGAAGGGGAGAATTGATTCTTCCTTTATCACAGGGGAAACTTATTCCCTGCTTTAAGCCCTGAGGGTTTAAAATAAACTTGGCAAGACTGTGATGAGCCCTTAGTCACAAGAATCTGTTACATGCCCCTACTGCATCATCTTCTGTATTCAGAAGTGACCTGGTTTCCACACAGTTGGTCCTGCAATAAACAGATTAATCCAGGCAGGTGCTTGCCATTACTGCACGTTAAGTCCTGAAAAACTCCTTCCTGCTGGTGTCACCATCCCTAAGGGCTGCTGGGTGATCTGTTGCCTGCATGGCCATGAGGAACTGCTAGCAGGTAGGGAAATCATCACAAGGGACCTTTCCCATGGTGGTGGCAGGGAAGAAGTGAAACAAAAAAAAAAAAGATTCTTTTCTTGTTTTTGGAGAAACTATGGAAGTGGTAGCTTTTTGGAGTTCCTGAAGAACTGTTTGTGAGTCATGAAGATGTTTTTGAGGAAGGCACTTGTATAAAGACTGACTGGCTGGTATTACAGCCTAATGGGGTGAAACAATACAAATAGTGTGGGAAGGCAAAAGTTCTGGTCACACATCCATTTACTTCATAATTTTAATCTTACCTTAAGATCTTAGGAGAAATTTTACTACTGGCTTCTATACAGCCAGAATTTGTCCTTTTGTTTTACTTATAACTAATGAATCATCCTAAATACTTTTGTTCTGACTCAGTATAAAAATATATGGTGGTCAGCATCACTGTTTGTAACATACTGGGTGTCACTGGATTGCGGTGTAAATCATTATAGGCATATAGGTAATACTGCCTACAATATATTGTGAGGCAGGTGGTAATATGTATCAGTGGAGTTGTTTGGGGCTTCTTTTGGTGATTTTAACTAACTTTGTGGTCAGACAGCTGCTACTTATAATTTCACAGTTATGTCTGTCTTGAGTCCAAGAAATTCAGTGTAGTGGATGGAAGAACAATATTGAGAAGGTGATTGCTGAGATAAGACTTGAAGGCTCAAATGGAGAAGAACAGCTTCCATGTGGCTCTGTTTTTTGCTGTCAAATACATTGTCTACAAACTTACAGTAGTTATTTATTCTACCTTATTCACGCCATTACAGGGATAAAAATAGGACCTCTTTAAAATGGTTTTGTTTCTATAGTACCTGAGGACCTGAAATGAAATGTATCTTGCACTCCATCTGGAAAAATTATCTCTTGCAAACTCTGCCCAGGCAAATTCTATATTTGTATAGACGGATGTTTGGCCTGGAAGATCATCTTTGGTGACTCAGTGCATATGCCAGTATGTTGCTATTGACAAAAATGGAAATTCTGGCTAGAATATTTCTTCCAAGGACTGTGTTAGGATATGCTTTGGGAGATCTGGCCTCATAAGATCATATATTTACTCTTCCGGTGGCAGTATTCCAACACTAATTCTAGGTGGGAAACAAAACTTCTATGAAAGATGTCAGTTGTTGTATACTTTATTCCAGAAATTCCCAGTTCTACTGCTGTCTGAAAATACAACATGCTGCTCACTGAGATGCTCAGGTTTGTGAAACAGAGCAGAACTGTTTTACAAGTTATGTTGGTCTTGTGGGCAGGTGTATTGGCTGAAAAACATAAAGACCAACAAGTTTCTCAGTAATAGTATGTTTCTACGAAAGTGATGTTAATAGATTTTCTGTTGGTTTAATGAAGTAAGTGGAGCTCACAAATGATGTGGTTTTCTGCTCTTGTATGTTTGTCTCTTTAGAAAGGTACATTATGCAAGTTACAGAGTGGGATTTGGATTTTCTCCCCTCTCCTCCATAAGTGTGATATTTATCCAATATTTTTGAAATCACTTCCTGAGTGGCTCAAAGCACTTGTTGTCCTTCTAGTTTCTCATAACCAACTTCTCCCAGTCTTCCTTAGCTTAAGAACTAGCTTTGCACAATGAAGAAAACACCTTTTAACTACACCAAAGACACAAAATATTGCCACAAAACCCCTCAAAATGCTACATATATGAAATCAAGTGTGAAAGCAAGGAAAGCTTACTGCCTACCCCCTCAGCCTGTTTAAGTCACGATGTGCTGTTTATCTGTAGTGTCTTGCCCATCTGTGGCAAGTGATCAGGTCAAATAAATTAATAAATAGTAGTCCAGACTCTTGAGTTCTTTAGTCTGGCAGTAAATTAAATGAGAATTTGCTCCTGTAAAAGCTAAATATGTATGTCAGAGCAATAATAAGGTGGTGGAAAATACTTTATCCAAATATACGAGTACTGAAGAGCTATAGAAGATCAGTGCCAAACCCTGGATCAAACTGAACGCCCACAACCACAGCTGACACCAGAGGTGGGTGTGGAGTTCAGGGAAGAGCCAAAAATGAACTGGGATTTTTACCTCCATCAAAAAAACTGTAGCTTGCCCATGTGCAAATCACACAGGAGGCAATGAAAATTCTACTAGCTTTTTAAAAAAATCTTTTTGCAGAAGTTTGTTGATTGTCTCATTTGTAAGGGACAGTCTGCAGAGTGCAAGATTTCCCAGACACACCAGGAAGGTATTGGTACTATGATATCTCTGAGCACTCTCAGTTGATGTAGGATAAGTGGTAAAGTAGGAAAACCTAGGAAAAATTATGTCAAATCCCTTGTTTATGCCTAAAAATGCTGTCCATTGTCCCAGGTAGCTTCATTTTCAAGTTGGCTACATTTTCCCTTCTTCTGATGCAGATGCATTCTAGAAACGAAGACAAATGAGGCAGCCATGACACAAAGAAAACACTTTATATATTGCATGGTTTAATACTTTAGAAGAAAAATGTGAAAGCTTTGCCCTAGGTATTTTTAAACATTCAGTTTTCATCTAGACAGGTAAACTACAGCTCTGTACTAGAGGAAACTGTCTTGCCTCTGAAAATCTACTGGAAAGTGAAAGAAAAGAGGCATATAAGGCAGGAATGTGCTTTGATAATAATTGGCATGATCTGGTACAGCAAGAAGAATTGGAATTTGTGCTCATTCCTAAGTTGTGCAGGTGCTAAACTATATTTTATGTGTGTCTTTACACTTAAATCAGTGCTCTGTTTCCTGTATGAAGAAAGGAGGTTCCCCTCTGCTGTTAGGCAATCTAGATGGTTATTACTGATTACCAAGCAAGGAAAGTGAGGTGAAAAGGGAAAAATTAAAAGCACGAAAGATCTGTGAGGAAATAGGCACAGAGATGGAAGGTATAGAATGGGAAAAAAGGCAGAGAAATATCTTACTTTTATATTCATTGATCTGGGTGTGAAAATTGAAGCAAGTGAATAGAACAGTAAGGAAGAAAACAATAGATTAACAAACCCATCTCTCATATTTTACACAGATATAAATATCTGAAGAAAGTATTAAAAGAAGTGGAAAGGAGGTGATAGAGCAGCCTGAAAGCAAACCACTGTGAGACTCAAATGCCTAAGAATCTTAAAAAGGAGTTCCTTAGAAACTTCCTTCTTGCAAAGCAGAGTTCCTTACAAGCCCTGCGGGGCTGTCCAGCAGTTGGTGAGGATAGTGTTAACTGGTGCAGGAGGAGAGGGGAAGCCACAGCTGCATGCCCTGGGCACAAGGACTGTCAAGCACCTGTCAGTGAAGAAAGTGAGGTGGGGCCCTGCATCACTGAATTATGGTTTTCTCCCAAGGCATTGTAACAGGAGCATGTGCACTGTCACCCACGCAGGCTTCTATTGTACAGAAAAAGGCAAGTGCTACTGGAGAAAAGTTCATTATGCAGATTGCTTGTATGTGAAATTTGCTTTCACAAAGATATTCTTTTGTTTTGCTTAGGCATAGAGTGTGGTAAATGAAATCCCTTTTGCTAAATGCAAATTATTTTCTGAGTAATGCCTTTATTTTCTTTTTCTGTGTGTGTGTTCATGTGATGCTGCATAGATTTTGGAAGAAAATATTAGTCTATCCAGCCTAGGCTTGCCTAAGTTATAATGTTTTAGTTCAGTGTAGTGGCATAATTGGCACTTCTTCTCATTCTACACACAGAATAGTTAAAAATCTCTTCTTCCTTGTCATGCAAATATAGCTGTCCTAAGAGCTGTTAGCATTGAGCAGGCTGGTTAGAGGGAGTAATCAAACAAAGCCTTGTGTACCTAATCTGCAGCTCCTTTTGGGTTCCTGGCCCATCAAGCTTCTCTCAGTATCCTTGAAGCCTACACCTTTCCAAGGGGCTGCTGTAACACAAAGGCCTTGTGTACACAAGTAAAGTGTGGTGATTAAATTACTTAAGTTTAGAGATCAGTTTAAACAAGGCATTGTCTTCTCATTCTCTCTTAAATTTAAGCATGCCTCATGCTAATGTATCAAAGTTAAATCAAAGTAAAACATTCTCAAAGCAAAGAACTCCACCAAACTTGGTGTGTAAACAGCATTAATTAGTCAAATCAGTTGTTAAAACAATGCTCTTAGATACAGTTGAAGGTTCCTCTATGAAGTTTCTTCTCCTTAATGGTTTATTGTAGACATAGTTGAGTATTATGGATTAAGATAAGTTTGTTAGCTTTACCTTGATAGTACAACTAGGGCTAGATCTGGCATGAAAGAACAGGTTGCTAGCCCGGTGGTGCCAAGTGCTGAATCACTCTTTGTGTGTTTATGTACTGAGGGGCTCTGCAGAGGATATTGCAAAGACAAAGCATCTTAAAAGTTAATGGCAATGATAATAAACTGGTTGCCACTTAATGGCTTTAGATGAGAGAAGAAGTAGTATGTAATCAAATGTTATCTTAACTTGCATAGTTTGGAAATTTATTACTTTTCCCTAATACGAAGCACTAGGTCAATATAATGAAATCACAGTGACATCATAGGTCAATATAATGAAATCACATATTTTCTGATGGGGAAGATTTTTTTGTTGTAGCATTTGTGAAGAAATATGTTTATTTTTGTCTACCCAGATGAATTAAAAAGTGTATCTTAGCAAGTATGTACGAAGAGTTTTAAAAAAAAAAAAAATATCTAATTTACAATGAGCATGTAGTTTTATGAGATTTTTCAGTTTTAGAACATATGAGCAATAAAACACATATTGAACTCTATTGGTGTAATTTGTGAGGTACAGTTCTCAGATGAGCTTTATAATATTTGATAATATACCTGCTTACCATTTAGGACAAACAGTTTTTCTGAGGATAAGCCAAGAGAAAGACTGATTGAATGCTACCATTGAGGTGACCTGATTTGACAGAGTAGGGAACAAGATAACGTAGTGATTCCACTGAAATTTAAATTAGTTTGATTAGTTTGGTTTTGGATGGAATAAAATGCTTTGTAAAGAGTGCATCTCAGAATTGAGAAATTTTGAAAGCATGCTGACTAAACACGGATCTGAGATTTTGTTTAAGTGTCTGATTTCTATCAGTGGTGTTTCCATGTGTGGAATGAGAGGAAATCTGAATGAGGCAGAGTGTGTGAAATGTTAATGAGGCTGATTTAATTATACAAACTCAAAGAAAGATTGGAGGAAAGCAGCTGAAATATTTAATTATTGAAGCAACTCATTATAAAAACTCTAAGTATGTGCTTTAAGATTTAAATTAAATCTGTTAGTCTGTAGGTATGAGAAACAAGTCTAATTCTTTCAATTACATGGGTGCTTTCAGTAAGCCCCTTAGTTTTTACAGTGAAGACTCTTGTTTGTCAAACACTTTCTGATCCAGTTTAGCTCACAAAACAGAAGTTTTTGCTGTGAATAAGGGCCTGGTGAGATAAGATGTTTCAAAATTTTCTGTTCCAAACCACTTAAAGTTCATGCTTGTATGCTTGCTAAGCTTGTGCTTGCAACCATTCTCCCACTTATTGTGCAGCTGTAGTCAAATTATCTGAGCAGCTAAGGTGGGCCTGGCAAGAGCTTTTAAATTGAAGTGGTAGGTGTGGTCCAGTTCCTCTGACTTTCTAAGCATGTTATCAATGAAGATAAGCAGATTTTTGTCTTGTGGGCACTTAGCTTAAGTCAATAAACAGAGCTTCTGTTGACATCCTTGGCCAGTTCCATTGGATGTCCTTGTAACTAAGTATTTGCAGGATCACAGTTTATCTCAGTGCATTAGTTGGATGTGCAGTGCTTGGTTCGAATAGAGATTACGCATCCCTCTCTGCATTGTGTTTCTCAGACCAAGCTTGAAGTCGTCTTTTTTTCAGAGCCACTGATTAACAGCTTGTGGAATAAATTTCTGCAGTTAGTGGTACTGTAAAGTAAATATTTACATGATTAAATTTTTAATTTGTGCTTTGTAGGTGTATAATTTTTGCTTTATAGCTATACATAGAGCTCATTCTATTTGCATATTTAGAGAATAAAAATAAAATGTTTATTTTAGTATGTGCAAATTTCACCCTTGCAATCTGGTTTTTTTTTTGTTTTTTGCTTAAGTTTTTCTGGTTTGTTTTTTAGAACAAATTAGTCAAAATTGTTATTGTTAAATGGGTAGGAAGGTAACTACTAATCATAGAACCTTAGAAAAGCTTGGGTTAGAAGGGGCCTTAAAGATCATGTAGTTTCATCCCCCTGCTGAAGGCAGGAATGTCACCCATTAGTTCAGGTTGCTCAGGGACCAATTCATCTAAATTAAGGGATGAATATTAAATTAAAATATGAAATTACAAATTATCTTAAAATTGTAGGTCTTTCAAACTTCACTGAAGGTACATCCCAGAAGAATCTGGCCCTTTCTGTGTCTTGTCTGTATACCACTCTGATTCGGTATTCACTGAGGAATAAATTTGAAAGAATTCCTGGTAAATAGGGTAGTGGGTAAATTTTTTTCTCATGGTGTCTTTTGACACTGATAATCCACACTCGTGGTTTCTAAGAATATTTTTCAGATTCAGAAATTGCCATCAGCTGTGGGTTTGTGGGTCTAAGAGGAGAAATTGTTTACAGTCAGGAAAATAAATACATTTTACCTTTTGGTGAATTTGGATGAATCTAATTCTGTAAATTATGTTTTGTTTTTCTTCACATAAAATTGTCTCTTAAATACCAGCTGGCAGAGAAGTTGCCTTTTGTAGAGCAGATGATTTTTTCATAGCAGCCGCTTGATTCATTCCATAGCTGTCATTTTTTCAAGGAACAGTTCATAGCAAACATTCCTAAAAGTAAGGATTTTCTTCTTGACCCTTATCAACAATGAGTTTGAAATGATGGAAACTTTCAGAGCTTGTTGCCCACGATGGAGGAGTTTCTGATTTCCAGTCCCTGTTGTTTATCTCTTATGATACTCTTTGGGTTAGAGCCCATCTTTTCCCCTCTGCTCCTCTCTGTCCCCCTTTGAAACGCATGATTAAATCCCAAAGCCATGGTCGGCTTTCCTTCTACTTGAAACTGCCATTTCTCTCTGATACACACGTTGTGCCTTCTCAGCTTCAACTAGCTACAGTCTCATTTTGTGAAGTACTTGGCTTGGTGGTTTTCAGGTTTGTTTGGTTTTGTCTGATTTTGGGGGTTTATTTGTTGTTTTTCTTTGGATTTTTGTTATTAGTGTTTTGGCGGGTCTCATTTATTTATTTTAATTCTCTCACTCCTGGAGCTGTAAGGATGCTTTGTTGCTTTGAGGGACTAGAGATTATACCTAGCTTTCCTGATTTTGGTGTTACCTTTCGTCAGATGTTAGTCCCTTTGTCGATTATGCGCTCGTCTATTTGCATTTCAACTTGGTTCTTTCTTTTCAGGGATTTACAATATAATCAAGTTAAGCATTCTCACAGTAGATAGTAATGGAGAAATACAGTTAAGTAAGTTTGTTTAAGAGTGCTGATTAAATAAATGTTTCTGAGACTATTGCCTTAAGGCACGGTTTAGAGGGGTTTAGTTTTAGCTCTTGTAGCTGAAAATGTAGTTTTATTGAACTCGGGTTTTGTTTTTCAAGCACTAGCTATTTCCTACTTGATATGCTTAAGAAAAAATTGTAGTGATATCTTCATTTTTCTTAATAAAATGGATTAGTAAATTGTAAGAGGATTAAGCATTTTAGCTTCTGGCCTTTGCATTTTATTGCAGAATACCTTTCTGGAGAGAAAAAGAACAACCAAACAACCAGTGGTTTATGCTCTGCTTTGAAGTACTGCACTTCTGGAGATAGTTTCCAGTGAAACTAAATGGTCTCACCTTGTAGAGTGTGTCATTTGAAAATCTGTCTTCTGTTAGTGGGATAGTGAATGATTCTTCCTTGTAATGAGGCAAATTACTAATTTAGTGGGTAGGTTAAGTTATTCTTTAAATTAAAGTAATTGAAGTATTGTCAATTAAGACTTGGTGTGATATCATAAATTACATGAGATCTTGCTTTTCGTCCAAGGACCTTAAAGACTTTTCTAAATGTTTATTAGACTGAGCAGTGTTTCTCTGAAAGCATACAGCTCATTTTTCAGAAAAATACAATCTAATGCCCAGAGATATCAAAGGATGCTTGTAAGAAATACTCTTGACTCTTAAGCCCTGCTTAAACTTTGGCGTAATGCTGCTGTTCAGACCCTTTTTCAGAAGCTTTAAGATCTGAGGAAAATGCAATTTTCGTCATCTTTCAGCTTCATAATGAGTCCCAACATTGTTTTGGGGACAAACTGATGATTGTGTGTATAGTTGATTCAAGGTATGAAGATAGGGCAAGGGCTGTGCTGTGGTCCACTGGACTGAAAGACCAGGGAAACCACAGGAGCACTATTTCTTCATGTCTCTGAAACTACTGGAGTAACTGGTAAAATATTTGACAGACACTTAGAACAAACTTTTCTAATGTACAGAGCTTTATGTGTAGCCTAATTAATTTCAGAATTAAATCAAGAATCAAGATATGGACTTAAAATTAAAACCATACTTTGTTTTACAGCAGTTACAGAAATCAGAATAAAAGTAATTTAATTAACTGTGCTGCCTTTTTTATACTCAGTATTTTTTTTTTCCAAGTTTATAGTTGGTCTTTTACTTTTGAGATAATTAGTCAAAGAATCTACAGGGAAGATTCTGTCCCATGTCCAATGTGGACTTTTTTTGCCAAAATTGCTAATTACTCACCTAAGTTAGTGGTAATTGCACAGTTCCCTGTGCAAATTATGTCTTAATCTTTTGACAGAGATTAAGACATAATTTTGGCACACACGTTTGAGTATTCAGGTTGCTGCATAGTAATAGTAAATAAAGCTATTGATTTGTCTTCTCAGTTTCAGTACACTGTTAGGTTAACATTTCAAATCCTAGAAGCATTGTTTAAATAGACAAAGCAGAGGTAACTTGTATTTTGAAGTGTGCAGAATTGTTTTATAGGAACTTAATACAGTGCTATTTTTTTGAACTGAAACCCATTACTCTAGGGTATTTTATATTTTTATTTTAAAAATCACCTGCTCCTGCATACATAATATTCTGAAAGACAGTGTGTAGTTTTTACTGGTCATCTCTCATTCTGCTACAATGAGTTGAAGAGAGATGTCACTAGATCTGCCTATTTTGGACACCTGCATTAGACAGGGGTGCATGGTCTTGGCCTGGAATGCCTGCTTATCTGTTTCTTCTTGCTGAAAAGTGGGTATAGATGTGTAGGATCAAGTGAGATATGCTTGGGATACTCTTGAGTTTGGAGGGAATAGCTAAATTTCCCAAGTTATCAGGTATTCTGTTTTATTAAAATTGTCTGTGCAAATGCCTGTTTACCAAGTGAATTCACATAGCTGGTATTTGATTTAACACTATATGGACAAATACTTCTTTTTTCCTGAGTTTTCCTTGTAAAGGACAATGTTTTGGAAGCACAATTTCTGTGCACTGGATGTTTCTTCACATTGGTGACTTTTTTTTTTTTCCCCTGGTTTTTGCTTTTCCCCGTTTTTGCATGTTTGGTAGGTTTTGATATTTTTACATTGAAGAATGGGCTGCAAGAAATGAAAATGGTATTGAGGCACTCTTTCCAAAGATTTCCTGTTCTGTAAAATGTCCATTTTAAGAGTCAAGTTTTTCATTAATGGCTAAGATGAAGTATTGCAAAACTGGACGGGTACTTGGAAGTTTGTCCACTTAATCAAATTCACACAAATGGAGAGGAGATGTTCAAATAGAGCTACTGAGGCCTACCTGAAGATGTTTCCCTTTTTTATCTAGTTCCTGTTCAGTAATTTAGCAGAGGTTTAGTATTAGATTTAGAGACTTTCAAAAGATGTTCTTAAGTCGGGTAAGTCCTGGCTCATGTGCTGTGCAATCACACTTGCTTATGAAAAATAAATATATTCCATTTTAGAAACAGATAATGCTGTTAAAGAAAACATTACAAACTTATTCCTCAATAGCTCTCCTTTGTGTTATTATTTCTTCTTGGCTCCAACACTAGCTTTGTCCTCTTAGCAAAAACAAACATGCTATGGCAAAAGCTAAACACTTTTTTCTTGCTTACAAAGAAGGAAAACAAGTGCTTCTTTCATAAAAATAGCCAATGTTTTATTTCAAAGAAGAGAAAGACCAAGACTTTAAAAAAAAAAATAGTGCTACCTCCTCATCCTGAAAAGCAGAGAGCTCTTTGAAACAGCTGATGACATTTCATAGTTGGTGATGTGCCTGGTAGGCGGGACTGTGGGATAGCCCACTTTTTACTCAGTGCAAAGGAAGTGACTGCAGTATGGTAGTTCCAACAACTGTCCTAGTAAACCATAGAAAGCAAGTAATAGGCAACATTCTATATTATTCTTTTTTGGCTGGTGAATGCTCAGGTTTTGCATATGTAGAAAATAACAGTAAGTTTGGAAAAAAGGCTTCCTCGATGTATGTAAGCCAGCCTTACAAAACTTGGACATTAATTTTTCTGTGAAACTTGTTTTTCTGCATAGTTGTGTACTTCCTGAAGTTAGCTTTTGATCCACATTTAATACTGTTTTTGTGTAATAGGTAGTAACTACTGTTTTCCTTGACTTAAAATACTTTTTAGATTCAAGAAAGATAATTTTAATAACTAATCAAGTATGTATTTTAATATTTTCAAATAATTCAAGAAACGGAGTATTTACTCCCAGAATTTCAGAATAAAGAGTTGATGGAAGCACCGTACTGAGACACAAAGCTAAAATTGTGTAGGGCAGTAAAAAGTTCACACAAAACAAATGTTAGGACATGATGGGAGTTGAGGAAAGACTGCATGTCAATTGCATGTTGCTGCTTCCAGTCCTCTGGGCATTCATAGCCACATGTCTGCCTGTCTGTTCATCCCTTCACCAGTTCCTTGGAACACAAGGATCACTTTGGGCAACAAAGAAAAATCTGTTAAATATGTGTGAATCTACAAACACCGTGTAAATCACCAACTGCACTTTATTGTTAGCATTTAGAAGAGAGCAAAGCAAGGACAGGAATTATGCTTTACATTCGTGGCTTAAATAAATGGCAAGTATTTTTGACTTTGTTTACAAATTTTTTCAAGCTATCAAGTACCTATAAACAAATAAGTATGAAAGAACCCACCCCATTTCCTCAAACTTTTGTACAAAAATTCTCATTGATAAAATATTAATTACACTATGGCTCCAGGTACACAAAATGTGTGGACAAATAAATTTCTCACGGTAGCTTTGTTTTTTTAGTTTTTATAGGTGTCAGGAAATGATGCAGAGCATGAAATGCCCTACATGGCAATTCCAGGCTGTTGTGATAGAGATTCTGATGAACCTGCCATTAAAACTGCCAATTATTTAGTGTCCACAGGATTGTGTGGGCTGAGCTTCACAAACACACTTCATTTAAACTTCCTCATAGTTAAGTAGTAATATTGGCTGACCATGACAGGTTCTAGACTGGATTTTAGGCACGGATTTCAGAACAAGGTTGGACTTGCTGCTGAGGAGCTATCTTTTGAATTATCAAGTGCCCTAGTCTGGGTTTTGGAATTTGCCCATTGTGCCCTCTGTGCCTTACTGCAGAATTAAAGAATGGGAAGCACCCTCAAAAGCAAATTCCTATAAATGCACCATCTATAATTTTATAATTGGAGGGGATTACTTCACTCGTCTGTAGACTTGATGTTGTCTTTGGTAATTTAAGATTATTTTGACTATTGTGGGAGGATGGGATAGAGAATAGCCATTACACAGCAAATCTTTGAAATTTGGAGGGGAAAAGCCCTGGAGCTAGCCATCTTTTTGTAATTCCCATCCAATTTATTCAGATTTAGTTGAGTTTAAACAGTTCAGTTTAGACACCCAATTTCCCTTCACTTGATCATTTTTCTCAGGAAACTGGTTTCAACCTGCCAAATCCATGTCTGAATGTGGCTGTTCCAGGGAGAGGGTCCCAGGCTGCCACCAAAGCACTAGACTGCATTATTCTGGGAGCTGACAGAACAAACAGAGCAGCATGAGTTGGAGGGAAGCAAGTCCTACCTCCCTATCCTTAGCTACATCAGCCTCTCAGACTACCTCCTGGGAGAAAAGGTTCTCACAATTGCTGGGAAACTTGGAGAAGCCGGCAGCCTGGCCAGGCTTTCTCCATTAAACCATAGTCTCTTTCCCCTCCTTTGGGGACACAAATATGTGGCACAGATCCTACCTCCAGAGTGGGAGAAAAGAGTGGGATTAGTTGAGCTAGGGCTCCCCTGACTGATGTTGGAGGTAGCACTTAGCTCCCTGAGCCGTCTCCCTCTCTGGGATAAGGCCATCCTCTATGGCCAGTTAACTTCCTGCATCTCAGCTGACAGAAGTCTGTGCTCTAATTTCAGGCTAAAACCCCTTGTGATGGGTTCATGGTCCTTGTTGTTGTCCCTACTAGAAACTGACTGTTCACTTGTAAAAGCAAAAGCTAGGAAATTTAAAAAGCTTTTACCTGATGTGTGACAATACACAGTAGAATTATATTATGCCACTGTCCTCAGTGTTGCAGATTATTTTGTTTTCAAAAATAATCCTACAATAGAAAAGATTTAAAGTGTCTGCCTATCTGTTATGTCTAAATTTAGATTCTTTTGCTGTAGAGTTTTTTTCCCGTAATACAAGGCCCCAAAACAGGAAGCACAGTGCAGTACTTTATTTTACCTTTATTTTGAAGTATTGACTTATGTGAAATATCATGGGAAAGATTGGAAGAGTTTTAGCTCCTCCAAAGGGTTTGTTTCAAATGTACACTCTCAACCAAGTTTAGGTACAAGGAAAACTAAACATTACCATGAAGACTGCTGTATTTGCAAAACAGCCTTAGTGTTAAATCTGTTTCTTGAATTCATTAGCTAAGGTCTTTTGGCAGAAAACTCTATGAGTTTTACTAGTTGGGATAGTCTTACATTTTATAGTGGTGAAATGTATAACAATGGCTAGATACTTATCATCTTTACAGAAAAATGTCTTAATGAGTTACACTATCACCTTCTTTTCAGAAAGAGTAGTTTTTAAATTCAGTTTTATCTAAATGAAAGGTCACCTTAGCATACAGTTCAGATTAATTTTTCTTCCAAACAAAATACCATTAAATTTTAGTATTGCCAGGTATTCCTGTCTATGTTATTGTGAGGAAAGGCACGATGTGAATATTTGGCTGTTAGCTTATCTGATACTATCTTTTCTATTAAAGAGCAGAATGCACATTGCCAACCTTTTGTTATCTAGTTTCCCGACTGCAGCACAGTGTCAGGTTCTGCCAAACTGGCTTACGTTTGTTAAGTGCTCACCATGGACTTTAGTTATCTTTTCCTGGTAGTCTGCATCCTGCCACTTAGCTGTAAATGTCACACACTTCTTCATTCATGCTTCCTACCAAGAGTTAGTTTTATTGAAATTATGTACAGAAATATGCAAGTGAGCAGGGGGCAAGGGGGGGGAATTAAATTTATCCTAGACATAGGTGCTGCTGAAGAGACTTCCTTAGGGAAAAAGTAAAAATACTGTTCTTGATGGTTGTGCTCTGTCTGGTGAGTGGAAAAATGGGAAAAGACTCACAAAAAATGTCCAAATGTAGAAAATTAAAAAAAACTACTCTGATACCTTAAAGCATAATTAGTGTGGACTAGTCTTTTCTCTACATTTGCATAACATACCTAAATTTAGCTTTCCTATTTTAGCTGCAAGCATTGATTTTTCAGATGTAATCTTTCCCTGTAATTAAAGAGAGGACAGAAATGATAGAAAGGGAACAGAAGTCGGTATATGAAATGCTAAAAATTGTTACCATTTAACTGGTTGCAGGATATGCTCCTTTTAAGTATCTGATCTGCTGACAGATTAAAACTATGATGGGAAATACGCCATTAAACCAACTCCTTGGTACTTTGGAATAATACTTCACTATAGGTCTCCAAGAGTATTTTGCTCTTTAAGACATTTTACTGCAAGAAAAATCTTGTTATATATCCACACAGCAGATATTATGTAAGATTAGGACAAAATGTTATTTTGTTCCCAACCAAGTGAAAGACAATTTTCAAAATGTTTCCATAGCAGGGAAGAAATTCCATGTGCTTAGAGTAAAAAGAAACAAACAAAAAAAAAACCAACCAAAAAACTCCCAAAGGTTTTCTCATGAAAGCAAACTGCCTTTACATTATTCTGAAGAATGTCAAAGTCATAATATTCAATAGCATTGCCTACCTACATGTGATAACAGTGTGCTTTTGACTAAGGAAGCAAGGAGTGTTAGACGCAATGTTGGAAAAGATGTGTACATAGCTGCACACTAGTGTACTCTAGCTGATATTTATCAGTATGAAAAGCTTTTATCCCCAGTAGCTACTTATCACTAAGTATTTGCTATGTTTTAAAACTTGGTCAACTTTTTTTCTTGTGTCTGTTTTTTTTATGGTGACACAAATTTCTGTTAAGGATTTTCTTCTCTTTTTTCCCTCCAAACCCAAGCTACCTTCTCTTTCAAACTAATGAGACCAAAGGCTCAGTCTTTCTCTTTTTCCTGGCAAGTGCTGACATGAGATTTTTGCTTTGTTGTAGTATTTCTCTGCTGAAGATGAGGGTGCTTCTGGGAGTTGCAATTTCAGTAAATACCTTCTTCAGTGGTGCATTGTTAATATCGTTTGTACAGTGCTCCATGTTAAATTTCACCTCATAGATTATCATAATACAGAATTGCCTCAGAAGTTTAGTTCTGCCCCAGTGGAAAATACCAAAGATTCCATTCCTGAAAGTTGCCTTTGCTTCACTGACAGATGACTTTGCCAGATCAAATAGGATGATAGGAAAAACACAACATCAAAACTGTTCATTTATCTGTCCATCATGTATAGCCAAGAGATTTTTGCTTTTCAGATAACTTTACCACAAGTCAAATCTTGTTATGTGTGTCATTTTTGTGATTACCCTAAACTCAAGGATCATGAGATTACTGTGAATCTTTACTGTCATTTCCTGTGCCATTCAGAAAAATAATGTATATTTCTGTCAAGGTATCTGAACCAACTGAAACCAGATGTTAAGAATTTGTCCTGTCTTTTCAGTTCAGAATTTATACAGTTTTTTTAGGGTATTTTGTAGATTCAAAGTAGAAAGTGGTGGGAAGTATGTTAATCTTAACATGCAAAGTTATTCCAGCTGGTACCAAACCTGGTCCAAAGTAGAACAAGCCACATCTTGTCAGCTGTAGAACACGAACTTGACTATCTGCTTGCCACAAATACCCTAAAAAGTTTTTTGGTGAAACTAAGTTCTTCTGCAAAACATCAGGCATCAAGGATAGGCAAAAGAAGCCAGATCCATCAAACATAGGCTGTCTTCTTAATGTTTTCGTCCTGACGTCTCAATAAGCAGTGAGAAGGAAAATGTTCTGTCAGTTTGTGTGTGTCAATTAAGGCATCATATGAAACTGCCTTGTATGACTGCTGGAATGCATTTTCTATATTTGTTAAACATCAAAATATTTTATGACAAGAAGTTTACTTTTACAGTATGGATAGTAAAGAGCAGGTTTTCTGAAGGCACTGGAAAGTGTATATTTCACCTTAATGTCTAAACAAATTGTGTGAAATTTATCCTCTGGAAGAGATAAGAGGTTCCACATTGTCTTCAGAGATGAAGCTTGCTAGAGCTGTCTGTTATTTTGATTGTGTATGCTAGATTTGTGTTTTATGTGCAGCTTTCTCAAAACTGAGATGATTTGTTCTTCCAGAACTAAATAATGTTACTATTTTCTTTGTGTAAGAAACTACTTACTTTTGCTGGCAGCTAGTTCTGATAAACTCATGTGAGAGAGATTTTGTTTTCTCATTGTCTCTTTCCCAGATACTGTCTCTTTTGTCCAGCCTCCAAGGAGAGGCTTTACTCTTCTGTGGGATCTGTAGAGCAATGGCAGTTGTTTCTCTTACCTTTATACCAAGGGACTGGAGTTCAGTAATCATAAAATGAGTATTTTGAATCGGTAATTCACTTATTGTAACCATCACACCAAGCACTTATACTTCTAACTGCCTACTACAATTCTGTCCATTTCCTTGTTTTCTGTTTTCTTAAGATGGCATAAGGTCTATTTGCAACTCATTTTTTTCTGGTGTGTGGAGTACAGTCTCATTCTCTATGAACTACAGACGAAAATTAGGGGAGTGATGATTAATAATTAATAAAGTTAATGATCATTGCTACGCTGTAAATGCTGCAGTATGCCTTATTCCATAACAGTGTTATGTCCAGTTTGATTTGTCCTGTTACCAGTTTCTGTTTGCTTTGTCTTTTGTCAATGGGACTAAGAGAAGTCACACAGTGAATAAATGTCGTCTTTACTTTTTAAGTGGTGATCAAATAATTTTAAATTGTTTCTGTTACATTTTATATATAGTGACCTCCTTAGGCTTCTCACTGTACCTTAAAAAATCATTTGCACGAACCCCTTATGAACCTGTTCCCACCTGTCAGTGCTCTGTTGAGAGAGCACATATGAAAGCTGAACTAACTGTTCTGCCAATGGCCCTGCTAAGTTTGTTTACCAGGTAAAATACCTACTGTTCGTTTACACCATTTGCCTGTTAAAATAGCTTACACTTCTGTAGCCACAATGTTGCACTGAAAATCACGTTTGCCTGGTTATTCAAAATTCCGCTAATTGCATGTATTATTGGTAAGTGGGTCATTAGCAATTTCTCTTGTTTCTGTCCAACTGCATCCCCAATGAACCTTGGCCTTTTTCCCAGCTCTCTCCCTTGTTTTCCATTGCTTGCCAACTTGATAAGATCCCAAGCAGGTTCTGTTTGATCCACATGCCCAGTGTTTCTCTGGTGGGGTGGATGGGGGTATGAACAGTGGCAAGGTGGCCTCTCAGTTGTCAGTCAAGGTGTGCTCTGCTTCTTGGTGGCTGTTGAGCCCAACTGTTGATTTTGAGGTTTTATATCATGCAAACTCACAATCCTTTGGACACGTTTCTATTTTCTAGGATGCATCTGCTTCTTACAGTGTGATCTACATTCTTCACAGGTACATGAACGTGTGTGCCCCTGTTCTGAATATATGAGTTTTCTAAAATGCTCCCGAGTTAGCTGTTAACTCTTGGTTTAGATGGTTCTGGTGTAAGTTTATCAAGAAGTCCAGGTCACTCTGCATTTAGGACTTGTCTCTCTCATTGTATACAATTACAGTAGCTCCATGCTAAATGCTGGTTTTTCATAAATGTTTCACTGTATTTTTCTAGTTGAAAAGTAGTTGTATAGCTTTAAGCTAAGAGGTAACTTACAAGAAAATAGATGCAGATGAATGATAATTCTTAGTACTTAATTTTGCCTTCTTGTGTCAAAAGGCCATTTAAATCAATTTAATGTGAATTATTTTGACTAATGGTAGTAATATGAAGATAACAGCTTCAATTGTGCATGGAAGAAACATTTAGTTTCTGACATAAAAGTGTGATATAGCTACCAAATTAAAGGCAAATTTAGTTTATCCCTCTTTTATTAACCTAGAGATATAAAGATATTAAAGTAATTGTTTTTATCTTTGAGTGTAAAGTTTTTCTGATAAGTTGACTCCTGCTGGCATGATGACTTTCTCTAAAAGTCCACTTATCTTCATTACTTTGCTAGTAATTTTAAGCTATCTGTATCTTGCTGTGCAGTAAGACTTCAATACTAATGTATTAGTAGTAGTAGTAGTATTTAACTTGAAGGATGTTATCGGTTAAATGCTCTGACATAGTTTTATTGCATGGTAGGAATTCCAGTGATACTGTCACAAAATTTTACTCTCTGTCTTGATGTATTTTAAACTCATATAGAGGAATGGCCTCTACATTTCCATTTGCGGTATTGGTTTATGAAAAGTGAGTGGTAGTGCTGACCTGTTTTTCAAAAAATAGGTCTAAAGCCAAGTAAGAAAAGTCAGCTTCAAATTGAAAAACTCACTGAAAAAGGTTTCAGTAGGAACGGTGAAGGAAAACACAGTTTTCAAAATGGTTCTTGATAAGTGATAGGATGGTACATGCAATAAATTTGATGGTGCCAGCAGGGATCTGAGTTTAGTAGCTTGACCAGTTGCATATTTCTGTTAACAGAACTTCAAAGTGAAATCTTTTTATTGTATTTCTAAATTCGGTGTTGTTAAAACAGTGAACTTCTGTGTATTCTATGAAAATTTGGATTGGATATATGATTAAACTTTTATTTTGGACACTATTATACAGAGAAACCAAAAGAAATATAGAAAAAAAATAAAAGCTATATTAGTTCATAAGCTAGGTTATTGTGTTTCATAATTTCTACTTTTACCCACTCATTGTTTATGTTTTGCATGTTAAATAATAGAAAATTCCAATAAGATAGACTAACCAAAAATAGTGACTTTGATCTTAGTTCTATTTTTGAAACATGGAGAATGGAAAAAATCCATTTACCAAATGGAAAACAATGTAATCATTAGAAAGAAAGGTTATTTTCATACTCTCATGCTGCAACTAATAGTATTAGATTCCAAACTTGAAAAAAAGCACATTTGTTGTTCTAGTGACAATAGTTGAGCAGATGATGTTTTTGTGGTGGCACAGCAAGCTTTGCTGATACTGGGGGCTACAGGTGCTCTTTGTAGAGCAGCCGTGCTCCAGAAATGACCTGGGGCAGCTCTCTGGGGTGGGGTGTGGGATGCTGTGCCATGCTTGGGTCCTGCCAGGTGGGGTTTGGGCTGGTTATCACCATGAGCTGACCAGTAGTGAGCACTGCTCTGTGTTCAGTACAGGCTGGGCAACGAGAGCAAGGGCAGTTGCATTTTGCCTTTCAGGTTTTTTGTTAGTATTGGAAAATCCCCGTGGAGTTGGCCGAGTGCCTTATTTCCTTGAGGTGTTTGCCTCATTTTATCAAGATATCTTGTTTTAGTGCAAATCCAATAAATGCCTCTTGAGATATCACAAACTGCCAAAAATAGATGGGATCAATAAAGTCACTCAGGCATAGGACTGGGAATAGAAGTATTGGTTTTAGTAACTCCAAAGCTTTTTGGTGTTTTCTTCCAAATGGACTGAACTGTTGCAGGTGGAGTAAAACTGATACTTGTTTTGTGAGTTTTTGTTTTAATCTCCTAAAATCCATACTTCCTAGATCTTTAATTTAATATACTTTCTCAAGATTTATAGGAACCTTGCAATCCTTTCCATCCAGTCTTGAGCTCTAAGGTTCTAGCTGACTTTCTCTAAGTCACAGAAATGTGAAGTACCCTTTGTCAAAGCCAAACAGGCATTAAAAAAAAATATCCAGCCCCCAAATCCCTCCTGCCAATTTCAGCTCTGATGCCTTAAGTTGCTCCAGAATGCTTTCCTGTCCTGACAGATGTTCCTCCCATGTTTTATGAAAACAAATGAAGTCATTTTAGCACATGAAGATGTCTTCTGTTCTCAGACTTTGTGTTAGGTCATTTACTGCTCTCTGAAGTGTCCCTGGTGCATTCATGATTTTCTAACATGTTTGTCAAAGCTAAACGCTTTTGGGATGCCACAAAGATGGTTTCAGCACAACTCAAAGCTACGCTCCTTAGTTTTGTCTGCCATGAAAAAAGAAATAAGTCCTGTAGTACAGGACTTCCCCCCCCCCCCCATTATGTCTTGTAGATTACATGACAATTTTCTGTCTATCCCTGTTCTGGCTTATATCTTATTTATGTATTTGTTAGTTCTAAGAGTAATGTGTCAGTCCTTGAGTTGAAAATGAGTATGAAATTTATAAAAGATTCTGGTGATGTATTTATACTGCTGGACTAAAAAGCTGACTATCTTTAAATACTGTGGTTTTTTCCTCTTCAGGGATAGAAATAAATGTGTTTTCAGAACTAGTGCAAGAATAATTTATAAACCACAAATGTCACTGATTTTCACAGTCGTGAAGGTGCTTCTGACACTTTTACAGATTAATTTTTACATGGCATTTGGATGAATTGTCCACTTAAATGTATTTACACCAGTAATAGTAATATTATGATAAAATTCTTTTCTTTTTGGGATCCATGTTCTTGGGGAATACCTTATAGCCGAATAGCTTATGATTTTCACGATAGGGTTCTGATATTACAGCTCTCTAATAGCTGAGGAAGTATTAATCCTACCAATCCACAATCTGAACTCTTGTCTTCCTAAAAGAGCTTCAAACAGATCAGTTTTTATAAAATGACAATATGGGGATATGTTAGTTGTGAACAGAAAATTTAAAGCATTCTTTTCCAAACATAAGGAGTGACCCTATGAGGATCATTCACTTGAAATCTTATCTGTCCCAGAATACACTGTATTATTTGAGCATTCTCATGTTCAAAGACCAGTGCCTTAAACAGCACTGCTTTAGAGCACTGGCTTAGCAAATCCTTCTGTTTTGTTCTTTATTAGGAATTCTATTTTCAGTTGTTCTTTTGTTAACTTGGGGAAACACTTAAAACAAGTATGTGTACTGACACAATTTGTATGGGAGAAACATGGACATTTAAGATTATGATTTACAGACCAGAATTCATATGAGAAGAGATAGTGGGTAGAAGAAAACATATGTTTTGTATGCCTGGCTTCTTTTTCCCTCCCACATGTGGAACACAAGTCTCTCAAATGTTTACAGGCGCATGCCTTTTGATAATATAGGATTTATCTCTAGCACCATGTCCAAAAGTTAAATTAAAATGGTTTTTAAACACTGTAATAATACATATGGTCTACTTAAGGGGTGATACAGTAACATGTTTTGTGACTGCTCTTGGTCAAGCGCTTTTCTTTGGTTTTTCTACATATTCATGTTTATTTCTGAATTGTTTGCTTTGAAAGTGTAAAAGAATAAAGAAAGAAGATCATCTAGGTGATAAAGAACCTATTCAAATTCTCCATTTCCTAAAATGTTAATAATCAAGGAAATTTGAAATATTAGACCCTTAATGCCATAGGCTAAACAGCAGTCCTCTGAAAAGGTTAATATTTAATTTGGCATATTTGCTCTGAATGTTAGCTATATTAAATATTTGTATTTTCTCTGAGCTTGAAAGAAGCTTAGTATTTTCAGCATCTTGTGTAATTCCTATTTCCAGAGATATATTAAGAGGTCATTTGAGGTCACCACTGTGTTGCTGTCAAAAGACACAGCCCTCATAGCCAGCAGACCATGCTAGCCCAGGGTGAGCTGGCTAGAAACATCGTGTTTGGCTCATGTACTTAGTTTCAGCCGCTGAATTGTACTGAAGGACATCTGAAAATACTCTGAGACTAATTTAGTCGGTAACATCTTTATTAATTAAGAAATTAATCCATTTAAAAAAAAATCAAATACTTAGCGGCTGTCTTCTCTGTATTCATGCAAACAGCAGCTGCAATTAAGACTGTTGTAGTTGAAAAGGGAGAAGCAGTGTCTGCGAGTGGGATGGCAAATGGACCCTGGTATGCTGTTCCTGCTAACATATGGACTGCTATTATAAAGGAGCTTGAGAAATCTGGTGGCAAGCAGTACATACGGAGCTGCAGTGGCTTAACGAAGGCAAGAAGAGAAGAAGAATAATAGACATGGAGAACAAGTCAGGATCTGTTATTTGAACCGGCCTCTTAGTATTTCAGTTTGACATGCAAACTAAAATGCCCTATAAAATGAGGATCAGCATGAGACTGACTTTATGGAAATTAAAAGCCTAACAGAAGTGTAACTGTTTGCTTTCTTTCAAGATCTGTGAGATTCTTGAACCTTCACATAGCTACCATTTTACATCACAGAATGGTCTGTGTTAAAATTCATGGGACCTCTGGTGTTTTTCACCATAGGATTGATTTTATCTTAATTTGCTTGTGATGCATTAGCCTGATAATCAGCTGCAAACAAGTAGCAAACTGTAAGTCCATATGTAAATCCCACTGTAAATATGCACAATTTAACCTAATCACTTTTGTAGCAGCTTGGGGGTGGCAATAGTGGTTGCAGCCTTGCAAATTTGGGGATAAAGGCAGTCTCACAAAGAAATTACAGGGACAGGAGAAAGCTGAAACTGTGCATTTTTTTTAATTGTCCTCTCCCCTACCTCCCCTGCTGAAGTTCTGTGGATGACACTTGAATTATCACCATGCCAAGAACTAGGAAATGAGTAAGTGTGGACTCAGTGCCATAATTCTCTTCAGAATGGGGCGGAGATTCTGCTGGCTTGCAGCAGAGTACTTGCAAAAAGCTAAGACTCTTTATGGGCTAAAAAAAAGGATTTAAAAAAGCTTTAAGCAGATATGCTGAGTGGTGCTTTTCAAGAGCAAACAAATAAATGCAAACATGAAATGAGGTTTCATTGTATCCATCAAGAGGCAAAATATTACAATGATTGTTAAGTTCTGTCTCAAGTATTCTCATGGCTAAAATTGCTCAGAATATTAAGCTCTGTAAGAATCATATCTATGGAATATTAAATTCTAATTAATAACCCGATATTAGGCATTGGATAACATCAGTGCTTTTCCACTGTACATTTACTGTCACTTCACTGACTCTGAGGATAATTTTTCACTTTCTCTTTTATTCGCTGTGTCCAAAAAATAATCAGCAACTGTGCAGAGTCTCCATGGGAAAATAAAACCCAACCCCTTAAATTAAAAATGCTGGGGGAGGAAGGAAGCAGTATTCAGAGACAAGCAAGCAAAACAGTTGTAATGGATGAGACTCATCATTTCTATTTTAAATGATTACATGAATTGGATAATAGTTAAGTAAACAGGCTTCAACTTTTTAGCTTTATTGACTAAAATTTGTACTCTGGAAAGAAAAAATGTGGTAGAAGACAATTACTGAATTTGAAGTCAGGAATATAGAATTGCCTTGGTCCAATACCCTGAACTCACTGTATTAAGTGCTGGATCACTGCCAAAAAAAGCAGCATTAAGAGCTATTTAGTCTCTTTCCTTGTCTGTTCTGCAGAGCCAAGTCACAGAATGATGTGCTAAAATATGAGATGGAGTGAATTAAGTGATGTTCAAGACAAAAATGATGGAAACAGGAAGCTGCAGCTGATAATGAAAATCACTTCTGAAACCTATAATAAGGGTTTATTTATATACAGTTTAATAATTCTCCATGTTTAAATATAAGATGATGCAAATGGAGAAACATTTATTTCGTGTGGTATGATGACAACCTTGATCCTGAATGCCAGATAATCCCTTAGATATGCACTTTCCTTTCTGTGCCATTTGGCTTTCTGTATAAATCTTTGGTTGCATTTAATGATTATTCAGGATTTTCTGTTTTTGAGGTACTACTTTAGCCTACTTGGGATTTTATGTCTGTGAGAAAATAAAATACATTTTTTTTCATTTCCCACAGATGAGGAAAAGGTACAGAAGGGGAGGATTTCTGCATATATCAGTGCTGTTTACTGGAACGTTATTGTGACATGCTTATTATATTCTAATGCCAAGTTATAAAGAAAGTGTTGTATAAATCTGTGGCCTCTTGTTAGAGCACAACAAAATTACTAAGGGAGTTATCTCTCTTTTTGCTGAGTTCCTTATTCACTTCTACTCCATAGTAACATCTTGTAGCACTAGAAGAAAGATGTTATGGTTGGGGAATTTCTTGAAGACTGGTATTGCCAAAGCCAGATATCTTATCTAAGCAGTTATTCCCAAATTTTTTTTGTTTTTTATTATGTCTTGTCTCTCACCAGACAGCTGCTGCTGCTTCTCCCTCAGGGCTGCTGTGCAGTGCTTATACTCCGCTGGCTTTGGCCACACTGTCCTTGTCCCAGGACTCTTTTGGGGGAACCATTCATATCTGACTTGCCTGGGTGCTTGCATAAGAAGAAAGCTCCCAGGAAAATATGCTTCCAAAGGTGTAAGACCAGGGAACTACTACTCTCCTGTAGTGTATATAAATCTAATCCTTCAGCTTATCAGAAAAAACAATTTTTTATTTAATTTTGTAACTTACTGTCACTGAAAGGCTGGGATGTTAAATTGAAGTTGTGATCAAAACTGATTTGCACCACACCAGCAGTAGTCTATTTAGGTACAAATGTTCTATTAATTTTCTTCTTCATTTTTGAAAGGGTTTTTATTCTCTAAAATCCTTACAATTCATTAATATATCAATTCCACTGAATGGGATGGAACGTACCTTTTTTCTTTTCTGGATTCTGGAGAGTGGAACAGCATATAAAGGATTTTACCTCTACCTTCTGAAATAAAAACATCTAGGCAAATCCTGAAATTATCTTTGCATTTTCAACTCTTCCACTTCACTAAAATTTTTCTCTCTTAAAAAGCCCGCAAAAAAGTTAAAGTTCATTGTAGATGGCTAGAGTTGGGGAGAAGATAATTCTCAGAGGTATTGAAAAACGCCTGAAGGACAAGGCAGTCATTGGTCACAGCCAGCACAGCTTCATGTTATTAATCATGTGAAAAAAATTAAGAAAGCTATGGTACTTCACTTACAAGATATACAATTTATTTTGTGAAATTAGAGAGGATATTTTGACCTGAAATTTAGACATTATGAGGAAAGTAAAAGCTGTAAAACAACATATGTGTTATACTAAAGTCTGGAAAAAGTACGTGTGGTTGATTAATGTGGGTGTTATGTTTGTATTAACATGCAAAGAACAAAATAGTTTGGTTAATCTTTTGGCTTGTGCCATGCATTAACAGTTAGCTTGTAATTCACTTAGTTAGGTGCTGCATTTCTGTTTTCCTGGTGTTTGAATGAAAATGTCTGACTTGCATCTTTGGAGAGGCCTTGTAGCAGCTGCTGTATCTGTCTCAGCCCTAACAGCTGTTTCATGTAGGTGGCACACTCAGACTGACAACTTTCTTTCCAAAAAGGATTTTTCTCCATTCTCCAATATGTGGCTTATTTTTGAAGGTATCCATTTCCCCATTCTCTAAGTAACTGAATTAATATAGTATATATAAATATATATAATATATATTCTCATAATATGAATATATGGATGAATATGTTCTTAATTTTAAAACAAATTATATTTTTTTTCTTTCCAGTTTTATATGTTTATGCGTTTTCAATATTTTAAAAAAATTTCCCTTTAAGAGTGATAATTTTGCCTTCTGGAGTCTGTTCTTTCCACTGTACGAAAGCTTAGCCATGTAATTAATTTTGTAGAACTTGACCCTAAGGCTATCCAGGATAATGGAGTTTCAAAGTAAAATGAAGCTGAATATTATAGCATCAGAGTGGTCACACAGGACTAACTGGGGTAATTATGACTGTTGTGATATTATAGATCCAAATTTGCCCCCTGGTGTATTTTTCTAGCCTCATTAATAAAGCTAGCTATAACAGAAGAAGTCAGTGTTTGCAAGTGTCTGGGGACAGCAAAAAAACCTCATGACCTGTCAGCCTTCTTTTCCTATGCCAGAAATCACAGTCAGTTATCACTAAATTGAAGTTCAGCTAATACAACTGCCATGATTTCTGCTAGGGGTGACATGCACCCATCCCAAGAAGAGGGAGAATTCTTTTCTGCACTGTCACTGCTATTTCAGTGGCAGAAGGAGTAACAGGCTCAGAAAATGAGGGTTTTCTTTCATGGGGTTCTGTATAAAGCAGGTCAGCATTTGCTGCGGTAATAAACATTAGCTGTGATTGCCCTGTATTTTCAACACTCATGGATCTTCCTAAGAGTCACTGGTTTCTTGCTATGACTTTCCTTTCAAAGTGGTCAATAACTGCTCTGAAGAGTGGCTCATGTTTCAATTTATTTTTTATTAAGCTTCTGATTATTTCTGCCTACTAGAAACTTGAAATAGTAGAAAATAATGATAAAAATATGAATAATAGGATGGATAAATTGGTCTCCTTGAGATTATTTCTCTGTAGGTTCGTTTTGCCAATATCTGGCCTGAGGCAGCCATCAGTGCTGAGGAAAGTTCTTTGTGTAGCTGCTCATTTTGCCAAGAGTATGCAGACACCTTTAGTGTTTGCTGAGCAGTGTCCCCTGCATTCAGTTCAGTGGTTAACCCATTACATGAGGAATAGATTTTACCAGCTACAAAGCATGTGTGGAGTTGATGATGATCTTGCATAAAAAAAAAGTAGTTACTGAAAATCAGGAAGCTTGCCAGGTTGAGCAGCTTAACCAAGAATGAAACCCTTCACAAAGTAGCTGTTGCAATATTGAAGAGCCTGTCCTCAAAACACCCTTCAGTAAGTTTAGGAGTGAAGCTTGTCCTTTTACCTAAGATTACAACTTCTGTTAGAGTTCTCTTTGCTTTTTTTAAACTTCACTTTTTTTTCTATTGTACTAATTTTAAAGAAATATGAAAATTGTCACTAAAAAGCAAAGCAGAAGGAAAATGGAATTGAAAAAGTAACTATTTTGAAATTAACAATGGGGAGTTCCCTACTGTATGCTGTTTATTTGCTCTGTTTTGTTCTCATATTAATGATTTTAAAGAAAAGTGTATTGCAGCTCCATATCCCAATAGGGATGTTGCCTTGGCGGCATCCTACCTATAAATGTGAACACATGCTCAAAGGAAGGAAGGAAGCCAAAAGCGTGCACGGGGAACCCAGGGGAAATTTATAGGGGTGGATGACATGAGACACTGGTGAGTTGCAGGTACTGCTGTTGACATGTAAATACTGTCATGGAAGATTTGAGTAAATTGCATTAAAATTTGTGCTTCAAAGGCTACATCACCAACCCGGACAGGCTAGCTGATTTCAGGATAACTTTGTGTGTCCATATGAGCTGTTGTCAAGGGATGCCACGTTCAAAAGAATGGAGGAACAAATTTCTAACTGGTGTACGGTCTGGGGATATTTAAAGTATTCTGCCATCATTATTTTCTTTTCTGATAGAAGTGGAAATGATACATTCCTTAGGGAAAATGGTTTTCTGATTGGGAGTTTGAAGAGGGGATTTGAAAAATAGGATTGATAAGAGTGTTGATGAACTTGCTATTTTATATAATTTACATGGAACCATGGAAGCAGCCTGTCAGAGGTGTTACGTCCCTTTTCAGGTGTGTCTATGTGAACTTTTTCAAGTATATAAGTCATTTCAGTATACTGGTTATTTCAGTAGCAATTGCTTATAGTTGAGTAGATTTGAAAATGCTGCGCAGTGAAATTCATGAAGTAGCTAACATTTATTTTATGTGTCTGTGAAAATAGACTGCCTTGGTCTTTTATTTCATGCTGTAAAAGTTTCACTTAACTCTTTCCTTTTCTATCATATTTTTGTCCAATAAAAAGGCAAATTGATTAGAATAATTATCCAACAGTTGATTTAATTAACTTTATGATTTAATTAACTTTATCTTGAAAGTTTTATGAGCTCTATATGGTAACATGGAAATTTTTTACACGATTACAATGGAAGGTAGCACTTGTGATGAGCAATGATAGAGTTCAGGGTATGGTGTGCAGTGTTATGCTTGTGGCTGTACACAAGGTCTTTTGCTGTTTATTTGCCCTGTCTTGTTCTCATTTTGATAATTTCTAAGAAAAGTGTATTGCACCTGGAAATCTTGGAAAGACTGAAATAATTTGAAGACAATGGTAATATGGAATAAGGTTAGTTATAGAAGCATATCTTGTTTTCCTTGTAGTGAGTTAAAACTGTCTTTACTTGCTTAGCTTTAATCTTTCCTTTTTCTACTCAGAGTTAGAGGCAGTTGCATAAGTTGTGAATGGATTGTATGAAATAAAGTGACTCACCAAGACAGAGTATAGTGCACATAGCTGTGTTGTTACAGAAAAATACTCAATGACTCAGCTCTAGAAGAGTCTGCTAATTAGAACTGCTGTATGTGTGGGTTTAGATGGATATCTGCCCTGAAGCTGGCCAGGACACTTTCTGGTACCTCTTACTGTAGGAATTACTGGTCAGACTGTCTTTATATTGGGTGTCCACCTCCTTTTGAAGGATGCTGGAGGATCTTTTCAGATTTCCTTGCTGTGCCTTGCAGTCATCTAATACTTTTTGTTGTCCATTCTTGGCAGCTACTGCGAAGGGGATAAAGCACAAACTTTGTGTGCTTTTCACTCCCAGTAGTATACCAAAATTTGAGGCTTCGCTTCTGAAATGCCTCCTAGTATTGCCTTAATCCTGTCATTGATATCTTCTCAGTACAGGAGTAATCCCCTTATCAAAATTCTGTGTCTGCTCACAAGAGAAGAGAGCACCTGTGTGGCTGATCACAGTTTGCATCTCAGTTTGAGAAGGTCCCAGTTGAACATGTTTCTAGCTGCGAAGTCCTCAGGGCAAGTCAGGTCCTGGGAATGGTTTCTGGGTGGTGTTGGTCTCTGCTGGGTTGCCAAGTGCTCCTGACCTACCTCAAAGTCAAGTTGATTTTCTTCTGCTATGATGCTGTGCTGTAGGGACAAACACCAGCAGTCTTGACTTACTTGCATTTTATATGTTGTTAGTAATACTGCTATGAATGTTGTGAGGAATATATTTTATTTAAAAATGGCTGCTTACGATTTGAGTTTTAAAAAGTAGTAATTGTAGGAGAAATTGTGAATGAAGCTTGAAGTAGATAGTTTTGTTATTGTAATTGTAAGAATATACTCCTTTCTGTATTTTGCAGACTTACATGCTAATTGATAATTCAAATCCTAGAATGAGCCATTCTATTACATATTGCAGCCTCATGGTATTTAGCAAATAATTTCTTCTTGACAGCCATCTTGAAAGCTGTGAAAGATGTTTTTATTCTCATTGTTTATGCTCATTGACTCATACCATGTGTGTATAGCTATAAACATAGTTTAAATATCTTTTTTTAAAATTATTGTATACATTTATTTATGTTTATTTTCTGTCCTTAGTAGTATATTTTATTCCTTTAGAATACTGGATATTTTCTTGTGGTGATGGTCTTTTTAGGAGAGAGTAGATTACCAAAGAGAGGTTTGCAGATGAATACTAATTATTTATCATGAAATAATAGATCCTTTTACAAATAGTAGAGTGCAGCTGTAGTTCTGGTGTTTGATCTGTACTTTATATATATTCTAATTTTTCCTTTCCATTAAGATGGTTTGCATGGCAATATCAAGATGTGATTCTCTGGATGGAAAATATCTTTTATAACCTACTTATTTTCCTGTTTGTTTTCATGCTTGTGAGCTGATTGTTTACAGGTAGCAAACTTAGCTGCTTTACATGGCAATGTTTTCTCTTTTTAAAAAACATAAGACCTTTTTGAAGGTGCTGTTTAACTGAGAGCTTTTGAGTTGTGTGAAAACAGAACCACATCTGCTGGTTAAGCCTCTTCTCTATTTTAACAGGTCCACAAAAATCCTTCTCCACTGCTACAGAAAAACATGCATTTACTGCGCAACCAGTTTTTGTCCACCTTTCTGAAACTGATGCATATGTTTTCTCTGTTGAATTTATGTACGTGTTTAATGTTGTGGCCATATAAAACATAAACCCATAAAACAAACAAAAACTAACTGGCATGAAATTTGACATGACAGTGTATTGCCTTTATCAAGTATTGGACAAAAAGATCAATTTTCTTTTTTCTTAAGAACCTTTCCATAATAAAACATATTTTAAATACTTTCTCTGTGCAATTAATACTGTCTCAGATTTTCAACATATTTCTTAAGTTTATTGTCAGTCTTGCATTTTCAAATTAAAGGAAAAAGCTATCTGTAATATCAAGTTTTTGTGATTGCTGAATAAATAAGTAGGATAAGAGATAACATGAAGGAATCTTAAGTAGAAGTAGACTAAAGTTCTGTTTGGATCACTTTAAAAGTTTTTCTATCCATTTGTTTCAATTTTGTTTTCTTGCCTATTCAATTGATTATCAGATTCTTGTTAGTTTTCCAGATGAGACTTATTAATTAAAGATGTGTGAAAAATGAGTGAACAGCTGAACTGGTCAATTCTGTCAGAAGTTCCTTAGAGGGAGCTACTAAAGCTCTTAATCCTAACATGCTCTTAACAAAGCCTTTAACATCATGCCTTGCATACCCAAACAATCCTCTGCTCGCTTTCTGTAACATTAAGATTGGTTTGTGACGTGATGAAGTGTTTGCAGTGACTTCTTCAGATGGTTTCAGGCCATAAAAATTTTAAGGCAAGAGATAAAACTATGGTCTTCTCTTGTTACAAAATAGCTTTACACTTAAACTGGCATTCAAGAAATTAAAGGATGCTTTTAATAGTTATGGGAGATAATTTTTTTACTTTTTTTGATAATTCATGTGGGGTTGTGCTTTAGGCTTTGAAGGGCAGAATTAATATTCAGTGCAGACCTTTCATTGGAAAAAAGGTGTAATTTTAGAAAAACAGTTATCAGCTCCCTTTTTGTCTCAGTTGCTGATTGCTTGGACTACATTGAAATTAAAGAGCATCCAGTTAACTGTTGTTTCTTTTGCTTGGTGAAGTCAAATTCAGAAGATCCGAGGTTAATTCAGTAGAAGTAAAGTGCCACTTATTAGATTGTTGCTAAAGCCAAATGGGATCATTTTATCAAGGTTTCTGTGTTTTGTCCTGATTGTTGCCTTCTGCAAAACAGAATTGCTTTGAATAAAAAGAACCAGTGGCCTGAAGAAAGTTCCAAACTTTCCATTACATTTTAATCAAATAATCTTATATATTTTTGTCTTTGGGTTTACTCCTATTTCTTTAGTATGTCAGAGAATGTGGCTGCTGTTGGTCACATAGTTTACTTGTTTAGAGTTACGTGACACTTGCATCAACACTTATATTACTGTGGTTATATTATTGGTGAGCTCAACCTTGTTCTTGGTTGCTAGTCAAAAACTAGCTAATGGTCCAGATGTTTAACAAAAAAAGCTTTTTTTTCCTTTCTCATGCAACAGACAAAGTCACTATGCACTGCCTGAACTCTAAGGTATATTTTACATATGTACACACAAATTCTATACTTTTATGTCAGACAAATGCAGAGGAACTATTATTTGTATTTGTATTTTCATCTTTAAGTAAAGGTTACTGCAGTGAAGTGGTAAAAGTGATAAAGATGCATACCAGGCCTAGGGCAGATATTTTCAATTTTTTTTTTTCTACTGTATTGTTAGTATGAAGTTTGATTGGCCTTGGGTTTTCTTATTTACACATCAGTGTTACACACAGAAACCAAAGTGATTTCTGCTAATGCATTTCTGTCAGTGAGCTATCTTTTGCATCATCCGTTGTTAATTTGGAATCTTCCTTTTGTGAACTCTCAATATCACCAGGAAAGAAAAATGGGCTTGCTATTAAGCTTTAGCACTTCCTTGAGTTTGATGTGGGCAATCTGTGTGACCTCTGCTGGGTCACATGGTGTCTTTATAGACAGCAATGTTCATAGCTTCTTCCTTTCACAACTTTCTGTTCAGTTTGTTCAAGATTGCAATATTTCCATGTGCTTATACTGTGGTCCTGTTACTGAATGACATTTAACAGAAACCTCTAGAAGATGTTAATAAAAGTAAATACTATATAACTCGACCAGATGGAGACTACTGACTGCCTTCCTTCACTGTTCAAAACCCTGATAATTTGAGATTTTGTTTTCTTGGACGTTTAAGGGAACATCTAGAGCTGTCACTAGTTTGTCTCTTGATGTGATGGTAAAACCACCACTGGTGAGAACAGGTTCTCTAGAAGAATGGTTGCCAGTGTGTCCAATGTGAGCATGAGAACAGTGACCCTTGCAAGGATCATGTTCTGAAATGTGCTAGGTCTCATTGAACAGTTTCAGTAATGGTCTCAAATACTTGTGGTTTCTAAGAAACATTATCTTGTGTGAAAAAATCATAGACATGGAAATATTAATATGTGGGGGAGACATAGAGTGTTACATTTTTAACTGAAAATGTTCATTTTTGAGTTCATTAATAATTTCATTATTAACACTGTGTAGATGATCTGGGGAGTTTTTTAAAGGTATTTTACAAGGCAGACTAAAGGCATATTCAACGTAATTTCTCCTAGTTGCCTTTTGTTCAAGAAAAATAATGTAATTTGGAAGAAGTAACACAATATCTTGGCATTACTTAAAAAATCTATCTTTTTGCTTAAGTAAAAACTCTTTTTTATATGGATTTGATTAATCACCGATGAATGTGAGGATCACATTCTCTGAAACGGCTAACTTTTTCAGCAATGTGAAACTACTGAGAGAATGCTATCTGATGTGTGGTCTTTAAAATGGGATATAAAAAACAGAGAAAAAGAATACAATCAACAATAATGTTTAGGATCAGTTCGAATGGCAGAAGACCAGAGACTGACTTGTTAACAGCTGGACTTTGCACTAGGGTTTAGTTGCGTGGAAGTGAAGAAAGCAATTTGCTGTAGAGGTGTGTAACAAACAACCAGGCAGTTGGTGACGTCTCCCTGGATGGGGGAAAGAAGGAAAAGAGTTGAAGGTGACACCAAAATGTAACCCCAGGGTTTCATGACTCTGAGGGAATAAATAATAGAGCTATGGACAGAGAGAGCAGGAAAAGGAGGAATTTGGATAAAGATGGTAAACAACCACTTCAGCTCATGTTAATTGGTACATGCTCTGTTGACTTCATTCACAGCAATTGAGGATATGGCTGTGAATTCAGCTTTAATGCTACGTTTGAATTGGCAGGGAGATCTCAGGATAAAATCTTAGCAAAAATAGGCAGAGGTGAAAGTTTGATGTTATAGATCCTGAATTCTTAGAAAAGAGATTGTGTCATGGTCCACTGAGTTGTAGAGGCAGCTTAGGAAAGGTGGGTTACCTATGCAAAAGTCAAAAAGAAAAAAACTGAAAACAGAGCAAATGAAAAAGAAAAGAGAGAAGGAGAATTCCACCAAAACGGCCATAGGAAGGTTAGAAAGAGACTGGAGCTTTGATAAGTAAAGACTTTGACAGCACCCTAATAGTGAGATTAACTCCAAAAGGAAAGCACACAAATAAACTGAGAGGAAAAGAAAAAATAGAGGGTTTTTTTTTTGCTCAGTTTAAGAGAAAACAGTCCAGGTTAATTATTTGATAAAAACATAATATAGAAAGGAAGTGAAAAATAATAAAAATTCCATTGAATAATACACATTTTCAGAAAGATGATAGGAGGCATAAAAGTTGTGTTTTCTCAGAAGTGTACAGATTTGATTTCACAGTTCAATTGTTCACATCTCAGTGTCTTTTATGCTTTCTTGTATTTACTTAGAGAAAACCACATGCTAAAAAAATATTAGTAGAATGGCACTACATTTATATTATTGCATATAGGTAATGTGCAAGGAAACCAAATAGACTAAGACTTTGAAATACGTAATTTGTTTTTTGCTAGGTAGTTTTCTTTCTTTCTTCATGTAAAAATGTCGATCACTAAGGAACCGTATGTGATGTAAATATATGTTTGTCATATACTTTCCCAAAAGTTGTAAACATGGCATTATATTCTTCAGATTGGCCTTATTGTCCAAATAATTCTTTAATTAAATTGAGCTCTTTTTTATTTAAAGCTGTCTTTTGGGGAGATATTGCCTTAGATGATGAAGACTTAAAAATCTTTCAAATTGACAGGACGATTGACCTTACGCAGCACTCCAACGAAAGACTTGGCCATAACACAGGTATGCTATTTCAAGCTTGTTTTAACTTATTTTTCCTGTTAGTTAATTCTGCATAGAAGGCAATCTCTGCTTTAAATGTGGAAAGTCAGTACAATGCCTTGGATAAAATTAGTTTACACTCAGAAAAGTTATTAAACAAAGACTATTAATTCGCTTTAGGGAAAAGAGAAGCAAAAAATTTAATTTTATTCCGGAATATCTGTTTAAAAATATCTTGTTGAACTGAGGAGAAGAAACCATAGAGTCTACTCTGCAGGTGGTCATGTGGGAAAGGAAACTGTACAAAGCTTTGATTTCATCACTGAAAGTTCCTGATAGCAGAGCCCAAACACACTATGGGGAACATACATGGTATCCCAGAGGCAAAATTGGAAGCCTTGAATTACAGCCCCTCTGGCTCTTTTTACTGTTTCATCCAGTTCTGTACCAGAACTAGAAGAAGCACTAGGATGTCATAGATTTGCCTGGTCTAAAAAACATTTGGACATTTTAATACATGTTTCTATGCTGTTGTTAACATACAATGCATTAGCACCAGAAGCTGCAATCTGATTAGCAGAGGCAGCTGGATATTCAGACAGATAGATAAAGAGATTTTATTTATATGTAAATATGTCTGTTTACAAGACAAAACATAATCCATACCTAAATGGATGTCTGTCTAGTGTCTAAAAATATGTATGCTTTCAAGCTGTGATTTGTAAATTGGTAACTGAGAATGTGTAAACTTTCAGGTTATGATACCAAAAGAAAAATAGCTTACTTAGGAAAAGTCTGAAAGAAGTGCTATTAGAAAATGTATAAATGTATAATTGAAATTTGTTTTTTATTAAGCATGTTTTATATGTGCCTGAAGTGAGCTACCATAACTTATTCCTGATGTGTGAAAAAAAAATTTTAGACCAAAGAAGCAATTTTAAATATAAGCTTTCAATATTAATATGTTTTTAAATATTTTTACTCTTTCTAGGTAGATGCTGAGATTAGAGTGTTTTTATGACAACTTGAAAATTTATTTTATCTCTTTTTGTATCCCCTCTTTTATCCAAGAGAGGAAAACTTTTGATCATTTCTAGATCTAGACTGGATTTTAAAATGTTAATAGAGTCATTGGTCTCCCTGTTTCCCGCTCCCACAAACAAATAGTTTTAATTGCCTTTGAAGGTATTTCAGACACTAGTTGTGTTGAAAAAATGTAGAACAGCATTGGTCATTTCCCCTTTAAGTCAATGCAGTCAAGTGATTTCCTTGGCTTGCTGACTCCCTTTTCTTGTTTTCTTTCCTACATTTTTTTTTTAACTGCAAGGTTGTTATTTTTTTAAAATTACTACAGAAAGAATATACATTTCTAAGCAGTTTTAAAATTATATTTAATGTTCTGTTAATTAGTTTTTCCTTTCTTACGTGTTTTGTGATATACACGTTATCTTTTCTTGTGGATAGTACCCTATGCCAGCTATTGAATTGCCCTGTTATTACTAATGCATCTGGATCAATTTTTTCACCTGTATTGCACAAGAGGAGTCAATGCAATTGTGGTGATCAGTGGGACTAAACTTTGGAGAACAAACTCTTTTTAGTTAATGACTTCATAATTGCTCTCAATGAACCCTCAACATTCTTGATCTTTCCAAAAAGATAATTGGAGAAGTAGATTTTACATTTTACAGATGTAATTAATTTTTCTAAATTTACAACATTCTTGATGCATACACTAGGAGTTTAACCTGTTTTTGCAAACAGCACAGCCGGGTGTGCTTGTATCCCCCTAATTCCAAAAGAGCAAATTGCCGACTAGCTAGTCAATATTAGTTAGCGGCTGGAAAAGGAATAAAAGGAATGCTAGATATCTGTAATCTAGAAAACAAAATTTGATCTTAGTTACAGATACAATGGCAATTAATTGTAAGCTAGATTTCTGAGCACTTTCTGTTGCTGGTCTTCACAAACTAAGGGTGACATCGGATAGAAGGATTAGATACTTGGTTGTAAACCATCAAGATGAAGTGGTGGAGTCACAGTTGTTATTGCAACTCTAATTAAAATCCTGTGGCTCACAGCCTCTGATTCACATTATGTGACTGCTCCTTTTTGTGAGGATTATCTGTGTGGATTTGCAGGGTCAGATAATCTGTGAGCTTCTTGGAGTATGGCTCTCATTTTATGTTTCATTTCATCCAAGTAAAATGTATAATCACTGTAAACAGACGCAACAGTAAAGGTGATAACATTTTTATGTGTGTATTATTATCAGTCCAAACTGACAAAAGTATCCTACTTCTCCTACCTGAATTATGAGAAGATGCAGCAAATAGGAATTAAAACTTTTTTAGTCTGTGGCTTGGCAAGGCTACATGGGTTTCATATAAGACAGCCTACTTAAGTGAGATACTTTCGTTTTTCACTAAATTAAATACATAGGATGCAATAAGACAGAAATGAGTGTTTAGGGTTCTTTTTGCCCCCCTAGAAGTATAACATAATAGTTTCTTTAAGTAACTAATGGATTCTCTAGGGGTTTTGTGTTATGTTTGACAGTTGATGCTTTTAATGATTTTTTTTAAATATTCATTTGGAATGCTTAGCTATAAGCTTTATTTTATAAAATGAATGTTAACATGAGAGACAATTACATTAATGATGATCAATGTTATATCCTCTGCAGTTAATGTTATAGTTACCATGTAACTTGTTGGAAAGGAATGTGTTGAACTATTACCTCATCTATCTAAAATGTTTTTAAAAATTTGGAAAATTTTTCTCAGGGGAGCCAGCAGCTATGGGACAGTGTAATCCAAATAATTAGGCACATTGTTATTCACTGAGCAGCCACACACTCACTTGCCTTATATGGAATTTTCTCATCTGTAATACGATTTTAAGTTGCTGTATAAATGTGTTTTCTACATAAATATTGGGAGTTTTAATGGAAGGTTGGGAAAGGTCTTTTCAGTGGCAGTTGGAGGTAGCAGTGGTCTGTTTATTTCTATCTTTCTACTTTTTCAGTTTTAAAAGTAGTTTAAAAACTCTCTTGTCCTATAACAGATTGTGAATTGTAAAATACAACCTAATGCAAACCTGTAAAATCACAAAACTTTCTGAACAATTCTAAATTATTAAATTGACTCATGCAGTGTTGTTAGTGTTCTTGTTTCTGGTTTACTGGTGTTTGAAAAGCCACTTGTAGCTACAAAAGGTTTGTGTGAAGAGAGTATGTGGCAGACAAAGCAGTAAACCCAGAAATATATTTTGTTTCTGTAAATGTCATGGTGAAAGTTAAAGAAAACTACTTCCTAGCTTAGCTTTTCACTGATTGCTGGAACAACACAGACATACATGTGTATATACCTGCCAGGCCTTAGTGCAATATACACCAACATATGATATTTGAAAGCCTTGAATGTGCATTGACATCTATTTGCATGCTAGCAAGAAAATCAAATATTTCATAGCAAAATCAACCATATTAAGTTTGCATCAGTTTTGTTGGGTTTGTTTGTTTGTTTTCTGATGAGGCTTTGGCTGTTTACTTTTCCTCTTTCCCCTCCCTTGAGATGAGAAAATTATGGCATGCATTCAGGAAATTTCTTTGAGAGTAAGCCTTTTAGCTGTCAATCAATATGGCTCTGAGGGTGTCAAGGTCACCAGTAAGAAAAAAGCTCCAAATAATAATTAGATGATGTAATTGTCATGACTTGCCTGAATAACAAAGACATGTTGACTTACATTTATGGAATGCATATTAGAAAAATTTTCACCTAATAATGTGTTTTTATGGCATTGTCAAGAATACTTGAAATGTTTTAATGGAAATTATTAAGAATATGAAGCTTCCTTTAGGACACCTCTCTAGGCTAATATAGTAGCTGTAAGTGTAAAATTACATGGTTTTAACTTTTGAAAACTCCTTTTTTTTCTTTCTTTTCTTTTTAAAGGTGGCTTTGGAGAGCATGGAATGTCAAAAAAACGCAGTGCCCTCTATCAGCTTATAGAGAGGATAAGAAGATTTGGATCTGGTATTTTCATTGTTTAAATTAGCAAGTTGCCTGATGTGATAGTGTATCATGAACATTAATGATGACAGTACTTTAATACTTTGAAGCCTCTCTGTATTACTATTGGCATAAACGAATTATAAAATAAATAGTGAAAGAGTAGTAATGAAGACATTAGCTCTTTTTTCCATTTTTTTAGACTTCTTCCAGCATGAAATATGAAAGCTGAAATACATAGTTTTAAATTTATTATTAAAAACTGCTTAACTTCGTTTTATGGGTGTATTCACAGTTACCAGCTTAACTAATATCAATAGACTGTCTTTTCATTGCAAGTAGACTGTGCTGAAAAGCTGATAATTTGGTTTGTTTCTTACTCTTTTCTGGATCCAGGTGAGGCATTCTGATGATTCAAACTGTGTTTGAAGGATTTATGATGTGTTGTGCTGAACAAGCATATTTTATACTAGTCATACTCTTCTCAGTGTGAAGGTAGTTGAATTGAGCAGGCTATAGAAGTGGAATCCGCACATATTCTGCCTGAGTTTACTCTGTATTTGATGCAAAAAGGCATCACTTTAATGTCATGTGAAAGCTCAACCTCAAAAAGGAAAATATATGAAGCTTCATTGTAATTGCACCACATTGTGTTAATCAGAGCACGGTAACTGCCTCTGCAGATGTGCTTTGATATATCATATTAATTCTTAAAAAGAGAGAGAATTAAAATTTTAGTATTGCATAAATTCTTGTCATCTTTTGTGTGCAATCTGGAATAAATTTCTTGGTTAGACCTCTAAAGAGCACCAATAAAAAGAATTTGGAATGGTAAAATGTCTACATAAACAAGTGATGTGGTTCAGTAATGACGGCATACTAACTGTACATATAGTTTGTCTGTAAAATGTCTGCCTGTATTGTAGACACTGTGTGCAATTTATTATGTAATTCTCATTTACACACTCATTTAATTACAAGGATAAGTTATTAGCTTTACCTGTTTTGGGTTTGTTTTTTTTTTTTTTTTCTTTTTTTTAACCCCCCCAGGAATGTTCTATATAATTCCTGATATAATTTAAGTTTCATGTTGGTTGTCGCAAAGGCAGGCTTTTCTTCCTATGTATCAGAGCTTTCTCATTTCTTTGTGCTGTAGCTTCTTCCTTTTCTTCCTATTGCTGCTCTCAGCCTTGGGGCTAAGCCAAGATTCCTTACCGGGACTCTGCCCTGGAATCCTCCCTGACTCTGACACAGTCATTAACACTTAAATGCAGCTGGTATCACAGGGGATTCCCACAAAGGGAAAATGTAGTCTGCCACGAGGAGTAAGGATTTGATTTGAATAGGATTTGTTAACCACCTCTTGAATGATCCATTTTAATCAACTGCAAACTAATTTATAAATTGTTCAGAAGAAGCACCTGCTCTGGTGTACAAGTCCTTGTCTAACTATCCTTATCCTTTTCTGTTCTCACAGTAGGTTTCAGCTGATTTAGAAAGATCTGCCTGTAATGGAATGAATGGTGGTAGTATCCCTGAAAATGGTAGACACATTTTTTTCTCTTGTTAAGAAATTCCAGCCATGAGTAATTCCTACCTGTGAGCTTTCAAAAGTTAATTTATGAAAAAAGTATGGATTTCTTTCTGTCCAGTCCTTTTAAAGATGGCCATGTACTTGCTTTTCCCAGATAATACAATAAAAATGGAAGGGATAGTGAATGTCGTGATTACTTTGAGTCTTTCATTCTTTGCTAGAAAAATCCTCATTTATTTAAAAAAAACAACAAAACAAAACAAAAGCCAAAAAAAAGAAACCCAAGAAGCACCACCAAAACCACAGAGACAGTGATTTCTTAAACATTTTTTATTAAATGAGAAAATTTAGATGCAATTATGCAATGCACAATTCAGTTGATAAACATATGTGCCAGATTGTTATTCTAGACATATTCAAAAAAGATTGAGACTTCAACTCTCTCTAAAAACTAAGAAATGACAGACTGTCACATAACAGTGAAGTCCCACTTTTAAAGGACATAAAAAAATAATCTGAGTTTGACCTGCTGGAAGAGAATTGCTCTCTTGTTTTTGTGTGTGTGTGTGTGATCTCATTCAGTGTTCTAATTATCATTGCAGGTTTTGAGCAAAATAATACATCTAAAGGAAGAACTACTGTAAAATTCTCAGGGAAAAATGAGAAAAACCGGTTTCCCAGAGCTGCTACATCACGAACAGAAAGAATATGGCCAGGTGGTGTCATTCCATATGTAATAGGTGGAAATTTCACTGGTAAGCTTTGTGCTTTGAATGAAAAGAGGAAAGAGAATTTTTAAAAAAATATCCTTATTTTCTCTTTTTTTTTAAATTTTTTAAATGTGGAGTCATGCTATGGAAGTCAGTAGAAGGGTTTCTGTTGGAGCAGGCCTGAAGTACTTCTGTTTTGAAAATATTAGTCATACTTGATTCTTTTCGAAGGCAAGCTACACAATAAAAAATGTATAACTACGTTTCAAAGCGGGAAAGCTCTGTTTCTTTACCTAAAATTTCTTGTTGCACATATATTTCCATAAGCCTAAGTAACAGAATGTCAAGAATTTTTTTTTTTTTTTAATGCGGTTTATTTAGCACAACAGTATCTCCAATTTAACTGGTGTGACATGTATTCTTCTTAACTGATTTCACTTAACAAACTGGCTTAAGTGTCTTTTGTTATTCTTCAGTTTGGTTTTCAGATGGGTACACACAGAATTGTATATGACAAGAAGAAAGACTGGCTACCCTATATATAGAATTCTTAGCAGAAAACTGTAGTAAAAGTTGAAAACATTTCTTATCCTTGAAAAATATAAATGGCTCAATATCAATGTGGATGTAAGAGGTGATTTAAAACAAAAATGGAGCAAGGAAAGCAAAGAGATATGGGAAAATATATGAAATAAAATCTTACTTATTGTGCATGATAATACAGGGAACTAAAAGAAACATGCACATGCTCACACATTATGTGTATCTGGAGAAACCAGAGTCATTCCTTTCAAACTGGCAGCTACAGTCAAGCTTTCAGTTTGGGTGTTCAATAGAACTGTACCAAATGTGACCTTTGCTCTAGGATTTATTGTCTTCTGAAATAACTGTGGTAAATGAAATGAAAGTACCATATTAAAGATTTTGCCTTTTTCATAAAGAAAGATAAATTCTAAAGCTTAGTAAACACTGCTTAAAGGTGAAAGAAAAGGGCAAGATGGGATGGAATAACCTTTATTTTTTCGAATCTGATATGATTTGCATTTATTTTTATGAACTGTGAAGTTCGATTTTTTGTTTGTTTAATTATTGTGTTGTAACCTGCAAGGTGAGTGTATTTCTGCTAGAAAAGTCTTGCTAAATATTACTCTTCTTTGTGGATTTTCAGCTCAGAAGCAATACCAGCTCTATTCTCACACGCTGCCTCTGTGTCAATAAGCCTTGTCTTTTGTCATGCCATGAAATTACATTGCTCTGCTCTCTGAAGTACTGTGTACTAGCTGGCTTTGTGTTCTGTGCTGAGTTGGCCTGGCTGCTTCTGCATCTAGGGGATACTTCTGACCTTTTGTGGATGTATTTCTCATTTTTAAAGCAAATATCTAGGTGTGCTTAGCATTTTACCAAATTCTGAATTTCTGAATTCATTCACTTTTGATGGATCGTTTGTTTTCTGAGAGATTTTGATGCAAAGAAGGGGACACTGGTCCCTGTTCACAACAGCCTTATTTTAATAAAATGCTTTTTACTGGTAGGCCTATTTACATGGCTTAGATTAAACTGGTCTCCAGACTTGAAGGCTGTAGGATTTTTTTTTTATTTTCTTTTTTTTTTTTTTTTAAAATTTTTCTACTAGATAGATAGCTATGTTCTGAGGCTACTCAATTTTTTTTGTTCTTTTTCTTTCTGTTGTTGTTGTGTTCTTCCCCAGTGTGGTTCAGCTGATAGTTCTGTCTGGGAGGTTGCTTAATAAATGTTATGCTGGTGCAGATACATAAGCAATGCTGTATTTCTTCTGCTGTCTTCCTCTGGTGTAACATCGTTGTGATCTTAATTGCAGGTTTTATATTGACCGGGTCTTGTCAGGCACTATTAGCCCCTTGGCAGGCACGGATGTTATGATGAACTGATGGCTTGAGTATGGAATCTTGCCATGCATGGGACTACTGGGACACACGGGGCTTCTTGATTCCTTCCAGGCTATTATTCCTAGTATTGATGATAAGGAGGAAGCTGCAGTTAGGAAAATCTCTGGTTTCATCTCCTCCAATTGTCGTTGCAGGCACGCAGCGCGCTATGTTCAAGCAGGCCATGCGGCACTGGGAGAAGTACACGTGTGTGACGTTCATCGAGCGCAGCGATGAGGAAAGCTATATTGTATTTACCTACAGACCCTGTGGGTAAGCGTGCACCGATGGTAACACATGCTCCTGCCATCAGCCTTTGGCCATGTTTGTCTCCTTTGCACTTATAAGGGGATATACACTTCGCAGGAAAATGGATAGATAATTACTGCATTTAAATTATACATATGTTCTGCCTGGCTTTTAAGGTTGTTGAAACTGGTATGTGTGGTAACTTTGTGAAGATGCACCTCTTTTGTCTATTTCTAGATAAAATTATCTTGCTATATATACACATAGATATGAGACTTTTATTTTTGGGTTTCTGTAACGCTTCCAATATTCATAAGTATTGTTCAAAAGGTATTTCAGGTTTATCCTTTGTTTATTCTTAGCTTTCTCTATGCCACAAGTTTACTGCTGAATTATGCATGGACGTCTATTCCATACCCCTTTTCTATCTAAATTGTTGTTAGTTATAATTTTAACTCTCATATTGCTGGACTATCCTTGCCCAGATTTGTTTGACCACCAAATTTATGGCCATTTTGCAAATTCCTTCTTCTAGGTCACTGGTGTGTAAAAGTGAACAGATCAGGTTTTATTACTCATGAGTGCAGCTTTCCATTAATCACCATGTTCCATCTTCAGATATTACTGCTCACAAATGCCTCAGTCAGCTATGTTTGCTATTTATTTCACTCAGAATTCTTAATTTTATATACTGTAGAGTGAACTTCCTGAGTGCACCATGTTCATTTCCCAAGAAGAGTGCGCACTGCCTGTGGAAATTCTGTACTTGTGACAGTCACCTCCTGTTTGGGTTCTAGGCTCTGCAGTGAACAACTCTCTCTCTTATTGACTTCCTGATCATTGAGCCCTTTGCTCATCAACTTTTGAATTGTAACAGGATAGGGTAATGAAAAGAAGTTTGGGACCTCCTTGCATTTTAGGAATGATCCTGAATGTATTTCATTTATAGCCTCTAAAATTACATGTAGAACTATCTGTTTAAAGTACCCATGGTATTAAGAATACCTGTAAGACAGCATAAAACCTATTCCCAGGCTACTTTTGAAAGGTGTTGCCTTTGCCTTTGAAAGTCTCTAAGCCACAGATCCTTGCAGCTGGGGACCTTATTCTATGATTTCCTGTCATGTTCTTGTGCCGCTGTAGGTCTGCTGTAGACCCCTGTTAGAAAAAGTGCCGTATGAAACAGCCTTTTGTTCTGAGGCAGCATGGATATTATTTTAGCTAATGTAACCTGTAAGATAGGATTCACCCATAAAATAGGATTCATGGATACTGACACACAGCTGGAAGAAAAGTGGGAAGCAGAGAATAATCATGATGGTCCCCTTGCACTCACAGAGGCAGAAAGCGATTTAAACAGAAGAGTGTGAAAGATGTGTTTTCAGGCACTTTAGAAAGAAAATGGTGGGGATTTGTCATCTCCCAAACGTAAATTCTACATGTTCAAAATACCCAAAGCCAAATGACAGAAAATCTCTCCAGCCAAAGAACTGTTCTTTAGGCTGGTTAATGCTTCATGAGATCAGATCGCTTTAGGGGGAAGGCTGGACTATAACCAGCTTTAACCAGACGGTTGGAATATACTCAGTATCTACCTCCATCATGCTGTTTTATTGAAGTGTACTTTGCAAAATAAAATAATTTCAAAGGCTGTAACAAGTTTAAATTTTTTTTAAAAAAGAAGTGTGGCTATGAAAAGCCCGTCATTGATGAAATAAAGCCAGGCCAAACAGAAGGGGCAGCTGAATCATTTTTCTGAGGTTCCACAAGTTGTTTCAGGAAGATCCAGATAAATAAGGGCATATATTCTCTGGGTGAGCAGGAACTGTGCACTACCCACCAGCATCCAGTGCTGATGCAGGATTTTCCATGGAAAGACCCCAGACTAAAGTGACACCAAGCCAACTGCAAACACTTTCAGCTACACAGCCAGTTGCATTGAAATTAATCTTCAGTTCTTTCCCATGGCACCCTGCTGTGTTGGTTTGTTAGCACATTGTGTCAGTATTGTTTGTACTACCATGGCAGCTAACATTCACAGATGACGGAGACTTTATTGTACTTAGCACTGTTGAAATTAAAAACTAAATGATAAACCCTGCCCCAAAGAGCACACAGTCAAAACATAATGCATTAAATGGAACAAAGTGGATAGTCATATATGTGGAAATTCAGGTGGCAGTATCTACAAAAGTCTCATATGACAGCATTAGCACCCTAGCAAGTGAAGTGTTACTGAGCCTTTGTAAACAATAAGGATATTTTGGAGTGTAATGCATTACATCTTGAAATAGTTCGTGGGAAGATCATCCCAGAACGGCAGTGATTAAAAAAGCATATTTGAAATATAACAGCTGGTTATGAGAGATACATGACTTTCTTAAATTTGAGAGGTTACATATCTGCAATGAACAAGAGATAAGCTTTGATTATCATAGGCCTATAGGACTGCAAGGGATCTCAGAAAGATGTCTAATGTATTCTTAAGACAGAAACAGCTATTCCTATATCATTGCTGATATATGCCTATCTAACTTGTTTCTAAAAACCTGAAAAAATGAATATTACACAGCCTTCTAGGAATTGCTTTGCTTCAGCATCCTTAATAGAAGAAATGGAGGAAGTTGGGGCAGCATTTTTAGTCATAGCTAAACCAGATATTTCTTATTGCAATTAAAGGACATTAACTTTTTTCCTTTTCACTATGGACATAGAATAGAAATGCCTTTTACTTTTTGAAGGAATCTATTATATAATTTGAGACTGTTATTACGTCCCCCTGCTCAATTCTATATTCTTTTGGGCTAGAAAACACCTAATTCATTTAATCTTCTCTGGTAAACAGTGTTTTCTAGGCCTTTGATTCCACTGCTCTTTGAGATTCTTTTCTAGTCCACATTTTTCTTGAAACTGATAGCCCCTAAACTAGGGCACATTTGTCCAGATGAGTCATTACTTCTTCTAAGCTAGTGCAAGAGCTAATTCATATATCCTGTAGCCTCTCCTTCCACTTAGGCACCTGAGCATGGTGCCTCCCTGTTTCTCGACAGCTGCCATGTTCAGCTCATGGTCAGTTGGATGTGACTCCAAACAAGAGCCACAGCACTGGCACCCCATCACTGCTTCCAGTCTGTACCATCTTTTGCACATCTTGAGACATCAAGTAATTCCTTATTTCCCTTTTCAGATGTCTTGTATAAGCTCTTAAAGTTGCTATGAGCTCCAGGCTTGTCTTCGTGGCATTTAGCAGTGTTATCTCAGACTGCAAGTTTAAAAAGCATTTTGTCTATCTTAATGTCATGTAATATTCCAACTAGCTTTATACCCCCTTGATATCAGACTTCTCTAGTTTGCTAATGAACAGTTGTTTGGAAAAATATCAAAAGCTTTACAGCTGGATTCCTCCTTCCCATCAGAATAATTTAATCTGCTGAAGTCTTAAACTAATTATTTGTTATCATGTCTAGTTTATTTAACCTGAGTTCAATAACAGGTAATTATTAAAATATGGTTTAATAATGCAGCTGAATCACTAACTCAGTACTTCTAATTAGTGATAGTCATTTGTATCCATGAGCTGCAGATGTGAGAATAAGAATATAGTATTATGGTACTAGTCTTTGTGATTCTACTACCAAATAGTGTACGGTGGCATTGATATTAATTACAGCAAGTATTTATGCATTTATGCAGAGTTGATTAGGGCAAATAAAACTCTAATCAGTAACAGATTCAAAACACTTTTTGTTCACCACTGTTTCTCTATTCTTATGTTTCTTCCTATCAAACTGGAAGTGCCTGAAGACACAGTCAGTATACTTCTCTGTATGCAAAGCCAAAAAAGGGTCAGCAAATTGGGATGGCATCTAGTCATATGCTATGAATAATTATTACTGAGTATAAGATCAAGATTCTTTTTACATAGTGAGACAAAAAAGAAAGTAACAATTAGTCATATTGTTCTGGTAGCTCAGCATGCCTTTGATCTCAATTTGTGGCAATTTTTGTTCTCCACTAGAAGACTTAATTTTTATGGCAAAATTTAGATGGCTTAGTGCAATTGCTACTGTATCCTCTTATCTAAGTATTTGATGAATCTGTCTGAGATACAGGAAAATCAAATCTCTTTCATACACTTCCCCAGTCATTGTAGGCTGAACAGATGAATGCTTTAACCTTTTTTGAACTTGATATTATATCAAAGAGACATTGCAGGCAAGTTCTTAAAGTTAATGAAACAGGTAAAAACAGTCAGTAAAACAGGTGAGGTGCACCTTTGTAGCGTACTTCAGATAAAAACATGTTTTAAAAGGTGCTCAATCACTCTTATAAAATGAGAAGAAAGCAGAGTTGTGCTAAATAATCTGCCCATGGGGGAGGGCTGACTCATGCTCTCAGGTGTTGAATAACCCTGGCAGCTGGCACAGCTTCCCTGCTGGCTGTGGTGTGGCCTGCAGGAGTGGTGTGAGTAAGGCACAGGTTGCCATGGTCTAAAGCTCGGAGCCCTGACAGAAACTGTGAGGGATGGTTTGTATAAATACCCTGGGACAGGCAGCTGTGAATGCTGGTTATAGTGTTGGGGTGGACATGTGCATTGAGCAGATAAAGAAGCAATAGACACTTCTGCCATCACAAGAAGTCCTCTTAGGGCAGTGAATCAGAACATTTACTAACCACAGTTGTATCTTGATCCCTGACAAAAAGCAAATTCATCAGGCCAGGTCATAGCCGGTATCTCCTTTCAAGCTGTATTTGTGATTGAAAGAGGTGTTTTCACCAAGAAAAACACTCTTCTTCCCGAGTGAGATTTTGTTTGGGGATTTTGTGAACCTCTTTTTCTTGCTTTGTGTAACATAAAGGTGGTGATACATGGTCCTAGTATGCTTATTAAATTCTGCAGTTTTTCATCCACACCTTCGTACTGTCAGTGCCACGGCAAGCTGAGGTCATGGTCTATGATGATTTTTGTATTTTCGCATTTTCGAGAGTGCAGCTTTTTAAAAAAAAGTGTAACATTGATCCTACCTGATTCTCTCCTCCTTCATATTAATTTAAGATTATTTTTGACAGTAATTGTGAAATAGTATTACTTAAGAGAATCAGTATATTCCAGTCATTTCACTTTCTCTCTGTCATTTGTTTTTCATTGCTCACCACATTGATCAGCTAGACTGATTAAATGGAATTAGAGATTCATAAATAGTTACTCTCTCCAAATGCTGTCTGGTGCAATAAAGATTAAAGAGATGATCTTTAAAACCTGCCAGTTGATTCAATTTAAGGGGTGTGACAAGTGTTCATACGGCACAGAGAGATCTTGCTCTTTTGCTAAACACTCCCGGTGTAAAACCCATAATATTGCAGATTAATTTACTGCATAGAGTTTTTTTATTTATTTTAGTTTTCCTTATTCTTTGTCTCAGTGCAATTGTTGAAATGAATTGTTGTAGCTTAATTGGATGTATCTGGTGTGCTTGACAAGACATTCAACCTAGCAAATCCTAATGACCCTCTGTAAGTGTGAACTGCTGCTGTTATTTTAAGACTTGGTGTTAATTCTAATTTTCCTTGGCATGTAAAGAAACACTCAATAAATTTCTTGGTATTTTCTAGGGAGTACTTGAAATCTGTCAAGTAACCAGTGTAAGGGAACCCTCATCCTCTGGGTGCTTACTTTTTAGGAGCAGGTTAGCATTTAAAAAATAATTCCCACTATGTTGGAGTTTAGATGTACAGTGCTAGACAACCTAGAGGAATACTATGTAAAAGATCACAGTTAATTCTTTTCTTCTGAAAAAAATGCCCGTCTTTCAAATCTCTCAGATGAGGAACCCTCAGTCATTAAACACATTTGAGAATGCTCAACTTTTCTCTTTCATTATGTCAAATTATTTTGTCAAACACCGAAAAATCTGATTTATGAAATACCACTAAAAGCTTTCAGAAGTGATTTGAAACACCTCTGTTTTCAAGAAACGATAATCTTCTTGGTATTGTTAATTTTATTTGGTAAATTGGCTAATTAGGTATTTTCTTATTTAAAAATTGTCTTAATAAGTTAATGTTTCATATTGGCCATGTGGTTGTTCTGCTATTAGCACGCAGCTCTTGCCTGACCTTTTCAAGATACAGTGCACAGTCTTAAAAGGTTAGATACTCTTTTGGTCCAGAAGAAGGACAGGAAGAGACAGACTGTAGTTAAACTCTTGGTTTATTATTTTGCGCTGTTTATGACTAGTGTCAATAAAAGCAAAGCATTTTTTCCTTTTTATCTGTTCATCTCCAAAGTAGCACTGTGAAATTACTATATTAAATATGTAGGGAAATTTTTAGGCCACCAAATATGTCTATTCTAGCTGAAGCATGCTATGTATATGAAGTCAGTAAAATAGGCATGTTAAAACTATTGAAAATATACTAAATATTTTGCATCTTTGTCTCAATAACCTATTGCTTTGTTTGAAGCCATATATAATCATTAATGTTCTTTAGTTCTCCATTGCAATTTTTCTCTGTAGAGTTTCCACGCATGAAGACTCTGCAGAAGTGTTTAAACTATTTTAAACAAAAGGATTCTTTCTGCCTTTTCACAATTATATGTGCTTATCCTAACTTTATTCTCATCAGTCTCTTGCACTGCCATCACATGTTGTATTAAGATCATAAAAATTTTTCACTACAAATTAAATTCCAGGATTTAAACAAGTGTATTTAAATGTGTTGAGTCTCCAAGGTATATTTTGCCAGATTATAGGTGAATGGAAAACTAAATAGGTTAAAATTGGTTGCATGGTTGGGCTTGAAGGGTTGTGCTAAATGGATTGGACTCAGACTATGACTGAAAGTGAAGTATTGCAGGGGCTTATCTGGCAGCCTCTCCTTTTTAACGTTTTTATCAATGACCCACAAAGAGATGATGGTGCATGCTCTCCTCAGAGCATCATTTATTTTTATTGATGCTTTAAAACAAGTTCCTGTGTCATTCTGTAGGATGACTGAGTAGACTTTTGTGACAGTGATAATTCTGTTGATCAAAGCTGCTGTCTTTAAAGACCTTGAATAATATTTTTAGAAGCCCCATTCTTGTGTCGCTTATGAGGTATTTTGAATAATAAGTTGTCCTTGTAGAAGATGTAGAGTTTGTGAGACTGCCAAGTTACACTGGGCATTATACTGCTGAATTTTTATACACTGTTTTCTCAAGTTTTAACTGAATTTGCTATTTGTAGACATATGTATGAAAACTTTCATCTGTGTTTGTGTTTTAATTACAGGTGCTGTTCTTATGTGGGTCGAAGGGGAAATGGTCCTCAGGCTATATCTATAGGCAAGAACTGTGATAAATTTGGCATAGTTGTCCATGAGCTGGGTCATGTGATTGGTTTTTGGCATGAACATACACGACCAGACCGTGATGACCATGTCACCATCATTAGAGAAAACATCCAACCTGGTGAGATATTCTGATAAGTATTCTGGGGAAAAAAATCACGTGGTTATTTTTGGTGTTTAATCTGCTCACCTCAATTGAAACTGAATGCTGAATAGCAGAAGTAGCATTTTTGCCTCCTATTCCTATTAGCTTGACTGATCTCAAGTTGATTCACAAATAAATACTGAAATTATAATATAATATTTTCCAAAGGTCTGTCCAAGTGGCAAGCCATTAAATAGGAGACTAGAAGGAGCCAAATAACAATCATGCTCAGAAACTTTGAAAGAAGCCACTGCTCTTAAGGCCCTTAAAAAGCCCTGTTTCTGTGCTTGAGGAAGGGCATTTCTCTTGTGGGCTTTACTGAATGATAAGTAGAAATATGTTAGTAGCTTTTAGCTGCCCAAGAGACTTAGACCTGGGAGGTAAGGTGAAAGACTTTGAATCTGTGACAAAGACAGGCACAATTCTGGCAGTTTACATATTATTCACCTCTGTCTCTACCGGACTTGCAGCTTTAGTTAGTGACCTTGTGTAGTTGAGATAAAGCATCCGAGGAACTTGACAACTTTAAACTCTGACTGTCAGCTCTTTACCGCTCTTCCTGTTGTGCCCTCACTTGTGTTGGGTAGGCAAGATTGGGAGGGAACTGGGAGTGTTTCATTTGCAATGTTCATAGATGTGTGTGGTCTTTGCAACACACAGATTTAGACTTACAGGAATTCTACAAAATATTTTTGAGATATGATGAATCTTTGCCACTTAATCTAGGACTTGGAAGGAGACTGGCAGCTGCCACACACTCCACTAAGGCTCTTAAGTCCTGAAAGGGCATACATGTTTGAGCCTTCTTTCTGATCTCTCCATGTTATTGACTTGTCCAGATGCAATAAGAGCTCTTCCCCTTCTCTTTTACTATGATGGGAAAAACAGCTGGAGTGCCATCCTCAGCCACCCGCTCTCCCTTTCAGTTGTCTCTCTGTCTTCTGACTGAAACAGCTTCTTGTGGTGTGGCATGAGCTTGAGGATCATTAAATGGGATCAGGAAGCCACGACCGCTGAGACATGTGGGTTTTGTTATATTATGCAACTTATGTTGGTTAGAATGTTAATGTCACTGCAGGGTTTTCTTTGTGAAAGACTCCAGTGGGAACATGAGGTGGAGTAATGGGTATCCCTAATGCATAGATTAGGTCAAAGAACTTATGGCATGGAATTATGAACTAAGTATAATTCTTTTTCTCCTGTTCTGCTTTTGTTAAGTTGCAACAGCTGGATCTGGAAAATGTGACTTTGTAGTGTCTGCATTACATGGAATCTCAGAGAGCAGCTTTTGCTGAAGCAAAGTCTCCAGTATCCAGTAGTTTAGTGCTGGATTTAGTATCCAGTTGGAACCTTAGGATCCAGTCTCGTGAGTGAGGAGGAGTCAGAGATGTCAAAATGATTTCTTTTTGGAATTAAGAATCAAACCAAAACTTTGTGTGGAACTCTACATGAAGCACATCATGATATGTGGGGCTGTTATGTATTAGTTGAATGAGACTAGTCCTTCTAAATCCAAATATAGAAATTTGATGTGTGTTTCAGAAGACGTCTGCCCTCTCAGCTAATGAAGTATAATAAAGTTTCACACTTTCTCCCAAATGGCAAAGATTTATGAATGCCAGTGAGTAATTAGGTTAGGATATTTGTTGGTTTTCTTTTCCTGTTCAGTTTTCATCTTTACAGAGAAAAAAGATTAAAGAATCTATAATTATCAATCATTTGTAGGTCAGGAATACAACTTTTTGAAGATGGAGCCTGGAGAGGTGAACTCCCTTGGGGAACCATATGACTTTGACAGCATCATGCACTATGCCAGGAACACCTTCTCAAGGTTGGAGTCTCAGGTTATACCTTTTGACTTTTAATTCTATTCCTGTCTGTGAATGCTAAGAACTATGTTTTTTGAAGTACTTTGAAATCCCTTAAAATGTCCCTTGTGATATAGTATTCTTACACCGGTCAAAGCACAGCTTGTTTATTTTAAGTCAAAATAATTTAATTATATTTTAAAATGCATTTCTTTTCTGTTCAGTTTCAAAGCAGCCTTTTGATCTTGCTTCAGTTCTCTAGATTTTCAGACAAGATAATCTGGAAACATACTTTTATATGATACTCACTTTCTTTTTGTGTCCACAAAAATTTGCATTTAGAAAAATCAAATGAGTGAAATGGCTAGGAATGTTATATGTAACATGATCTGTTCTCTGAAAGAGAAATCTCCTTTGATTCATAATGTTTCATAACTGTGGATTAGGCAGGTAGAGCACAGGTTAATCAAACATCTACCACACAGCCACAGCCTTTGCTAAGGACTGCAGCCAACCATTTATAACACAGGCTGCAGCCTCCTCTCAGTGGTTTGTACAGATTGTTACTCGTACCGCAGCCTTACAGTAAAGAGTTCTGCTTGTTTTGCTCTGTCCTGCTGCAGGCTGATCCATTCTCAGCTCCTTAACTCACTGGGGCTCTGAAAGGGTGCGGGGTGTGGGGGGCTGTACAATGAGCTGGTCCCACATGTCAGACCTTCTCTGGAGAATAAGTGAAGGAGGCTTTCACCCAGTCTCGCATTTCATACCAAGTTATAGTTCAGCTAATTAGTCTCTAAAAGTACCAGACTAATGTAAAATTAAAAGAAATCTCCAAAAACACCCAACAAAAAGTTTTAGATTGAAAATTTATGTGCGGGGGTGTTGTTTTTTTTTTTTTTTTTTTTAGTTTTTCCAATTCATGCATTTTAAGGCCAAAATACTAGACAATCTGACACTTTGAGATAAACTGAGGGCCAATAATTACTTCACCACCTTTGCAAATTTGTTGGGCTCGTTCTCTCAATGTAAATTATATTATTAAAAAACCAACTCCAACCAAAGGCTGTATTACTCAGCATCCACATAATTCACCCCTGGAAGAGCATGGGAATGAGCCACATGAGGTAGTTATTAGTCACATTGCTTAATCCAGTTACACATGCCATTACCTTAAGGAAGAGATTATAAGAACCTGTATAAAATAGAGTAATTGAACAAGACAGAACCCCCGCGAGTCCTAGGGCAATGACAACATCAAGGTAATTTGATTTGTTGGCCCTGATCTCACCACTTTCCAAGCTGGCAAAAACTGATAGTGCCAAGAGTAGGCATGCCCTGCCCCAAGGCACATGTGGTTGTTACTTCGTACTGTCTAAAAACAGCCAGCAAAGCCCTGAGGTCAGGTATTGATTTGCACTAATTCATCTTGCAAGCATGAGTCATGCACAGTGTGGCACATTGCCAGCTGTTTGTGAGATGTTGTTCATCCAACTAAGTAGTGGAAATCACAAAACATCATAAAGTTCAAGTCACACACAAGGATTTTCTTCATGCTGCATTAAAACTTACAGTATGTTCCCTCATTAAAGTGCTAGGGCATTTAAGAGAGGATTGTTTTTGCAGTTTTTCCAAGTATGAAAAGCATCAGTTTCAAGTTGTACTGAAATTCACTGGAAAATAGAATTATAATTTATAGATGCAACCACTTTCTAAAGAATAATGTGCCTTAGTTCTAGGAACTGATTAATGCCATATGTAGTTTATTTTGTTTAGGGTAACATCCTGAGAGGATTCTTTCTTTGCGAAGTTTCTAGTGATGCCGCAAAAATCTAACTGGATAAAGAGAGCACTATGTATCTGCAATACTCAAAACAGTTAATTTATTATAATTTAAGAACTAATATGTGTTTATAAATTGTATTCCTAACTATTAACATCCTTAATGTTCATTCATTTTTGGACCTATCTTATGTCTGAAAGTACTGGTTTTACCTTTCAGTAAAAGCCCTGCAAGTATACAAAAGACTAAGAAAAAAAATAAAGAAAAAGAGACTATAGGAACATATTCTTCTGTTAAATTCCATTTTATGGGATTTCAGGGCTTTTAAATTTTGTAACATGATAATTTTAAAATTTATTTGAGAGCACAAAAATGTTTTAGATCATATTTAAAATACAGGAAATTTTGATTAAACTGCACATTTGGAACAAGTGTACTTCTCTATGATGTCTTGTCATTTAAGGTTAATGTCATTAAAATCGCATATGGTAAGTTGATATATTTTATTGTGAAGCAAGTAAAGGCTGGCAAGTAAGCATTTCTGTTTCAAAAGCGGCAGCAGCAGCTAGCGTGGAGTTAGATCCCTTTCAACACTTGACAGAATCATGATTGGCAAATGTGTCTGACTTTACCTGCTCTTACACATGTAAATCAGACTTGAGGACTTCTCGTAAAAACTTTGTTAGAAATAGGAGCTTTGTGATTAAGAATTTTGTGATAGAGATTAATTTATGTATTTTAATGAAATTTTATATATTTTTTCAATATAACAATAGCTTAATGGCAGTGTCTTTTCCCTATGTAGTCTTAATAATAGTAAGAGATCTTCGTCCTCCTGTCTAGCAGAAATATAAAAACTGATATGTTAATTGATGTACTGAGAGAAGATTCTTCTTTGGTAATTTTGCATAATTTTTGCCAACCTGAGGAATTTTATGTCATGTTGTCTGTATTTAACGTTCTTCATTTTACCCTCTTATTTATGCTGAATGTAAAAACCAGACTTACAAAACAGCTATACATTCATGGAACTCAGACCGTTTTATGACAGAAACCTGACAGGGGTTTTTGGGGTCTATTTTTATTTTTATTTTTTTTAGGGGCATGTTTCTGGATACCATTCTCCCTTCCCGTGATGACAATGGTATACGACCTGCCATTGGCCAGCGTACCCGTCTAAGTAAAGGAGATATTGCACAGGCAAGAAAGCTGTATAGATGTCCAGGTATTGCACCACAAACAAACCAAAACCACCTACTAGCAACTGTTTGACTTGTTGTTCAAGAGGAATAATAAACTTTTTGAGTCAGCTGCTCAGTAGTCTGTTTGAGTGTTGGCAACTGACATTGGCTGCTCAAGAATTGAATCAAAAGAATCTTACAGACAAGGTTACTGGAATGCAGAGCACCTAAGGACAGATAAACTGCATGAAACAACATGACATTTCAATCTGCTTTCCTTAGCTGTTCAACAACTAGAAAAAAAAGAAAGATACTCAATATCACTTCTGGTTCGCATACTGGCTGCAGTTGAGTGCAGAAGGAGCAAAATGAATTATTGCACTCAGCTCTGAACCCATCGTATTTTTTAAAAATTTGACAAATATCAAGCCAGGACAACTAAATTGTAAACTCTTTTTTGGATGAGGCAGTTATATCTTATTACAAAATTTCTACGGTTTTAACAGATACTTTTACTATTTAATATCTTCTGCCTAATTATAGCATCCTACAATTTGAATGCATATTAATTTTTTATCTCAAAATAGTGTGGTAGACTTGCAGCCTGTCTCAGAGACATGAGTGGCAAGCCTGGAGTAACCCAGAGCCAACACTGTGGTACATGTTGTTCTCTAGTGCTCTTTCTTCACTAAGTGCTGCCAGAATGCTGGAAATCTCAAAGGAGAAGGTTTCAATTTCCTTACTCTAGTTATGGCTGATACCACTGTTAACCTTTGGTGTGAATCAAAGAAATTCAGAAGTGCCATGTCTCAGTCAGCAAGGTCCTTGTGGGAGGCTAGATATCCCAGCTCTGTGCCACATAGGCTCACAGCCTTGCTGCTCCTCCAGAGAATTAATGAAATCTCAGTAACTGTTTTAACTTAGATATATTGCTGCTTTTAACCAACTCATCAATACAGAAGGGCTAAAGAAAGGGATCAGGATTAAAACAACAGAGTTGCTCCAAATTTGTACCAGGGCAATGGGATCTACTGAAGATCTGGGCATTCTGATGTGCATTTGATGTACACTGTTCAGCTGAAATATGCTTTTCCTTTGTTCTGTAAGTACACTGAATCATGGTCTTGCATGTACTGAGAACATGCACAGAGCTTCTGGGCCTGCCAGAGGAGAAACCACTTTAACACCTTTTCTTTAACAACTGTTCCTTTGGGAACAATTTTTTGCTCTTTCCTTTTGGTTCAGAAAGTACTTTAGTAATGACACTCTTGGCAGCATTATTTCTAATGAAAGCATACAGAGCAACAATTTCATAAACACAAAGAATGCATATGTATTTTGATAAAAGACAAATTTTGGAAGAAAAAAATAGTCCATAAAAGTAAAACCACTCTGAAAGGAGGTATTATCTTACGATCATATTTACTTAAGAAAGGAAAATAAGGAAAGTAATTATAAGCCAGGTTTTTAGTGTGAATATAATACTCTAATACGCACTTTCAATCAGCTGTAAAAGTTGTAATGTACTTTTTGAGCCAACATTTAGAGTTGTTCAGAGAAAACATCCTTTTCATGTATGTCATGAAAACATGTCCTGAGAGTTATAATTTCTTTAAATGTCATTAAAGTCTTGTTGAAAGTTCAGTAGCAGTGTGCACTTGAAAAGTAAGATATTTTTGCAGCACTGGTGAACATGGGTCAGATGGATAATAAAAATGAACAGTAGTTGAAGGATCATGCTCCTTTTCTGGCACTTAGCTTTGGCAAACTAGGGGATAAAAGACGGCTTTCCAACCATACTTGGATGAGCCATGCCATAAAAGAAAGTGAGTTTTAAGAGAGAGAAAAAGGTAGAAGGTTTTTCTACAAATGTTAAATAGCATACTATTTAAAATGTTATTTTTTCTGCTAATATTTTTAATAGAAGCTGCATAGCTAAATAACAGAAACTAAACTGAAGCATCCAATAAAGACAGCAAATACTGAAACAGAAAATTCAGACAGATGTAAAGCTTTTGGTTTTATGAAAGGAATGTGCTCATTGTAGTATATAGCAATAAAATCCCTGACACTTTGTTGGTTTTGGAGGTGTGTTTTATTTCCCATTTCAGACCAAAGATATTAGTCATGATGCCTGCTTATGATAAAACAGCAGTGAATATTTCAATCCCTAGTGATATCTGCATTGTTTCACGTGTTCGTTTGTGCTGCCTTAAATGTAATACAATGAAAATACAGAAAACAATAACTAATCAGTATTTTCCAGAGAGCCGCACTTTTATGGTAAAGGATTTTATGGTATTGTGGAGATTTTGTTTGGCATTCTAATTATTTCTGCAAAGAGTTGCTGGTCCAAGTAATTTTCTGGGGCCCATGAACAAGAAGTTGAGCTCAGAATTGCTGGAGGATACAGGTGATCCTCACAGCAGGGAGGCAGCTGAGCCTTCCAGGGTGTTTTAGCTAGTCAGGATATTCAGAGTCTTTATTCAGGAAGGGGCTTAATGACCAAGAAACAGTTTTGAGATTAGTGAAGCCAAGGAGTGAGATTTGATAACCTGCCTTTCAGCAGCAGGGTAAGTGCCAGGTCTCTGAAATGTAACAATTTTGGTATGTTTTTAATTTTTCCTTGGGATTTTTGTAAAAGGAAAATATAATTGCTGATAGGGATCTGTTGCATTTTAAAATGGAATTATATTGTTACAAGATGGAACAATAAGGGGAAAGAAGGCAACTAAGTTGAAGTCCTTCCTCTGCCAATCTGATTTTAAATTTTGAGTGTCTTGGTATTTGAGAATAAAACTTGAACTTCAAGGCTGGATGTATTATAGTGGTTTTCAGACAGCCTAATGGAGTGATAGAATGTGTTTTCTTCTGGTGTAGCTGCTAAAATTTCAACACAGCTCTGTCTTTATAGTTTTATATAGAAATTGTAGTTGATATCATGTTCATATGTAGTTTTATAGGAGTGGGAAAATAAGAAAGGAAAATGGCGAAGAAAGATACTTGTATGCCAAAAGAGAGCAAAAAATAAGTGCATAGAGTGGGACTGAATAATGAATAGGAAAGGAGTCTCAGGCTGGTGGGAGAAATCTGTTTGAAGGAAGAGAAGGTGGATGGACGAAGTTCAGCAAATTTACAAATTGCCTGTGTCTGTGACAGTGTGTATAGAAAAGAGCAGATGAAGGCTGAAGCCTGCTTGTTTTTTGTGCTGTTCTTACTGTTCCTCGGGCTTAACTTGCTGTCATCTCTATCAGTTTCGAAAAGAATGTTCACCTTCAAAGGTCAGCCTTTGTTCACTGCATAAGGAGGATTAGGGTTTTTAAATTATGACAGTTTCCCTATAACTATGAAGGGGAATCAAGTCAATAGTAAAACCCTGAGTTGTAGTAAACTGATTTAAGTTTTTGATTGAACAAATACATGATCAGCAATAGATAATTTTAGCACTCTGTGGCAACTTGATACGCCATGAATGTATAGTTGTACAGACTTGTATCTGAGTGTTAAAGACTTTAAAGAAAAAGGGTAAACTCAAATTAGCCATAAATGATAGTATGTATTTGCTAGTGCTACATAAAAAGGAATGAGACTTGGTTCCTTAAGTGTTCTGGAGGATCTGGGCTTCATCATTTTCAGATTTCACTGTGATCTTTGATGGGACTTGACCGTGTGTGCAGCCAGCCCACAGAGGTATTACACACAGGCTGTGTAATTAAACTCTGCTGCAGAGTACACTGTGGGGGAATTGCTTTGTATAAGCATGTAATCTACCTGCTGCCTACACCCATTGCTAATCTTTGCATGGAGAAGCAAAAATAGTTTCCCTTTCCTAACCACAGAGAGTCTTATTAGATGTCTAACCTTCTCAAGCCATAAAACAGAGGAGTGGCTTTTATGGTTAGAGTATGTGTGTGAGGAAAGCTAAAGTGGCATTTCTGCAAGTGGTCTAGCCTAGTAAAATTGATATAAGGCATGACATTGGAAAAGGGTGAAAAAGCATCAGAGAAAACCTTGGCAAATATTATGACTAACATAGGAATAAAAATACTTTATAAGTACTTTATATAGCTATATATATCTATATATATCTACTTTATAAGGTAGAGCTGTTTAAAATTGAAGTTGTACTTGGAATCTTCTGACACGAAATATACTAAAATAAGTATGAAATGAAATTTAAATAAGTACAGTAAAAAATTGTAATATTCAGTTTTATAAGCCTAGTCATGAATACTGCAGTTGCTACAATCCAAATACAAAGAAAACCTTTACATTCTCTAATGACGAAATTTTAACTGTGTCCCATTGCAGAGAAATGTGCTTTTCAACAAGAAATTCCCAAATATCACCCTGTCTACGGCAGCTTTGGAAGCCAGCCTGGAACTCAGATCCCATAGAAAATTAATTCAGCTATTGATTGGTATAAGCTGTTCTTGTTATGGTTCCCTTGAGTAATCAACAATTTAAAATTAGCAGATATGGCAAAACACATAAGGCCCAAGTGCGTTTTGTAAGTTCTGATTGCACTAATTCTTAGTAGAAGTTATCTAGTTACAAGTTTTCTTATGCTTCTGTTAAATTTAGAGATATTTCTGAAAATAATTTTGATTTGATAGAGAGCTTCCAGGAATTTAATACGGATATAAGGCAAATTTGTATATTAGATAGCTTTTTTCTATAAGTCTTGGGGAGAAGAAAAATGCTCTATAGCTCCTTTTGCAACTTAAAAGCCATTGTTTTAAGTCTATACACACCTTCTGTATATGGAGCATGGAATGTTCCAGCGTAGTCTTAATGAAGTCAGGCATGGGGGGAAAAGGAAGAAGAGAGGGCTCCAAAAGCGGTGAGAGGAATACTTGGATTCTCATGGATGTCTCATCATTGGGCTCGGCTGTCCTCTACTCCTTAGTGCAACAATAATTTCACTGCTGGCTTGTTCTTCAGTGCTTTTCTTGCACTGTAATCTACAGCACAGCTCACCAGCTCTGGGGGAACCCACTACAGGACTCTGCAACTTATTCAAGTTTGTATTCATCATTGTGTTAAAAATAAATGGTGGTTAATGAAAACCACATTTTTAAAATGAAGGGAGGAAAAGAATTTTTTTCCTGTTTCATTCTTAAAGGACACAATGATGGTGGCTCTAGCCATTACACTTCTTGAGGGCCATGCCAATCCTTCCCTTCTTCATCACGATAACTGTTTGAGTGTCAGAGAGGATATTTACTGCCTTGAAAGTAATTTACACCTGATACTACAGTGTAGTTGTCAGATCACATTTTAGATGCATTTTAACAAGACAGCATTTACAGTTGTATTGTCTGTCTTTGTCATAAACAGTTTTATTTAAAGATTTTCCAGATCATTTATAATTCATTGCTATTTTGGTGATGCAGTTGGTCACTGCTGGCAATGGTAGTCCTGTAATTTGAAAGCACCTCAGATCTGATTACACTGTTTGTCATGGGATAATCTGAAATTCATATCATGTGTCACGCCTGAAAAATCGGTGGGTGAAACAATTTGATAAAGGTCAAAAAAGATGGCTTACCAAGGTGTAACACCCTACCAAAATCAGTTTTAATGGTGGAGAGTGGCAGGAGCTTCCAGTGTTATATTTATCATGAAGATGATTTATTAACCAGTCTACTAGCATTCAGCAGCATGATTGACAGGTGAGAGATGGGTGCTGAAAGCTTCAATAATAAAGAATATAAAAGGCTTTGGTATTTTAGGACTTTACATTTGCTTTGCTTTTATTACTCATATCTCTACAAATCGCTCTTGCAAGAGACTTTGTTGAATATAGGATTTAGTTTTCTATACCAACATAAATGAGTGTGTTTAGGTCAGATCTGTCTCTCATGTGGGTAAAGTACTAAATTAAATGAAACCACTTACAAAATTTCAGTGTGATGCAAGTCATGTTGTGGTAGCATTTGTTTTACACCTGGAAGGATGTCTAACTTTTTTTTTTTTAAAATTACCAAAAATGTTCTATGTATCATGTTGCATTTGATTGACAGCAATGATATTTTTAAGACTGCCATAATTTTGGTTATGTCAGCAGACAACACACAAGTGAAATAATTCACGGAATTAAAACATCCTGCATAAAATGGAATGAATGTCAGACTGGCTTAAAATCATGGCTGTGAGTAAATTGTAAACTAACTAGTTTGTTTTCCATTCTGCATCTGCAGTGAGTTAAATGTATTCCAAGTAGATATTCGAAAGATGCATTTTTCTCTGTCAGGAACATTGAATTTTATATTTTTATGTTATTTGTTTCTTTCAGCCTGTGGAGAAACACTGCAAGAATCTACAGGCAACTTTTCTTCTCCTGGTTTTCCAAATGGTTATCCTTCCTACACGCACTGCATATGGAGAATCTCTGTGACCCCGGGAGAGAAGGTATTTTAGCATTCCTTTATCAAGACATAGATACTATTTTCAAAGTACAGTGTTGTGGTTATTTAGATTTTTGTTTAAGTTTAAAGGATGCATACTTATTGAAAATAATGGTATGTCATAAAAAATGGGACCATGCACTATATACTATTGACTTGACTTTGATCTGTGGCATTAGAACCATCAACTATTCAGTGGGTGTCCTTGTGAAATGAAAGTGTGATTTCAACCTGCTATATGTTTGCACCATGAACTCCCTTTAAAACTGGCTCCCAGTTCAATTCTGATTCAGTATAAAAGCAGCAGAGGTCGTTCAGGCTCCTGGATGGTCCATTTTCCAGCACTCCAGGGCTCGGGCAAGCTGACTGAGCTGTATGGGGCTGATAGCTCAGCTGCAACTAAGGAAGTTCTTAGTGTGTTAAATAAGAGGTTTCTAAAATGAAACTGTAATAACATGCGTAAAGAAAGTGACATTGTAGATGTTCCCTGGTACTGGTTCTTAGTGCATATAGTTTTACTTTCTGGGGTTCAGTTTTATGGGAAAAGGAGTGGGGAAAAAAATGGGCTTGGTGAGAGCACTTTGGAGAGAGAAGTGTGCCATCCTGTGAAAGCAAAACCTGTCATTCTTGTGTCCACTTCAAAAATGTGCTAGCTAAACCTTACTTTAAATTATTGGCTCAAATATCAGACTGCTTCCAAACAAATAAGGATAGGGGGAGTAATGAAAAGCTTCAACTGAGACAAAATATGCAGGAAAAAGGATATTAGTTTCCTCACATGAAGCAGTGGCTGATATTAAGCAGTCAAATATTAAAGACTAAAATATAGAATCTAAAGACTGAAATATAAAATAAAACATGGGACAGTACTGACAAGTCCAAAGAGGAAAACCCAGCATTTACTCCCAGATATTTCAGTAATTTTTCTCAGTGGTCTCCCACTATTTATGTATTGGACATTATTTTCTCCTGAGTGTATTACGTTGTTCGTGTTTCTTTCAGGTCAGGGTCCTAGTAGACACCAAGAATATATACTCTGACATTCTAATAGATCCTGAGGAGCTGTAAGGGCATTTGCTACTGTGGGGGATGAAAGCAAAGTCATTTGGAGAGTGTTTGCCCTCCTCTGGGCAAGAGCCAGAGACAGGAGGAAAACTAAACACTCTCTGCTGGGAGGAAAAGGGTGGCTCAGCAGGTTGTCAGGGAAAAAAAATGAAAAGAGAAGGTTTATGCAAAGGATGAAAATTAGGCTAGGTAGTAAATTTATGACCCCACTATTTGTGTTGCATTTTAGATATTACTGTGATAATAACAAAAATGGCTTAGGTTTTTTTTTTCCACCTCTCCATTGAGAAAAAAAATTCAGTGTTCATCTACAATTATTTGCTTTTGAAAATAATACTAATGTATGAGTTAATGTTCATGTTTAAGTGTTCATAGCATACTCCAACTCTGTGGAAGCCTATTTATGGACAGCAGTGTAATTGTAATACATTTGTAATATAATAATAAAAAAAAATTCTTGAGTTTGTAACCACCACAGAAGCTCTATTATACTGTGCAAAAGCTTAATAGGGGAAAGCCCCTGTCTTGAAATCAGCAATGTGAGAAGACTGGCTCCTTTCCCATTTTACCTGCTGCCCCAAATGGGAAAAGACTAATAAGAATTTTCTAGTTGAAATTTAGCGTAAGTCAAGACTGTAGAGCAGTGTTATGACCTTCAGCTCTCTAGTCTCCATATAGTTCAGCAACAACAAAGTAAATTATATTTGTGCTAGTGTCAAAAAGTCTATTTTGTCCATGCTATTCCCATAGGATACTGACTCTTGAGATAACAAACCCTACTCACAGCCATGATGTCTAAATCTGAGCTAATGCATATGTTATGGTGCCTTGGACATGCATTATACCTGATCCCCATTTTTCTCAGTAAATGGTGAAAACACATTCATATAGTGAAGTGAAAATGAAAATATATTCAAATTTTTGTTCCTTTGCTGCTTTGACTCCGATAAATCTCGGAAATATTGTGTGGAGGTTAGAGTATTTATAAGTGCATCATGTCATGTTCTGAATGGTCACTGAGCACTTTGGTCACCTAAAAATAAACTGCAAAGACATTGCCTAGCTCTCTTCTATTTATTTGTTGAGATTTACCATTCTGCTGTATGGGCATAGTTTGGAGGACTTCTATCCATGCTTCTTTCTGCAGGTAAGGACTCTTCTGATCTTTGATGCCCAGAAATTTAATGAAGGTTGGGATTGCAGTGGCATGCACTAGCTGCAGAATTCCTTTTATTCACAAGGCATCATAAATTGCCAGACCAACCCAAAATATGTGCATTCCTATTAGTAAAACAAGGCGGTCCATTCACCTTTTACTTTTGAGCCTGAAGACTACATGGCAAACAGATGTACTCAGTATACCGATACACAGAAAAGTCTCGGAGGGAGGATGGTGTTATTAATGATGTATGCCCTCAGCCAGGGCAAATCCTACCTTCTGGTGTGTAGAAATTTGATTTGCATAGGGAGAGTTGCAGCTATGCCAGTGTTTTAGTTGAATCTGCCTTTTTGAATAGGTTATGCTACTTTTCAATTTTCCTTAATGTTTTACATGAAAGATAAAGTGGGACAGAAAAATCTTTGATAAGGGTCAAAAATGCCACCTGCAGAAACCTGGGTATGTACTACTGGTATTTGTTGTATATTTTGTGCTTTCTTATCTCAGGCAGTAGGAGGTATGATATATTCTCTTGGAAGCTGCAGTAACACAATTGAATCTGCTGTGTAGTCAATAATTCTTTAATTGTGCTGACAAATACCCATTGATTGTTTTTCCTGGGAAGCCTCTCAGCCATCCTGTCCCCTTGAACAAGCTCTGCCCTGTCTGTAGCTCTATTTAATACTTTGCAGAATAGCAAATCAGAATCTTAAATATATTTAAACTTGTTTGGTTCATAACCAGAAATCATGCTGTGACCAATTGGGGGTTCTGCCTATGTACAGCTAATGAATTCTGGTCAGTGTTAAGAAATTGCTGTATCATCAAATACCTTGGCATGTCAGAGTGAGAAAAGGCTGTGAAGGTTATTTCATGCAGTTTCAAAAACAGGGGCCACTGAGGAGGCTCATTAAATTTTAACCATTTCCACTTAGATTGCAGCACTTTGAGACACTGACATGATCACACCTAAGTGAAACCATCCATTTCCCAACTCTATCCTGGCATCTAAGGCTTGGAAAAAGGTGAATTTCCAAACAAAGAACAGAGAAATCTGATGTTTCAGCTGTGTCATGGAAAAAGGAAAACTTGTGGCCAGACTGGTGAGACCTCCAGGCTCTAAAGAGCTGTAGAAAGGAAGGAGGTATAGGCTGTGGTTTCTGTAGCTTGCTTCCGACAGAGCCAGCTGGGTTAGCTTAAGCAGCTGTCTGCATCTCATCTGGGCAAAGAAAAAGGGCTCCCCTTGTGAACCCCTCTGCCTGCACAGATGGGGTGAAGTCGGCATGGGTGGAAAAGGACACGACTGATGAGGGCAACAGGTTTTCAAGCAGGATGGCTAGATACAAACAGCGATACCTACTTATGTTTTGAGAAAAAAAAGAAGGTAGAAGTTGAGAAGGAATCTGAACTGCAAAGTGGATGATTTGAGGAGAACAAAAGCTTTGTACCTGGTGTGGCCTCTTTATTTGAAGGAAAAGTTGAAGGAGAAAAATTCTGCCGAGGACAGAGAATTGTTGTGTGAATGAGAGAATGATCTCTCTGCCATCCTGCAAAGTAGATTCAAACAGCACTTGGAAATGTAATAAAAAACTGAAGCAGAGTAAAGCATATGAATGTTTGTACTTTTAGTCAGATCTTCATATTTCTCATGGTAAGTAGGTGGCTTTGGAATTCTGGTAATATTTGTGCATTTATTTCTTCAGTACATCTTCCTGAAGGACTGCCTGAATAGTAAAGGCCAAATGGGTTAGATATCCATGAAAGGGTGCACAAAACCTAGAAGAAGTTTGAGATGGAACTAAACCATCTTATCTGACTGTCTGGGTTCATTGTTCCAGTTATGGTGTTATAATTTTTCCCTTGCAGCTGGACTAAGGGTAAATTCCTTTCCTTTCAACTGACACTCACAGCTGCTTCATAGGCTGCCATGGAGATATATTTTTGCAGTGTGAGGTATTTGCTACTGTGCAGCAATTCATGTTTGTTTTATAATGGCAGGTTTCAATTGTGAGTTCCTAGGATCAAAGCTAAAATAATACCAATTCTATACACAAATGTGAACAGAGAAGAATTTCAGTTAGTTTGAAATATTTATTTATGTATACTGGGGAACTGATTCTGAAGAAGATGAATTCTTTTTCCAAGTACACCTAAATCCATTAAAAAGGTATTAATTGGAAATTATTTTATAATACAAAATGTAAGTAACTTTTAATCTGTTTGTTTGGATTTATCCCTGTAACTGCAGGATATGATGCTAAGACTATCCCAGTCAGTTAGGGTTTAAACTGTAGCTATTGTGTCAATGTGTGATCAGGACAAATCCTATTTCTGTGTTAAAAGTGTAAGTTTATGGCAGTTTAGGATTAGTATTTCTAAAAGAGTGATAATGTAATTTAATATAAGGGTAGTCCTTGTTGTAAGTATTGAAAATATGCCTGTTTACAGATGTTCTCAATAAAACTTGTGGTCCAGGTTCAAAAGTTCCAGAAATGCTCAGAACTCAGATTTCTGTGTAAAGCTTTATTATAGTTTCATTAAGAATCATTAAGGGACTGTATACCATGTCTTTTTAGTGATCTTGCTTTCAGAATTACTGTCCACCATTGTCAACATTTAGGTGTCTGCAAGTAAAATATCCTGTCAAAACAGTAGTAGAAGGAAGCACAAACAAAAAAAAAAATTTTTTTTTTTTTTTTAATTTTCAGCTGATTAAAGTCAGTACTGATTATAGTCAGAATGCAATGGAAGAGGGATTGGCATGAGAATTATCAAGTAACATACCTGAAATTATATTAGCAAAATATTTTACCTTATTAGCATTCTCAGACTTTTATTCCACAGGGAAAAACTCCCTGTGAGCAATTAAATGTGAGTAGTTTGTCTCAAATCTGCTCAAATATATAATATTAAACAAAAAAAACTTTTCATGTTCCCAAGAAGCATTTACTTACTCAGAAATAATTGAAGTCAGGTTAATTAAATGTCTAACTATTTGAAATCCTGTTACAGGTGACCACTCTGGCTTCAGTTCTGCAGAATGTTGTTGTGATTGTTTTTCTCTTGTTATCCACACTTGATTTATTTAGGCCTTCTCATCTGATTGCAGATCATTTTAAACTTTACCACCATGGACCTTTACAAGAGCAGCCTCTGTTGGTACGACTATATTGAAGTAAGAGATGGCTACTGGAGAAAATCCTCTCTGCTTGGTATGCAAATGTTAAATCCTGCACTGTCCACTGTGCCACACTCACTGGGCTTTCAGTGGACTTGCTGTTGAACCCACAACAAACTTCTTGGGTTTTAGGTGTATAGAATGTATCTAAACTTGGGGATGGGAAAAAACCCTCTAAATGGTGTAATAGAACTAATTTATTTGACTTCAAGCCTCAAGTCTTCCTTTCACGGCAGCTAGCCATTATTCAGCTGTATGTGTGGAAAGATGCAAACTACAGAATGTGCAAGTATTTGCTTTGCTTGTGGATATTGAAATATGAAGCCACCATGGTTTTGTTCAGAGAAATAGGGAAGTTTACAGTCAAATCTGTAGAGCGTGTGATGGGAAATCCATAGGTCATGGGATGAGCACAGGCACCTGCTGTAGTGTTGTACTTACAAGCTCTTTGCCTGTATCTTTCAGCTTATGAGTAGATTGCTTCTATTTGTTCTTTGTGTGTCTTTCCCTCTCTTGTAGAGAAGAGACATGCAAAGCAATGATGAATTAAATTTGAATTGCAATGATATGTGAAAGCTCAAGTCATCCTATTTTAACTCAGAAGGTTGGTGGGGAGATTTCACTTCCCATAATACTCATGCCCAGATACAAAGGACCGCTTTCTAACAGGAATGTCTGTTTTCTTGGCCTTGGACAGAACATAAAGAAGACACAATTAAGACCAGACAGTAATTATCCTTTTCTCCTGTTCCCTATCACCTAGAAAAACAGAAATTTTACCTACCTAGGCAGAATTTAAGAGGGTAATGTAGAATAGGCCATTTAGATGTTGGTTTTTAAATCTCTGTGGTCCTTAGGCACAATGAGCTGTATTACTGTGGCCTACATTGCTTTCCTTTCTTAAGATTAGTACTCACTTTCCCCTTCCAAAATGCATGTGTTTGTATGTATAGAAACAATCCCTAACAATCTTTTCTTTTCATTAACTCCCCTAAGGTTTTATACTGAGACTTGTGAACCTGACTGCAATAAAAAGTTCTGAAAGCTTTATAATAAAATCTTTGTGTATTAGGTCCTGATCTGCAGAAACACATGTGCTTAACCAAAAGCATATGAATAGTTCCACTGACTCAGTTCTGCTACTTCTGCTTATAATGTTAAACACTTGTATAAATGTTTGCAGCATTTGGCTTCAGAGGCGGCAGAAAATGCAGTTACTCATTGCATGTTTTTAGGCAGGTTTTGTGGTGACAAACTGCCAGAAGTCCTGGTATCCTCCGACAGCAGGATGTGGATAGAGTTCCGCAGCAGCAGCAACTGGGTTGGGAAGGGTTTTGCAGCAGTTTATGAAGGTAAGCCTATTATAGCATTAAAAATGAATTGATTATGGAAGCAAAATATTAACCAGATACCTTTGGATATTAATCATCCCCCACCAAAACTAACATGTGAATTAGTATTTTATCACTAGGAGACAGTAGGTACTATCTTACTAGACACAACATTTTGATACTCCTGCTGTGACTGGATCTCAGCTGAGCTCTTTTTTTAGGGAAACCACTGATAATAATTGTAAGCATTTTTTATCAGTTTTTAATCACTTAAATATGCATGCTCTTGTGCTTACTGTTTGCAAAGATTTCTCTGTGTACTGTCTGTATATCCTTCAGAAAAATCTGTCTTATATTTTCCATATACTCTGGGAATAGTTAATAGAAGCACTCACAGACAGTGGGTATATTAGCAAGTCAACATTCACCTGTTTAAAATAGAGCCTGTACTTTTTGTGAAAATATTTTTTATTTATATTAACTGTTTCTTCAAACTGAGTGCAAGCTTGAAGTGATAAACTGTAGGCTAAAATGCATAGATCATTATAGCATATAAGAAATTTTCCTTTCATTTGTCTCTTTCTAAAGGTTAGTAAATATTAATGAAGGATGTTTATTAATTGTATTTCAAGGGTGAAAAAAGATTTAATTATTTTGACCTTTAAAATATATTTTGTAAAATGTATTGATTCAGATTATCCATTATTACAAAATCTTCCTCGACACTGTAGACATGTTTAGAGCTATTAGAAATGCTAAATTGTATTTGCTAACTGAAATACATATAATGGTTTAAATCAATTGTGTTTTCAATAATTTATCCTTGGTAGATTTAGCTACTTTCCAGAACAATCTTATTATTAGTTTTAAAAATGGTAGCGTATAATGTGTCAATTTGGGCATGGGGAAATTACAGAAAATGTCATTATTGACAGTGCAAATGTTATGCTTTTATCAGCTATTTGTGGAGGTGAAATTCACAAAAATGAAGGCCAGATCCAGTCTCCCAATTATCCTGATGACTACAGACCAATGAAGGAATGTGTGTGGAAAATAACAGTGTCAGAAAACTACAATGTAGGATTAACCTTTCAAGCATTTGAGGTAAAGCCTTTTAACTAATCTCAGAAAAGCATCTAGTGGCTAAGTGACAGTGGAATTTAAAGGAATACTTACTATCCCGTGAATGAATTTAAGAATTTTCTATGAAAAACTAACTCCAGAATCCATGAAACCTTCCCTTCCACAGAAATTTTCAAGATTAAAGGTTTTTTATGTTATCTCTAGTATTTGAATTAGAATGTTTAAATTACTGACAATAGTCACAATTTACCAAATACATAATGTAGTTCAGCAAGGCTACTTTAACCAGGACTTTTTATCTTTGCTAAATCTTATTGTTAAAATGGAATGTGTGTCTGGAGAAAAAACCACAGTGTTTTTTGGATTCTGTTTTGAGAAGAAAAAAAACCCTAAAACTAATACTCAGATCACAAACTTATATTTAGTGAGGGAAGAAAAAAGATGTGGTGAGTCATACTTGTATGTCTTTGGTATTCATCCCTGTGTATAACATTGCTAAACAGTGCTAAACTATCACATAAAAAAGAAAAAGTAATGTTTCATATGTCTGTTTTATTCCTATACAATACACTGGCTTGAACAGATAAATTTAGTAGCACACTAATTTGTTTCATTTGATTATACTTCAGCAGTAATAGCATGAAGAACACTTTTAAAAAATCTGAACTTTTTGGGTTTATGTTGTACATAGGTATAAATACAGGTATGGTAAACATAGCTATGATTTCCAACCCAATGTATTTTAGTCTTACAGACAGACTTCAGGGTTATGGCACATTTTTGCTATGGCTGATAGAAAGATCTGAATGTGAGAGAGAAGGGTTTGGGACTTTATCGTCAATTATGAATGTAAAGTATAGAAATGTTAGTAATTGTAATTTCATGGATTCTACTTAACTTTCCTTTTTTTTTTTTTTTTTTTTAATCCTGAATTAATATCCATTCTAGTGCAGACAAGATCAGCTTCCCCTACTGAAAGAGTTTTCCAAATGCTCTTCAGAGTCTGCATGACCTGGCTCAAGATTACTTAACATACTGTGTTAGTCTCTTTATTTAAGCACCGTTGAAAATGAGCAATGTTTTGAGTACCTTTTATATAATTTACTGACTGGGTATGGAGCTTTTCAAGTCTGCCATTGGTGCTCAGTATTTTTTAATGTGATGTCAAGGGAGGTGGTCCTATGCCTCTGCAAAAGAGACTTGCTGCAATATTTGATCTGCATGAAGTTGCTCAGCAATGATCTATGTGTGTGATGCGTTATCGCTTGAGCTGACCTCAGTTTGACATCACCACCAGGAGAATCAAACTTACATCTCTCCTGATTTTCCAGGACCTTTTTCTAATCACCAAGTTATGGATGATTTGCAAGTGTGAAGATAGCATGTTTATGCCTCACCATACAGGAAATAACTAGAAGCAAAGGACCAGCAAACAACAGAATATTTTAATAGACAAGTGATTAAGGCTGTAGGAAGAAATGTCCAGTTTTTCCTCCAGCCCGTTTAGTATTATGACACTCCCTAGAGGTGAAACATGTGGACTAACACCTCATAAGAAGAAAGAGGAAATTGAGCAGGAATATAGTCAGGGGGTAGTCTCAAGTTGGTGCTTCTACTGCATGTGTTTTGAAAGAAAAAAAAAAAAATTCCCAACAGTAGGGACTTAAAATACTTTTCCAGGGAGGGTCTAAGCTGTAATTCCAGAGTGGCAAGATGCCCTTGAGCACCAAATGAGGTGCCCCAGACAGGCACAACACTGTTATATCTGGCTTTATGGCATCTCTTACTGGCTCATCCGCTGGGCTCCCTGCTGAGGATGGGAGTTGCGCTGGAAGCTGCTCTGGTGTGCCTTGCCTGGACATTCACCATTGGGTCCGATTTCCATTTCTGCTCCAAGCGCTTGAATGTAGGTGTTCTGGTTTTTGATACTGAGTCCCTCTCTGGACGGAATTCTTGGTGCACTGCCCAGTAAAACAAAAACTTGTTTAAAAATCACAGTTCTTGGTGCCAGCTGAGACAGAAGAAAGTAAATGTCAGGCCAGAGAGTTATTGCAGTGTGTTTGTGAGAAAATTACTTCTCTGTCCTTTGAAAGGTACAGTTAAGTAAGAGGAATTCTCATTATCCCTATGTAATACTAGAAAAAATAACTGTATAAATAAGCTGCATTCTGAAATGAAAGCACTAGGGAAGCTGAGAATTTCAAACTGTATCAGTGAGTCATCTTGTTTTGCCTGCTGTGGGCAACACATTTTCCAGAGTACAGGTTTGCGCTTTCTTATTTGGCTGCTATAATTTTCACTGTCTGTGTGACAGTAGGGATGTTGGGACTGGTAACTCCATCATTTTCATTTTTACAGTGACCTTTATAATATTGTTCTTAGAAAATTAGCAGGGTTTTAAAACATTTTTATTTAAGAACTTTTTTTGGTATGCAGTCTCACGAGCTAATTTAATCCAGTGTTCGTGGAGCAGATTCATATTAATCTTCCTCATTTGAATGACCTTGTTAAAGTCTGTGCAGATAGTGACCATTTAAATTATTTTTACGTAAATCAGGGAATAAAATTTATCTGATCTTCTGGTTTCACTAGGCGTATGAAATGACTTTTTATGACTGAAGTCTACAACCTGAAGCAGATATGTTTACCTGTACTGCAGTGTGACTTTTTGAACAAAAAAAATTAACAATAACAAAGAGTAATGTAAAGATTTTTCCTGCAATATAATTGTTCCCAGATTTGCTCTTCATATCCTTTTCTCTCTGTTTTTTGGTTGTTCAGTTTTAGGGCCTTTTTTTTTGTTTGTTTTAATTTTTATTTTTGATCTTAATCTTTTTTCTTTGAGTCCTATAAGACAAAGATACTCTGGAGTGTTTGTTTGTTTTTATGGAGGTTTTAATTTTTTTTTTCTTTTTGGTTGATTGGTTTTGTTGTGGTTTTTCTAAACCTGCAACTACACATGTGGTTTTTTTTGAGAATGGATGTTGATAATGTCTCTGGCATGCCATTTCTCTGGGAGATTCCATAGTGTTTTCCTGCACTTATGTGCTTGCTTTAGTAATTTTTCTGGCATTTTCTCAACTTAATTCTCTGATGCCATTCAAATTCAGGGTTTCCTCCAAGGCCTTCAGGAGCTGAGGGTATCTTTCATTTTCCTAAAGGAAATGCATTTTTCTGTAAAAACTTTTTATTTATGTTATTTTTGCATTTGCTAACCTTTCACATATTTCATCAACTTGTAATATCAGTCTTGTGAAATTTTAGTCCTCCAGTAAACAAGATTTAGGGGATCAGTCTGGTTACAACCAAACTCACTAGTAGTAAGAAGATATTCCTTAAGGAATGAATAGGAAGAATAAGGAAGATAAACCAAAAATATAGGAGGAAGTAGGAGGAATAAGAGACTATTGCAAGTGTAATAGACCTCTGTATGGTAGTGTACTCAGATGATAGTATCACATCATCTTAAAATTTGAGGTACAAATAAAAACCCCACATTTTATAATTTTTTAAAAAATTGATTTCTAAGTGCCTTAACACCAGTTATTTCTCGAAACCACAATACTTATCTATTAGGTTATATATAGGTGTAACACTTTAATCACTTAATATAATAATATTGCTAGTAGTGGCATCACTTGCACTAGTAACTAAAATTAATATTTAAATTTAATATTAAATTAGTGGACTAAAATTAAATTAATATGATAGAATGGCTACCTTTCAATTTATTTTTTTTTTTAACTCAATGCTGCTTTGCAAGTTGGTTAATTGTTCTAGTCTTAGGAAGTTTAGAAACTTATTCCTATACAAAATGTGTTTTTAGCTGTTCTCTTCTGCCCAAAATAAAGTGATCCTCAGAAAAGAAACTACTAATTCACCTTAATGGAAATTTGGCACATGTTACTCAGAGCCACATTGGGCTGGTGAATAATCATAATTTCCATATTGCCCATAAAACATGGAAACATGGAAAAAACTGATGTTAATGAAAAGTCTTGAGTACTGAAATGACCACAGACATGGGGGAAATGCACAATTCCTTCATTGTTATTAGTAGGCTTTAGACCAGTTCGTTTCTCAATTTTTACTGACATAACAAGGCAGACTTTGTTTCAAATTGGAATACGGTGTCATGAATTTATTATTTAGATTAATGAAAATTTGGAATAGATATTGTCAAAAACTTACCAGGGCTCATGTAGACACATTCCTGACTGCATTAGTTGCAAACATACAGTTACCACTAAAATCAGCAATAGGTGGTTATATCACAAATCTTCCTGACTTCCCTCACTCATTCCAAAACTCTGCCCCAAAGCAATTCCTGAGCAAACATCTAGGAAATTACAGTAGATGGCAATATGATTTGTGACAGAGAAGTGAGTGGGAGAAAATTATGCATGTAAATGCTTGAAGCATTGGAAAGTTGGAAAGAAGACAGAGAAATGTTGTGTGTAAGTGCCATATTTTGATGCCACTAAAATGACATAAAATCAAACAGTTCCTTCCCCCAGTTTTGCCTCTTATATAAGAAATCCTAATGTGCTGAGTGACTGCCTTAATCTGTGGTGGCTCCTGAGCTTTGTGTTGATCATGGTGCACAATTAGAGCAGGGAACCAGTGGATACCTCTACTTACTGTGAAGTTTAGGTCCAAGAAAGGCTCTCTCTGGCAATCAAATGTGGATTTTCCTGGGCTTGGTTTAGTTTTGATTTCTTTATTGTTTTAGCAGAATTTGGATGTGCTGAATTAAATTTGAGGCTTTCCTCACCCCTTCTACCTGACTGTAATCCTGTCACCCTCCCCATCTCTGAACTTGCTGCTCCTGATTCAGCCAGTTCATTGCACAAGAGTGTTCTTAGAGGAATTATTTTTGAATGCTTGGTTCTAGTTGATTCTTTTATTTATAAGATTGAGTGTTGTGAAGTATTCCAGCAGTGAAGTGACCCAGCCCAAGACGGTTTTTAATTCTGTTGAGAAAAATGCACCCTCAATAAAGACAAGCATCGTAAGTTATCTAGCTTCTCGACAAGGTCATATTTGGGCTGCTTCTGCTTTGCTCACTGGTGCAATTCCCAGTCTGACTGAGTCTGCAAATACTATTACGTAAAGAGCACAAGCCTTGCTACTCAGGTAGACATGCATACATGCTCACTCCCATATTCTGTGCTTGAATGTCATCCAGCAGAAAGTTTAAATGAAAAGGGAAATTTTCGGTTGTTCTGTTTTCGGTAGGTTTCTCCATCAGTACAGAGAAGATTCACTCATTGACCCAGAAAATCAAAAGATGACACCTGAAATCAGGAATTGTGCAACAGAAACTAGACACATTAGCCACAGAAAAATTATGAGTTTCTTTTTGTCCTCTGTTCTGTTGACTGCTTAAGAGCTGATCACTTTAGATGTATGTTTGGCTCTCATTCTTCAGATGCATCAAATTCTTTATGCACTGCAATTTTTTACCTTTATCCTGCAACATTAGTGAATAGTGACAAATACAAAATTTTGCTCTATGTGGAGGATAAAGGAAGAGTCTAAAAATCTTACTCTATGGATTAAAATTGAGCTTTTTCATATTGCTAAAACAGTGAATATTTCTGACCTCTTTAGTTGCTTAGTCATTAATCTTTTTTAGTTGAGTGTACATGAGCAAAGAGGACTTTAGTTGGGCTCAGAGTAGAAGTTTGACAAAATACTAAGAATGTTAGAGGTGACAGAGCATGTCTTTTTTAGTTACTTTTTTTCTGGCTAGACTGCTGTGTCCTTAGTAACATTTCAATAATTTTTTCTTGTAGAAAACCAGTGTAGTTAAAATCAGTTCAATGATGCTTGTTCATCTTCCTGCTGCTTGAACCCTGAACAGAGACCTTAACCTTAACTTTGAAAAATTTCAATTCTGTTTACTATCTGACTGATATTTGATATTTGTGGTCAAGTTCAGGTAGGTCACTTTGGAAATTCTGTTTTACAGATTGAAAGACATGACAACTGTGCATATGACTACTTGGAAATCCGAGATGGAACAAATGAGAACAGTCCTTTAATTGGTCACTTTTGTGGCTATGACAAGCCAGAAGACATTAGATCTACCTCTAATACCCTGTGGATGAAGTTTGTTTCTGATGGAACTGTTAACAAAGCAGGGTTTGCAGCTAACTTTTTTAAAGGTAAGTGTTAAAGCGTATTTTGGGAGTTGTGAACAGCTTATCACTCTTCTTGGACTAGAAATATTATGAAAGGATGTTAAAAATATTTCTCAATCTTTTTTTACAGATAGACTGTACTGTCTATGACACATTTTTATCCTGGGCATACAATTTATTCAATACAAAGCAGTAGAGGTTTTTGAATCTCCTAGTAAAATGTGTCCAAAGAATGAAGGGACATATTCAGCACAACTTTGTGTACTGTCTTCAGGTTCAATTAATTGAGTTTTGAAACATATCTAATTTTGTTAAAAAGGGGAGCTTTTATTACATAGTATCATCAAATATAAACAGTATAATTGTAAATGGCTTTTTTTTCCCATTCAAATTTGTTTCTTTTCTTTGTCTAAATCTTGCAAGTTTTTTCCTAATCCATTTTCTGGATTAGTCTGCTTTATCAATTTATTACTCTCTGTAAGCAAGGAAAAAACCCAGAAAAACCAGATGAGAAATCATATTGAGCAATGACCTCATAGTCTGCCTTCAGTCTGGGGTGTTTTTTGGGGAGAGGAGGGTGTCATACAACTGCAGCTATGCCTGAAGCATTTGATGCATGGAAGGTTTGTAATTTGCACCCTGTGCTGCCTGTGGCACAGTTAAAGCCACTGGTAGTGGTATGGCCATTGTGACACCTGAAACACTGGTCATTCCACCAGACCTGTACACTAGACAAAAAACCCAATTTTTGCTCTTTTGCCAAAGACACAAACCATGGCTTTTCTAATATAGCTGATGGGTTTTATTGTAGATAATTATAACTTTCAAGGCTATAGGCATGAGAGGGGTAACTCTGATTTTTTCCTGAGAAATTACTTGTCCTGGTGTAAGGAAACAATATTGCAACATCTGAGGAGTATTCTAGCAATGAATCTCATAGGTATAGTTCAGAGCTAGTAGAGAGAATACACAATTCCTTTCCCTCCCCCAGCCCTGATTCATCTTGTTCCTTTTAATATCAGTAGAATAAAAACCTGGGATTTGAGGATTCTGTTAATCTGTTTTTGAGTATGAATTCAGGATAATGCACAGATTGATTCTGTGGGAGATGAAGTGCCCTTCAAGTGACCGTACTGTGGATTTTCAATCTTTCCTTCAATACTTTGTACAACCTTTAGATTATGGATGCCTGAATTACTGTGTGCTGCACACAAAGTGCTTATAAATTAGTTCTGCAGCTGTCAGTAGATATTGTTTAAAAAAAAGAAAACTAACTTTAAAAAAAGAAAAAGAAACCCAAACACCCGCACCCCAAAAAAGACAAATTTTCATTTCCTCCATTGCAGGTCTCAACATTTGAAAATCCTTGTCAGCAACCACAGTGTGTTAGGTAGTGCATGTTTTAATGCCATGCGTACAGCTTTCTGGGTTAATATTGATCCTGTAGTTGCAGCTGAGGAAGGTAATGATTTAACACATTTTTGCATTCTTCCCTGTCTTGGCAGAGGAAGATGAATGTGCCAAACCTGACAATGGTGGCTGTGAGCAGCGCTGTGTAAATACCCTGGGCAGTTACCAGTGCGCCTGCGATCCTGGCTATGAGCTTGGTCCTGACAAAAAGAGTTGTGAAGGTACAATGTGTTGCTGTTTTATGGGCTCTCAAAGCTCTCAGAGTGCCATTGCCTGGATGAAATGCTGCACCTTTCTTAGGCTCTGAGCAGCAGGAGATGTGCAGAACCCAACCTGGAAAACCAGCGCTCCCTTTTTAGTAGTGGTGCCAGAGCCATGTTCGTCCAATGTCTGTCAGCAAGTTAGTTTTGTAGATTTTGCGGTTAGTTGATCAGGAACAGTGCAAAGTAGGACATCATATCACTTATTACACTATTCATACTCACTAAAGCAAACTCTCTCACCACACACAAGGAGACAATTACCAGCAGAGTAATGGGCTGCTTTCTCAGAATCAGAGTATTTAACGATCCCTCTGGCCACCTCTGGCTGGGATGTGCCGGGAAAGCTGGCAGGTATGGAAGAGCAAGATTCTTTATTTTAGTTCGAAGCTCAGAGAAATCTTCCCCACTCCTAGTCACATTGTGGACCTTTCTTATTTGTTAGAGTGAGCAAAGCATGTTCAAATAATCATTTGGAGAATAAAAAAGGAGATAAGTGGAAGTCTGCGTAAATGTAGGATTGAACTGAGATAACATTTTGCATTCTGTGCATATTTCATATCAAAAGAAAGAAACGTTAGCTCTTGATCATTATGTACCAATTATTGTTTGATTTTTACTCATAGACACCAATAAATCAAGGGATAGCACAAATTTATTCTTAGCTCATCTGTTTGACTAGCAAATGGATTTTGAAAATTGGAGTACTTGGAGTCCTGGTTTTCTTCTGATGCAATTCACTGGTCTCTCTTTTTCCATTTACTGGCTTTAATTCTTTATTTGTCACAATTTGAGTAGTTTTGCCTAGTTTCTTTGCAATTCTTTCTTGTTTTGCTTTTGGATCTGTGGGGCTGGTTTTGGTTTTTTGTTTGTTGTATGTTTGTGTGAGGTGGTGATAGTCCTAGATTTAAGGCGTGTTAGATTGTGGCTCACATCAAGCTGGTTGGGTTTTTTTGTGTTGTTTTTCCTCCCTCCCCCACCTTTAATAAAGAGAACATTGGAAAAATAATTTATTTGGATGTCTGCATATTAGGCAGACAATAAGAAAATAAGTTTAATCTAAGGGTGGGGGGCATGAAGGCAGAGGTTTGATCTCTGGGCTTTTGATCATCAGCCCAAATTTATGTGAGGAATTCAGTTTAGTTTGCTTGCTGACTCAAGTTCGAATATTAGAAAAGATTACCAATATTTCAGAATATACTTCCCCCTGCCTCTGAAAAGCAGAAAAGAGATACATGCCTGGCATCCAAACAGTAAAGCAGCTCTGTCAAAAGAAGTCACTCTAAGCACTGCAGTGCAGCGTAGCGCAAAAACCCTGAGCTCTCCCTAAAGGTGTGAATGTTTTTGTTCCACATGAGGTGGCACTCACTGTGTGTAGATAGTACTTGGGACTGCTGAATTAAAGTTACTATGTAGTTACTGTGAACATTATGTCCTCGTTATAGTTTGGGGGGTGAGCTAGCTGTATTCATTCACACACGATGCCGGAGTAGAAGCCTCTAAGTCAGAAACTTTGCCCTATACTTCGCTTCAGTGTTGATGTGCACAGAAATTTACTTCATGGTCTTCTCACCCAAGCCTCCACCAATGGCAGCATATTAGGAAGCATTAAGATTGGTTTTTTTTCTTCACTATTTCTACATTTCCTGCTCTTGCCTCAAGGATCAATAGAACAACATTCAAAAGCAGAAATCAAAATTTGCCAGTAGTTGCTCTGACCCAGATGGGATCATTTGAGGGGACATCTTGTGTTGTCTGGGTGCAGCCTTTAAACCTATCTCTGGTCTTTTTTGGCACCCTGAGATGTGACCCAGGGTTTTAGTACACCCCTTCCCATCAGATTACTTTTACATGTATACCAAGAAGTGTCCTGCGTGGAAAACTAGGGCCCAGGAGGAACACTGATATGTGTCTGAGTTGACAAAATGAGCCTTGTCACAGTAACTGGAGAGTTCTCCCAGCTGTGTTAGATGGATTAGATGCAGTGTGTGAGATCATCAGTAAGATTGGAATAGCCAGTTTTTAAGACAGTCATTGTTAGCAGAGAGCAGTTGAGTAGTGCTCATGCCTTCAGCTCTTTGGAAAGAGATTTGTGGATGATTTCCAGTGCTGTCACAGAGCTGTAATGGTATCAATGTAGCAGAGTGTGATCGAGAGCCTCTCTAAATCCCATTAGTTTCCTTTAAAAAAAAAAAATAAATTACACAGATGGAAAAGATTAATGAGTTTATCCTTTGCTAGTTGAACTGCATTCAAGAACATAGTACAGTGTTTTTCTGTTTTATGGAGGTGATTATTTGGTATCTATTAGAAATAATAGGCATTTTCTCTCTTATTTGAACATCTGTACTTTAACAAAAGTAATTGTGACTGAAGTGTACGTGATTGCTCTTCCAAAGAAATGACCCCATCTAGTAGGTTATGGGAGGCATATGCAGCCATATGAGCTAAGACAGGTAGGGATGATTCTGTATCAATAACCAAGGAGAGTAGCACATCCGAAGTATCCCTCTGTCAGAAGAGGAGTGGTCAAGGTCTTGGGGAGGGCGGTGAGGTCAGAGGACTTGCATGGGAAATGCTGTGAGAGAATAACCAGAGTCTCTGCAGAGAAGGGAAAAGAATGAATATGATAACGCCTTGTGTAGTCCTGAAACTTGTCTCTGCCCACAAACCTGCGAGCTGTTCAAGATAGGGGCTGTCTCTTTCTCTTTGTTTGCACCAAGCATGATAAAGCAAGATTCTGATTAGTGTGTCTGGGCACTGCAGCAGTATAAGTAATGAGAGGACTGATCCTTCTCAGTGTGCTTCTGTTTGTAGTAAAACAGTTTCAGTCAAGAAACTATGTTCTCTTTTAATTTTACAGCTGCTTGTGGAGGACTCCTGACAAAGCTAAATGGAACTATAACCACACCAGGGTGGCCAAAAGAGTATCCTCCAAACAAAAACTGTGTGTGGCAGGTGGTCGCCCCAACGCAATACCGAATTTCAATGAAGTTTGAGTTTTTTGAGTTAGAAGGGAATGAAGTAAGTAACCATGAACAAAGAGCTGCACAATCTGTTACACGCTAAACAGTTTCACAAGCATTCAAAAATAGATATCATCTTATAAAACCCTTGCTGACCTTTCATATGCTGACAATAAGCATGGATATTCTTGTTTTCGTTTTGGGACTGTTTCTGGATTCTTTCAAAACAAACATGGAAAGAATAGCTCTCTTTTACATATCATCTAAATGTATATGTATTACAAGAAATTTTTAAAAAATGTTCTCTGCTGAGTCTCAGCTGACTTTTTTATCAACAAAATAAAACAGAGCAAATGGGGCTGAAGCATATTGGAAAGAATTCAAGAGAAGAAAATCTGGAGAAACCAAATCATCTTTACAGACTGACTACAAAGAATACACATAAGCTGTGGTTAGTGATGGAGTGAGGGAACATTTAAATCACTTACAAGTGTCTCACTGGGGGAATATTTTGAAACGAGCCATACCAGACAGCAGTTTTTGAGCTGGGCAGCCCCCAGAGGCATGGGGGACCATCTGCCCAGGTAGGAGGAGGGACAGGGCAGAGCCTTCTGTGTGGTAAGGAATGCTCCTTACAGCTTTAAACAAAGGGGGGGAGGGTTTGGTTTGCAGTGCTTTTTGGATGAGAAGCAGTAAAATATGGGTTTTAACATCCTTTTCAGCCTTTGTTGTGCTTCATAGGCACTTGTCTGTCCTATCATTGAATTTCCTCACCACACTCCAGCCATAATGTGCTGTAACCACCGAGTTTACATGTGTATTCTTCACATGGCATTAAGGACACAAATCCCAGGATGTTATTTCTGACTAAATAAATGTGTAGCAATGTATTTGGTATCAGGATGGCACACTGTTTGGGCAGGAGTATTTGAAGGGGATAAGAGCTGCAGTTTAATTTATGACTAAGTACTAAGCCAGCCAGGGCTTCTCCAAAATACCTCAATGTTATTTGCAGAGGTAACAATACGAGATTTTTTTTTCCCTTCCCCATAATTATTTGGAGAGGGTTCTAATGTCTGTGTAATTCCAATTTTCAATTCTGTATATGTTACACTCATCCCATAATGATGAGTTAATGTCAATGATACAATGTCCTGAAATCATAATTACTAGAACTGGAAGAGATGTAATGAAAACTTAAAAATCCAAAAGAATTAAAATTTAATTACCCTTTGAACAAATAAATCATAGAAATGTTTTTCTTCCACTTTCTTGGTACTTAAGATTTGCAAGGAAAACACCTGGAGTGTAATGAAGTTAAATCACTTTTCTAAGTTCATACAAGACATGTAACATAAGCAGATAGAAAAATCCTAAATGTATTTCAACATTCAGAACTTCAGTTTGATACTATGATGTGCTATTAAGTCTTTATTTTAAACTGTTAAATAGTAGTACTAAGGATGGATGTCTATGAAAATCAGAAGAAACATGTAATATCTGGAGAATTCTAGTATATTGTCTGAGTGTAGACATAAAATGTGCACATTTATCAAGTACTCTTTTTTTTTTTTTTATAGGAGCTCCATTTTGGGCCAAGTTTAATATGTCTTCTACACTGTTACAATTTTAATATTTTACATTCACAATTTGCAGTTTAACTTGTAAATTGTTTTCAATGCAGTGTAGTATAGAGGAAGATAGACCCATCTGAAATTACATTTCATTTCTGATCTAAAGCTATGGAACCATAAAAACTCACCACTATTATATTGCTGAAATTGATGGGATTTATCAATGTAGTGAGCTGTATTTGAAAATCACATGCATTATTATAAATATGTCTTCCAATCAATGTAGATCAGCATGTGGCAGTAGCTCAGGTTTTATGAATCTTTGTGTTCTTTATATTGTACAGAAAAATTTTCAACTGAATTAGTCACTTTCTAGCTCTACAATATATGAAAAATTCTTCCATTAACTATAAAATTTTAATCAACATCTTCAATGTACTGTATTTAAACCAAATGGAAATAATGACAATTTTTCATGGAGAGAGAGAACAACAAAGGCAAAACATCCTTTTCTATTGTTCCCTTCCAGCTCCCCGACACTTCTTTTTTGACTAGAAATTGCAATTTTTCAAAGATAACTTGGATTAATGGACAATATAAGCTCTGTATGAATCCTCCTGACCGATGTTTTCACTTAAGCTATTAATTGCAGACAACTGGGACGTTTTTGATTAAATGATTGATAGTTGAGCCTAAGAAGCTTAGAAGTTTTTGGGTGAATGGCTTTAAGTTGACCAAGGGATTATGCATTGAAAGTATTATCATGAGTAGTAGGCCTTGCATAAGGCTTTTTTATTACATTATATTATTTTGTTTTTAACCTTTTAATGAAAATGGCATGCATCTGGCTTCCAAATTGTAGCTGTGCTACTGTTAATGAAAGTTGCATGGTTTTAATAGTGGAGACTTATATATTTGGAAATATATGAATATATCTTATATAGAGTATGATAAAAACTTACCTTGTAAGTTTCTAAGTGAAAATTAATTTTTTTTTAAATCTTTGAGATGCAAGCAGTAGAAGATTTATAGGTTTGAGGTATGTGGTTTATTGCACAGACAGGTATAAATTTTAGGATTAATGTTTCTAGATTTTAGTTTACTCTCAATGGAATGTTTAATTTTTAAATTAAATGGAAATGCTTCTAAGCATCCTGAAATTTAGATATTAAACACAGGTCAGCATCCATAAAAATATAATCTTGAACCTAATTCATAATATAGCTATGTGATAGTGACCTTAAAATATTCTTACCTAAAATCAACAAATGTTTGTGAAAATTTATAAATGCTTTCATGGTCAGGAGAAAGTGAAGAAGGATATTGTTCGTTTATTATTTAAGCGGCATATACCAGTCAGAATTCTGACATTTGTAAACAGCTTCAAGCTCTTATTAGGGTTAGCCATTTTTTTTTTTTTAAATTTCTTTCTTTCTTTCTTTTCTCAGGTTTGCAAATACGATTATGTGGAGATTCGCAGTGGCCTTTCTTCTGATTCCAAACTCCACGGTAAATTCTGCGGTACAGAAGTGCCTGAAGTTATCACCTCTCAGTACAACAACATGCGAATTGAGTTTCGATCTGACAACACTGTATCCAAAAAAGGTTTCAAGGCGCACTTCTTCTCAGGTATAGAAAAGTACCTTTGTATACCTGTAAGTGCCTCTGAGTGTCTGCTGACTAAGTGGAGCAACCACAATTTTGGTATAAAAATGAGTGGCTTCTTTGCTTATTGTTTTCCTGGTAGCTTTGAATTTGTTTGATTTACATAAACATTTAATTGTTTTATTTACATAAACATAAAGCACTCTCCTGTCTTAAAATCCATTCTGAATTGTAATGTCTGCAGAAAATATATGGAACATATCTACATATACTTAAATAACATCAGAGGCAAGTAAACTTTGTGAGACAGAGGACAAAACAAAATTTACGTATTTCTATGTTTTTATTAGATTTCTTTTATCCTAAGTTTTGTTGCTATTTTTTTCAAATCCCAGTTGTAATGTGATATGAATTGCACACCGTGTATGCCTGTATTTTTTCTGCTCAGGTCTCTTAATATATTCCATTTGTTGGGAAATTACCACTTTGTGGTACAACATTTGTTTAACATTATGGGTACTTCTGCGCCAAACTTTGCACTTCTTAATGTTTCGCAGAAGAAGAGGCTTTAAGATCTTGATCTTGCAAAAAAGCTTCGTCTTTTTATTTATGAGTGTAGTTTTACTGAGGCAGATCAGAGCAGTGGAAGTTTATATCATACAAGGACATACATTGTTGAATAAAGTTAGACATGAGCAAAGCTTAAGATTCGAGGAAATATTTGCACAACAATGGCCTCTGCAATTACCTACTGAGTAGAAGATAGAAATCTGGCTCTGGCAGGAGACCACTCAGTGTTTGTAGCAAAATTTTGCTTTGTGTTTTTCCTGTGTGTTTACACACACACACTCATAGAGATAGGTATCTTATCTTGTGTGGAACAACACAGAAACCCAGTCCCATCTGCCCACCTGCCTAAACCATATGTCAAACAGAAGAATTTGGGAGTTGAATTGTGCCCCAGATTTTTTGATAGTGGTTAAAAATCTGAAGCAGGAGAATCCTGATTACACTTAGCGTGTAGTAAAATATAGTACCGTTATTAGAATTTGCTTGCTAAAATATTTGATCAAAACTGAAATGAAATGGTATTTCATTGGTTATTGTTAATAACTGATAATTATGACTAATAAGATTCTGTGTAATGTGTAAGTGATGGGATTTGGAAAGTGAGAAAATATCTACCAAGTCAAACAGTTCAGACTTTGAATATTTTCCTATTATGACTATTTTGGTGTTTTTATTAAGCAGTTATGAAAGATGGAAAAGGTGTTTTGTCTCATACAAAGACATTAGCAAACATTTTACATTCTCTAAGTATACATTTTTTTCTAGTAATCACATTTCTCTGGTCATAGTCGTACAAAGATCCATCTTTACATATAATAACAGTTTTTACTTTTAGATTCATGATTTACATTAGCAGGAAGCTTTCAGGGTTTACTCATTATTTGTAGTAAATACATATGTGCACACAACAGAGCTTCTTCCTAGAAACACTTAACACAAATAGTCATTTTATGTAGGTCTAGTCATGCCAGCAGGAATTGTCACATACTTTGACTTTTTGCAGGAATAAATATTGACATGTTCAAGTTCTGGCAACTGTAAATGAAGTTTTTTAAATTTTTTGAAGATCTATACAGCTATTTCATATAAAACTGGCAATGATAGCGTAGTAATTCATGTAAGCTCCATGGTTCAGAAGTTTTGTTTTCTGGGCATCCTGATCATTTACACATTTTTAGTCAGTTAAATTTCAGTTTTCTTTAAAGTAACAGTTCATCTTCGCACATGTATTTATTTATTTTATTCATTGCTTAAGTGACTTTTTAAAATCAGTGGGTTCGACCAATGCTGTATCTTGGGGAAGGACTAGACAATAGGTCATGGATTACAAAGCAATGTCTTCCAATTGAAACAGAAATTTTGTAATACTTGAGACACATCAAGCTTCTGAACTTAAAATATTGAAAAAGAAGATATCATCTCCAAATAATTCATCAAACATCTTAGACCTGTCAGAAAACACTGTGACTTTCCTATCCCTGAATTCCTTAATATGGGCATAATATGCTACTGATCTGTCAATGAAGAACAGACTTGAGACTTCAAGTACTTCGACTTTTGGGAGTCAATAACATCACTTTTCAGCTGATGAAGGGTTGTTTTTTTGCCTGTTTGTATGTATATTAATCATCAGAATGCAATACTTTTAAAATTATATGTGGGTAGAAATACTTAGATTCTTGATTGGAGGCATTTCTCTTAATTAAATCACAATAGAAGTATGCGTAAGAAACTAGTTCTAAAGACACGCATAATGAAGAAAAAATGTAATGAGTAAAATGCTGCATCTTGCACTTTGTTCAGCAGTACAGGACATATGCAATGCTCAGAAAGAGAGAAAGATGGAAAAGTTAAATTAGTGTGAAGATCAGGAACTGTAAAGTGTTCCTCAAGCAGAGCCAAATAACTCCTCTTTTTTTTCTGCAAGTCTTTTGGTGGTGAATTCTGCACCACAGCTAGAGCTGAGAAAGCATGGCCCAGCTCCAGCTTAGACGACAGAAAGCAGTTTTTGGGTGGTTGAAACCTGCTGTGATAAACTGTGAAAGCAAACAGTGACACAGGGCAACAGATGACCTGCATTAGGAAGGTATTTATGTTGATACAAGACAACATGTAATTATATTTTTGGCTGTAAAATAGTGTTAACAGCCAGACAGGTGCTACTGGAAAGTGAGAAAAACTTTTTTTTTCAGCGTTCTGTAAAATTTACATTTGATGGGACAGTTCTGAAGAAAACCTAGTTAGGAGCCACTGCAGGGATCTAACTAATCTACAGAGACTCTATTGTATATTTATAATCAAGTTTCTTGGATAAAGAGAGGAAACTAGGGGTCACTATATATTATTTTTTAAAAAAACTTTTATTAAAACTTATTGGAATTGGATATTAGGTTCCTAAACTAAAAACTTTCAGTAATTAGGTTTTTATTCTTCTCCTTCCATCTTTCTTCTGTCCTCCTCTGTCTCTGTCTTCTGCTTTTGTTACAAGACCAAGACCTAGCAGTAGGTGCCTGCAGGACCCAACAATCCTAGGCCTGTAAGACTAGAGAAGTATTAAATAACTCTGAAAGGATAATAATAATTATTATATTTATATATATATTTTTTTTTAAACCCCTTAATTTTTTTTTCTGTGATCTTTATGAGAGGACAACCTCAGAATCAGTCATAATTTGTCATTAAATTGCTTCCATTTTTCATAACTTTTGGACTTATTTCAGGGTTTTAGATAAACATGATTCTTTGCATAACCATTCAAGATGTACATGGTTTTTGATGTAATGTAGAAATGAGGTTTGTTGGGGCATCTTTTCTTGGGTGGTGATTCATTGAGTAGTTAAAAAGAGAAAGCTAGAATGTTTCTAGCCTCGAACATAAACTCATCTCTGGTGCCATCCTGGTACATTTTTTTCCACAGACAAGAAAGCTGCCTGCAAAGAGAAAATTTTTGTTTTTGAATCTTGCAAGGACTTGATACAGGTCCCTTCAGGCCGAGTACGTATTATTCACAAACTGGTGGCCTCTGAGGGTCTCAGAGGTACGACCATTTGTCCTCTGAATGATTCAATCTAATATTTTGTTGAGAATGGATTTTTCCTTCTTCTGAGTACTGAAATGAAAAAAGAAAGTATCCATTCAAAACTGGGGGGACTAATTTCCATCTGTCAGCGTAACAAATGGCTTTGTTTTTACATGGCAAAACATTTGTTCTTGTAACTAATACAGACTAATTGTTGTTTTTTTTTTTCACAAATTTTTAAACTGGGCAATCAATTTGACAGAAAGTCTGTTCTCAATGATGAAGTGTGAGGAAGGCTTGTTCAACAGTTGCATCCTTGATTAACTATGTACAAGTAATTATTGTAGTTCAAATGTGTTCCAAAACTTCTCCTTTCTACCTTCTGTCCATTATTTTATTTCTGAGGATATCCAACATGGGACTATTTGCTTATGCACTTGTCTCTTAAGAGATTATGTTATAGAGTACAAGCATATTTAATGTTAACATACTTTTCAGTGTTTTCACTGAAAACTGCATTTGGTGGAAGAAGAAAATGGACATGGCTTTTCTTTAGAATTTGTGCACGTACTCCGTACTTGAAAGCCCAACTTGAATGCATTTTGAGCTTGCCTTCCTTTGATTCTTTTTATTTTGGTGGAAAATTACAAACTAATGCTTAGGAGGGTAATATTGAAGAGTTTTGTTCATATTACTTCTAATTTCTCAATTGCTTGTTACTGTTCTTCACTTGCAATGTGGAATTAATTTATGACAGTGCTTGCTTTGGCAAAGATTATAACTTTTGTTTGAAATGACATAGATTTACTACCTCAGTTAGGGACTTGCTTTGCAAGGTGCATAAATAGTGTGTTGGGGAGCTTTTAGACTTCTTTCATCATCAAAATGACAAGTAGTATAAGTCTTTGAATGTATTATTCCAAGAGGTATCTATGTTTTCGACTGTTTCTTAACCTTCAAATCTGTTCACATGAGCAGAAAGTTTCCAAAAACTTTCAGTGCAAACAGATTTGAGATTTACAGTACAAAATGCAGTGGGTGCTTGGGTTTGACTTGCAGAATTTACCTATAAATGTGCATTATCATCTTGTATTATAAGTAGAAGCTGATTTTTATGGAAAGATCTGCAAGTCAACAGGTCAAGTGCTGCATACATTTTGGCAGAGTTGCATGCATTTTGGCAGAGGAAGATGATATGTATGCAATTACAGTGCAAACTTCCTTTGTTGCGTTACTGAATATGAGCGTCAGTAAGGGCAGGGAAAAATGCATAAGTAAAACAATGAAAAGAGACTTAAATTATCCATAGTGGCTTCTAATCTATAGAAGTTCTTACTGTACCTACTAAAGTCTGAAATATCACATATTGCCTTGTTTGGAGATAATGTTAACTGCTGCTTTCCAAGGTATATAAGACTGAAGGGGGTAAATGCTCTGAATTCCAACCCTGCAACAACCAAACCTCTGGGATGACCAAAATTCCTTTGCTCTTTTTCCTCCTCTCTTTTGCATGTTGAAACGACTCATTTAGTAAAATACAAGGGGGGTTTAATGTGTGTGTGTTTATAAATATATACATACCTATATCTATATATCTATATCTATATATCTATGTATTTATATATGCATATATTTTTATATCTAAGAATGTATATATGTGTGTGTATACACATGTATAGTTATATACATGTGCACACATATATGCATGTATGTGTATATACATGTCAGGAGCAGTCTGTCTCTTTTAAAGGGACCAGCCTCACCTAAAACAAGAACAGCTGAATGACATAGAAGCGTGGCAGCTGAGGCCTCTTGCTAAAATGACAGCCTGTTAATCTAGTTTGGCTTTTGTCCATGCAATGAATTTGTAGCTGTTTAATGCAGGTCATATTTCCTCCACTACTCTCTGCTTTATTTCTAACACACTAAAAGCTCTTTTGAAGGATTATATGTTAATAAACAGAACTGCATGCTGTATTGTAGATCTTGAACTAACTAATGCCAATTTCTTTTTTTTTTTCTTTCAGTGAAATGTTTTTCTTTTTGTGGTGTTCTGTAATGTCCCGATTCGTTAAAAATAAAGCACACTGTCACTCTGCTGGGGAAAAAAGCCCAACTTATTTGAAAAGCTTATCTGAGAATCTTTCTCTTACATGTTTAATGTGTAGAAGTTGAAGTCTTGTTTGATCTATATGTTCCTTTCAATATACCACCATTAAAAGGTGGAATTTGCATAAAGTTGGAATAGTTTGTGTTGTCCATAAACTACACTACCATTGTTTACTAAAATAAAACTGGATACTTATGAAACTTATACCAGCTAGACCACTTGAACGAGTAAAAGCTGGTTAATCTCTTGCCCCCTTTGTTCTAGCTTGTTTGTTTTACTAGCATTCCTCTCCCTTAGGAGCTGACCCTCATTTCCTAGAAAGATGAGACAGACTCTGTGCCACAACACAAGGCTGCAGGTGGGGCAAAGAGTGGCTAGAACTGAGGTACCATGGAACAGCCTTGCTGGGAAGAGTGACTGTGCTGCTGTAGCTTATCCTTCTCAGGGCTCAGGCTCTGTGCTCCTTTTGGTAGCAAGATCCGCTGGGAGCTGTGTGCTTACCCGAGCTTGTTGTGTATTTTGTAGACAAGGATGAGTGTTCAAAGGACAACGGTGGCTGCCAGCACGAGTGCATCAACACGGTAGGAAGCTATGTTTGCCAGTGCCGGAATGGATTTGTGCTACACGAGAATAAACATGACTGCAAGGAAGGTGAGTAGGAAGGCATTTGAATGGTTGGTTACACAACTGTCTTGCAGAAAGCTCTCTGCAGCTCTCCTTTCAAACAAAAGAAAGGACAAAAGATGTTGGTAATTGGGTTTTAGACATCTGGGCGTAAGAACTACAACATCCCTCCACTTTCCCATCCCCTCCGTGTCCAACATTTGTGTGGGCTGAGTTTGAGGTCTGCAGGAATGCAGTTTGGAAAACTTGGGCTCATTGGCACAGACTGCTACTTTCAATAGTTCTGTGAAGTGCAGAATATTTAAAGCTCTGATAAAGCATTTATCTAAAGCTGTATTAAACAGAGGAGTAGAGTCTCTGGAGAGAAGCCTGGTAAGGTTGTGATTTGCTGCTATCAGTAACAGTTAATTTCCTCACAGTCAGGTTGAAACCATATCTACCCTTTCTGGGTTTATTTTAGGTGGCATATTCACACAATCTAAGTTCCAGTCAAAGCCCTATGCATCTTTTTTCCTCTTGGCTCTCTCAAGGTGTGGCTACCTCCAAGAAAACAATAGGCTTTGGGACTTAAGTAGAATTTAGATTGTCTGCAAATGAACCTCAAGTGTGCAGTATTATGTGAGCTACTGTAAATTCTCAGTGTTGTTTTCTAGCATGGATTTAATTTGAGAGAAAGAAATGTCCTTTGTGAATCATTTGCATTTTCACTGGTTTTGGAATCATACTTGCCTGCTGTAAAAGTTGGTGTTTTTTTCCAAGTAATTCTCTGATTTTTATAAAGCAATTTGAGATTGTTATAAAACTAAATACAAAAATGCCTTCTTGTAGTTCTGGGTACTAGTGGTTTAGTTAGAACATCAGTGACTAAGATGTTCTTTGTACATACGGTTTAGTCTTAGCTGTTCGCTAATTGTGTATGCCTAGAAATTGTGGTTTAGAAATCAAATTGATTGCTCTGTAGCTGCTGTGAAAATTAGCAAGGAGAGAAAAAAATAAATCGTTCAAGGAAATGTCTTTCCAAGTTGGAGTAGTGGGACTTTTTATATGGATTTACATGCTTATTTGTATGTTGGATGGGGGGAATAAGAAAATATTTGATTAATTTTTAATATTTATCTTATGTTTATTCCATTATAATACTTTTTCCAAAAAAAACAACAACCTACATTGTAAACACTGTATGTTTCACAACAATCACTAAAGAAGCGTGCTGGGTTAATGCTCTGAAGCACATGCTTAAGGGGAAGAACATCCCTGTGCACTCTGAAGAGCATGCTTACCTATCTTCCTAAAGATCCTTTCCATTTAATGGCTGCCCTGACAAAAAATAGTGCTTTTTTTACTACTTCTGAATGCAGACCCCCAGACTAACTGATGCTATCCCTGTTGGCACAGCTGAGTGTGAGCAGAAGATCCGCAGTCCCAACGGCATCATCACGAGTCCCAACTGGCCTGACAAGTATCCCAGCAGAAAGGAGTGCACGTGGGAAATCAGTGCCACCCCTGGGCAGAGGGTCAAACTGGTGAGTCTCTCCCTACCCTTCCTTTTTAGCTATTCTTCCTCCAAATCAGCTTCTCAAATGACTGCTCAATGATATGAAACTGTTACTAAACTTTACTGTCAGTTTGCATCCCAGAGGTAAACTATTTTAAAAACTTGCTGACTCCTGTCCATTTCTGGCCAACAGGGACTACCCAATATCACAGAGCTGTGATTTAAGTTTATGGTGATTGGAAATACTCCGGACAGCAAAGGCAGGAGGAATACTTTCTTCCTGTCAGATATTACTGTATCATTGTTGCAACTCATAAAACTTGTGCAAAGTTTTGGCAAATATGGCAGAGGCCGTTTACACAAATTCTTATATATATAGATATAAAAAAGCAAAATTTTGAGTTATGAACAGTCCTCTACACACCTTTTTCTGTTTGATTCTTTTTGGGGAATAAAAAGAGATACAAAAACCCTGAGAATCTGGATTTCTCATTTAAAAGCGGCTCCAAATTTTTATATAAGTAGAAGAGCAGCCTGGAGTAGATTTGTGAATTTTGTGTCCAGCTGGCTGAGGACAGTGCTGGTGTCTAAAGACAGGCCTAGCAGAGCTTAGGCAGCTTTGCAGGTTTACTGAGGTTAGGTAGCCTCTGTATGAAGCCCAAGGTGCAGTCCTGCTCAGGGGGTTTTCGCTTTGAGCTCAGCCCCAGTGTTCCTTCAGCAGCGTACTTGGGGGACAGCTATAATAAAAACTGGCCTTACATATTTTTAGATTTCATAAACTGATTTTACAACTGTTTTGGAGCAAATAAAATTAAGGAGAGAGGTGTCTCTACTTCAGAGATGTAGAAGAATAGCCAATACTGGTGCAGGGATGAAAAGGATATTGTAATCTCATAACTACTGACCTTAGCCAAACCCTGACCTCTTGTTCTAGCTTTGGCTGGGGTAGATTTAATTTTCTTCACGGTGGCTGCTATGGGGCTGTGTTTTGGATTTGTGCTGAACAGAGTTGATAGCACAGAGATGTTTTTGTTATTGCTGAGCAGGGCTTACACAGAGCCAAAGCTTTTGCTGCTGGCAAGAAAGTTGGGGGTGCATGGGAGGCTGGGAGGAGACACAGCCAGGACAGGTGACCCAACTGACCACAGGGATATTCCAGACCATGTGACATCATGCTCAGGATATCAAACTGGGGGAAGAAGGAGGAAGGGGAGGATATTTGGAGTGATAGTGTTTGTCTTCCCAAGTAATAATTACCTGTGAAGGGGCCCTGCTCTCCTGGAGATGAACACCTGCCTGCCCATGGGAAGCAGTGAATTCATTCCTTGATTTGCTCTGCTTGTGTGTGCAGCTTCTGCTTTCCACGTTAAACTGTCTCTGTCTCAGCCCAAGGGTTTTCTATCTTTTACATTTCCAATTCTCTCCTCAACCCTACTGGTGGGGGAGCAAGCCCATGGCTGTGTGGGACTTGGGTGCTGCCTGGGGTTAAACCATGACACCCCTGTTACTGGTGCTGATGTGGAATTGTGTATTGATCCCTGTTCATCAGAAGTAAAACAGTTAAACTGTACTGGAGGAAGTGGGGGTGGTGAGTGGTATGCACACCCATGAGTGGTGTGCATGCTCTGCCCTTTCCAAGGGTGAAAAATAGGTTTCTAATTTAGGTGACCATCCTACTGCTGGTACTGAGCAAGTATTCTTCATATTGGCTGAATAAACCAAAGCCAGCCAGGCATGGGCATGTAACTGTAAAAGCTTTTCTAAAATTTATAACCTCAGCAGGCAAAATTCCAACATTCAGATTTCTTCAGCAAAATATTTCATGGTCTGATTTACAAAGAAAAGTTGTTTTTTTTTTAATTGGCTTTTGCCAATGGAATTGGAAAAATAGACAGAATTTTACTAGATAGCATTTTCAACAATACCTCCATGGTTTAGAGTCTGGGATCTGCTCTTCTGTGTAAGCCAATAGTGTCAACTGCTAAATTTTGTGTGTAATTTGTGTGTAATTTTAAATTGTGTGTTACTGCAAGGTCCCATTTTTTTTCTTGGACTTTCACACTGTCTTTAAGTTTACTTTTCATAATTTACTTGTTCAAATTGAACATGAAGAGAATTGATTCCTTCATAGTAAATAACCACATGAATTGTGAGGCTGTGCATTCATTTTTGAGAGAGGTGTGTATACAGAAACTAATATTTTGTTGTGATTGCTCTCACTCTGCTAATCATTGAAGTCTCTTCCTGAACAGGCTAAATTTAAGTATTTGGTGCAATTAAGAAGCCTATGAAGAAAATGGATATGCACTTCAGAATTTTTAAATGAAACATGTAGATAAAAATGGCTTTGAAAATGTGTGTAATAGAGAGACTGATTTTCGTGAGCTAATCAGCCGGATGTTTATAAGAGACAGACTTAAGTGTCCCATCCAGGCAGCTGTCCATTAGTGCCACCAACATATCTACTGAGTTGAGTGGTGTAGATAGAAAGGGCTGGATGGCCAGGAGCTATATGTCACATTTCTGAACACCATTCCCTCTAAGGAGACAAATCACATGGAGTTAAAATAGTCATGGTGGAGTAGGAATTTAAAAGTATTTGTCCCAGGAAGACAGGGTGTGATTTAATTATACTACCAACTTTATTAAATCATATATGAACTCTGTTGGCAGCAACTTTTCAGTTATGTTTAACTTTAAGGGAAGTTTGTGTCAGTTCTCTTTCAAACCTGCAAGGAACCGACTGATGTTTAAAAAACAGAGACTGTCCTTGGGTATTTTAAAATATCAGGCGTTTTGAGCTTTTAAAATACTCTGCACATTAAGATCTGATTTTCCTTTTAAAAACAAGTTCCTTGGATTCTCTTCGGAATTGCTAGAATCAATTGCTAGCCCCACAACAGATTTAGGACTTTTTTTCTGGTCATGTTTCAGGGACACAATATAACATGTGCTGTGCTCCTGCAGGCTTAGGAATCCCCGTGAGAAGTCAAATATTAAAAATGATAGGTGTGTCTTACAGTTCATAGTGAGATATGCTTCCTGGGGAGTGTTGGTCTAGTTGGGTTTTGTTTTTCATGCTGATGAGAAGTGAAAAAAAAACAGATATAATTTTCTTTAAAGGAAAATGCATTTCTGCAGGCTGATGTCGTGGATCATGTCTACTGCTCCCATTGATTCCAAGTTGGCTTGACTCAATACTGTGTTTAACTAACTTCCTTTACTGAGAGTTAGTCTCAGCTTTCTGGGGTTTTCTTATTCCATCAGATTTTATTTGGGTATAAATGACAATGCATACTTGGCATCATAAAAGTAGGATGGCTGACCACAGTTTAAGAGCAGCAGGAGTGACTGCTGTACAGCTGTTTTCACTGCCTCTGCAGTTTCAGTCCCTTAATGTAAACCCCAATTTCTTACAAGGAAATGAACCTGCATCCACTGCACCATGCAGCTAGTAATAAAATACAAGTGTTATTCTGAACATTGAAGTTCTCTGGCAAAAAACTTTGTGTTAGCTTTTTATATATTTTTTAGGTCAGCTGTTAATATTAATTCCCATCACATTTCACACACGCAGGGTTTCACAAGGGATTTGGTGGTCTGGTTTGTTTTGGTGTACCAGAGAGAATGCTTAATTGTGATATTTGTTCAGCATTTGATAGTTCAGTTTAGTCCTTTTAATAATTATTTCTTAATATCCTTTTCTGTTTGGTTTTTTGTTTTTTTGTTTGTTTGTTTGTTTTTTATAAACAGTTAGCTATATGACTACTCATGAAAGCATTTATATTTTTATGCTGTTTCATTGAACAAATTAGATTTTGAATTTCACCCAAAATTGTGTTACTCTGAAAATTCACAAATATATATATTACCTTCCACATGAGTGGAAATTACCAGATACTAAGCTTCAGGGTTGTTGTTGAAATTTAGCCCTGGTCAAAAAGTCTTATCTGAAAACTCTTAGACATCCCCTTGAAATAAGTTTGTTTTTATCATTCTAGTCTAGAAAGACACTCTTCCACATCTGAAATGCAGGTATTAGTTGTATGTGTGTTAACAGTTTTTGTCAGGTATGGCATACACTTTTTGGAAATGCCTGAAGTTTAATATAATGTTGTTATTTTTTCACAATGCTTTCGCTAGCAAAAAAGTGATCTTAGCACGAAGGGTGCAGCTTGAAACATCATTAAGTTGTAGTAATAAAAAAATAGATCTCTAGATAATAGATTAGAAAATATAACTTTCATGCATAAACCCTCATGTGGAAAAGTCATTCTCAGAGGCTTTAGTTGCAGTGTGATGTAGGTTTTAAAAAAGGGCAGGGGGGAAGCCATTATGTTTTGCAGATGTTTCAATGAATCCTCCACTATGTGAGGAAACAATAATTTCTGCCTTTTTGCTGTTTTGAATGTTCTGTGAAATTTGGAATAATCTTACAAACTGTGCAAATTCAGCAGAAAGGTTGCCTTATTCTAGATTTAATATTCTCTTACAGATGCCAATTGTTTGTAAAGTTTCTAATGCCTTTCTCTATGAAGGATGATGCACTCTTGAAGTTCACTGTCTTAACTTTTATTCCACTTCCTCAAGATCAACATGTTATTCAAATCCACAGGCTTGTAGAGGCAGTAATGTTAAATCTGTCATTTTAACTGCATCCTTGTATTCTAAAACATATTAACATATGTTCATATGTACGTGTGTACCATGTAAATAAACTACCAAAATGGGTAATTTTACTTTTTTTCCCCCTAGACATTCAATGAATTTGAAATAGAACAACATCAAGAATGTGCTTATGACCACTTGGAAGTGTTTGATGGCGAAAGTGAAAAATCACCAATCCTGGGACGCTTATGTGGCAATAAAATACCCGATCCTCTTATTGCTACTGGAAACAAAATGTTTCTCCGCTTTATTTCTGATGCATCAGTTCAGAGAAAAGGCTTCCAAGCAACGCACTCTACAGGTCAGAAATCAGGATGTGCTTTACTAATAACTTACCCATTGTTCTTTAGTGGCAGATATTTAGGTAAATATTTCTTTAGGTAGATATTTAGACTTTTTTTTTTTGGTAGGAATGGGATGAGTTCACAGATAAGACAATGTAACAGCTGTATCTAATGAAACCTTAAGCACAGTATGAAAAGTCTGAGATTGCAGAAAATATTCTTTAATATTTTAGGTATTTCTTACTCTCTGTCTCACTGTCATAGGTAAGAAATTAAAAGGTGTTGAGACAAAGTCTGATAAGAAATGAAATTCCTTAGGATTTGTGACCTGAGATCATAAAAGATTCAGTCTCTTTTCACTGTATTTGTAATGAGAACACATAACTGGGACACGTGATGCACCTCCATTACTTTCCTGTTCTAACTTAAACAAAAATCTGGATTGTGTGTAAACAGATATTACTTTCCTGTAGCGCTTAAAAGGAAAGACAAGCCAAATAAGAAGAAAAAAACAACACTGAAGGCTTTCTTAGGGCCTTTCCAATATAATGTCCTTCATATTTACCATTCAATTATCTTGTTTGACAGAAGTCACTGAAATTGGAAACAGTGGTTAGGAATTGCATTATTAGAGTTTTTGGGACATCTTTAGTGTGTAGATTTTTCCCCTGACGTTGCTTGGCTTACAGTGGCCCCTAGTGCTGAACCTCTGAACATCCAGTGCTGCTGTAAAACAAGGGGATTTGGGGCTTTTTTGGCCTTTGTTTTCATCTTCAAACATAATGTCTGTCTGTACTTTCCAGAGTTCATTGTTATTTATCCAGGCAATAAATATTAATGCAGAAAATATTTCATAAAGATCTGTGCTAGGAGATAAGATTTAATGAAAGGTAACACTTATTAATAGAAGATAATAATCAAGGTGACGAATCACTGTTAATATAATTTGATGTTACCAAAAGTATCCATTAAGTTGATGGGTAGTGTTCAGGTAAAAAATCCTCACATATATCATTGCTGTCTTTTTCTCTTTTCTCCTTCTGCTTTGCTACAAATAATACTAAAACTTTAGTAATTTAATTTCCCTTTCAGAGAAAGACAATAGACAACAATACATGAACTCTTTATGATCTGGGCCTTGAAAGTGAAAAGTTTAGCTACCTCTAATGCAATTTGTTTTTCTTGTGGAAAATCCTCTTTTACAAGCATGCAATATTTTTCCATCCCTACTGCAGCAACACTTTCCCTTAGATGCAAAATTAGATAGAAATAATAGCTACCCATTTTTTAATTACCTCGGGGTATATAATTAAAGGTCAGAACTCTAGTGTAGAAACGGGTGTTGTAAAACTGCTGTCTCATTTATTCTCTTCACTTTCAGTTTGCAGAATTGGAGCAGTCAGTATGTGAACAAAGTTCAGATGTGTACTCCCTAACTTCTAAAGATTGCAAGTTTTGTTATGACTTGCTGGATTTTCCCTCCTATCTGCTGAGTTTTATGTGCCTTAAATATAAAAACATTCATAGCATGCACAAGCATGTGCTTTTCTGAGAAACTGCAAAGAATAAAATCTACCCAGTTTTTAAGAATGTTATAAAAAATTACAGTTTGCCTCCTTAAGAGAGGACATTTCCAGACAGACAGGGAGTGCTGAGGAAGCCACTCATTTCAATTCTTAGCTGTTGGCAGAATTCACTCAGTAAAAGGACTGGTGTAACATAACAGCAGTGAATAAGTAGCTGGATTCTATGCCCAGAGCTGTCTCTGCTGCTGCAGTATTCCTGGCATCTTCATGATTTAATGGCCTCTTATTCCGGTAGATGCTGTCAATGATGTTGATTTCCTTTCTATGACACTTTTTGGCTTGAAGCGCTGTCCACCAATTGCCAAATTTCCCTTTAACATTTCAGAAAACAGGATAAAAATGTTGCAGCAAATACAGAAAAGTTTAGAAAAATAAACTGGATAGAAAGACACCCTTGGGTGGAGCAAAACTTATAAAATGCTGTTTTGAAAGTGCAACACAATTTTAGAAGGAGATTCTGTCATACTTTCCCCTCTCAGAAAAAGCATAAGACATCCGAAAGGAATTCATAAAAATGCTCATGACAGAACATTAAACATCACTGCTCAGGGAGTGATCTGTTTGCCCTGACTCAGGCATCTAGTTCTCTTCTGGACAGCTTCATTTACCGTGCCTGGCCTCCAGCCACTGCTCTAGGAGGCTGCAGATCTACTGTAGGTCCTATTCATATCTGTCAGTGCTGGGAGGATGTCTCAAACAAATTTGGATATCTCAGATGTCACTCAGTTTAGAGGCCTGTGTTGCTTCCAGAATAGCTATAATAATTCAAAATAAATAATTCAGAATAATTAATAATAAATAGCAGTATGGGACTGCTGCATCAAGTTTATAATCTTGTTTCACTAGTTCAGATAGTGGGGGTTTAAGTTTTTCCCATCTGTCTGGCTTGTTAAACAGTCAGGAAACCTAGTGCTTGATTTGCTCTTGTGTTTGTAAGCCTAAAAGTGCCCAGAAAGGTCATGAAACATGTGAGGGTTTTTGCTCCTGAGCTGATCTAGAAAAAGTCTGTCACCTGAAGCTTCCAGATCACTATCATTTTACAAGCTGGACATATTTCCTTCCAGTCAGAAGCACACATCTTGCCCACAGCAGAGCAGCCATGGCTAAACAATGGAAACCACGATGGCTGGTGCAGCTGGGTTTGCTCAGGTGCCAAGGCTGAGCAAGCAGTGCTGCTCTGTGCCTGTTCCACAGGTCCTGATGCGGTGCCTCGCTGTGCAGGCTGCATGTAGACTTTTGGATCTGCAGCTTAGCTCTTAAGAGACTAAAATTTGGCTTGCAATTTCTATTCTAAAATATGAGGCTGTAATCTGTAAGAGAAGGGCAGGGGAATTGCCATTGTCTCTGGTTGTATGGCTACACTTTTCCTTTAAGCTCCTGTACTCTGTAGCAAGCAGAGGGAAAGAATGCAGACAGTTCATTAAACATTTTCTCCTTTTCAGCTGTTTGGTGTCCGAGGCAGGGAGATGTTCCTAATGTTGGTGAGAGTCCAGTCAAACAAAAAACAAACCCAAAACAACCCCCTCTCCCCTTAAAAAAACAAATAACAAAAAAACCCCAAAACTAAGTAAATGAAATTCAAAATAGGGAGGGAAAAAAAGCATGTTAGAATATTAATGCAAAATAACTGTTTGAACTATCTTATTTGGTGATGTTTTATTATGAGCTCCTATTTGTTCTTAAAACAAAAAAAATTGAAATTTTAGATTGAACAGATCATGCATAATGGATTACTTACATAATTTATATTTCCTTGTTTTATTCCTTCATTTCTCTATTAAGAGAAAACCTCACCCTTTAAAAAAAGTAATGATTTGATAATTACTGCTATTAACTCTTAGCTGAAATGTGACTTCTCACAATGTAATAGTGCAATTGGTCATGTTAGTGTGGGTGGAGTCCATGACACTGGAGTCAAATTCAAAGTGTCTCTTCACCAGAGCTTGGAAAGATTTAAGATTACTCTAAAATGATAAATCAATAATATCTACATATTTTTAATACAGATTAAATTATCTGTTCATTTATTATAAAAATTAAATCTAAATTTGTGAGTCTCAGTATTTTGTTCAAGCTCATTTGAACTTGATATTTTTATGGGTGCTGTAAGAGATTATTTATTCTTAATGAGAAACCAAAACTACATTATTCTGTTTGCATTGAAATCTCTGTACTTTTAAAGTAAAACAGCCTTCATCCCCCTTTTGGAAACACGATAAACAATGCTTTTTTCCCCCCCTTAAGTACAATTTCCATCTATTCTTGATTGGATTCTAATAACACGTTTATTTGTTGGACAGCTTATTCACCTATATAATGTAAAGCAACTGTCTTTCTGACCACGGGAACCTCTCGAGTGCCTACCCAAAGACTGTCATACTGCTCAAGCCACATTCCCTGTCTCTGTCTTTCATTATGTTTCATTATGAACTATGTTCAAATCTCTCTAGTTATAAGACAGAATTTGTATAGGAAAACTCAGAATGATGGATTTGTATTCCTACTGGGTAGTAATTCACTCTCACTTGTTTGATTAACCTGCTTGTGGCATTAAAATGAACTCAGCCTGAGTAAGACTGGGTATCTATGAAAAGAAAACACAGTTTGCACTGAATAAGCATCCACATCCTTTTTTCCCCTCCATTTAGAGTGTGGTGGTCGGTTGAAAGCTGAAATCAAGCCCAAGGACCTGTACTCACATGCTCAGTTTGGCGATAACAACTACCCAGTTCAGGCGGACTGTGACTGGCTCCTGGTGGCCGAGCGCGGCTCTCGTGTCGAGTTAATGTTCCAGACTTTCGAGGTTGAGGAAGAGGCAGACTGTGGCTATGATTATGTGGAGCTTTTTGATGGTCATGATAAGACAGCTGTGAGACTTGGGCGATTTTGTGGATCTGGGGTAAGTAACCAGGTATAAAGCTTTTTTTCATTTCTACAGAAAGAATAAGGCAGGGCAGAGGAAGGTAAGGGTCATGAGATTCAGTTACTAGCCTTAAAATGAAGATACTGGATTATCTGCTGCAGATTTTAATATATACACTTGCAGCTTGTAGTACAGTCACTCCCTTGAAATATTTTCATCAATAAATATTCTTACCTATTTTTTGACCAAAATATTGTAATGTTATGTTGAGCTTTAAGTAGGTGGCAGTAGAGTGTTTATCAGCACCCAAAAAAAAGTTAGCAGTTTTTTCCCTTACTTAGCGAGAAATACATGAGTGTTGAACGTTGACACATTAAAATTGTTTCAATTGTAGAGAAGAAGCCTCATTTTACAGTGGGAGGGGCAGTTGGGAAGTACTTATTGTATGCTCATCGATTACTTAAGTCTGATTTTAGGAAAGAAATGTGTTCCTAAACTGGGTGACTAAAATGGGCCTTAAGAAAACTGTGAAATCCTATATCCATCTCTGACATGTTTTAACTGTGAGACATGGAGGGAACTGGCCAGGTGACACCCTGAAAATGCTGTATCCTATTTCTCATTTTAGACTTGCACTGGTCTGCTGGCTATCCGCCTTGTGAAAACCCATGCAATGATCCCACAAGTCCTCATCAATTCTTTATACATGTGCCAGTGCAAGCAACTATAACCTATACTGCTTGTCTAGGTAAAAGGCTTCAAAGATCCTACATGAGATGACAGGAGCTCTTAAGTAATTATGTGTCACTTTTTTGAGCCACTGTGCTAGGTCAAACATTTTAGTCATTCAGATAAATTACCTGTGAACTGGCTTAAATCCTTTTAGTGCATTTTTGAACACTTAATGATGCACGAAAGGTGCTTCCACTTGAACCGCAGGGAGCGCATTCTAAGGAAAATGCTACAACTGAGCCTAAAATCTACTAATGTACACAAAACAATACTTTTCTTTGCAAGTTACCCAATTTTACAAGTAGAACGGCAGCAAACAACAAAACGGGCTGAATAATTTTCTTTTTGGGGTTCAGGGTGGAATGTTTGAGTTTTGGTGGTGGTGGCTTGGTTCTGGTAAGATGTAAATTAATGGCTTCAGATGCTACATAGGAAAGATACAATTAAATAGAAAAGCTATTGAAAATAGAAAGCAAAATTATCCAAACTGGAGTGGGAAAAAGACACTGTTAGCATATATCAACACCTTCTCAACTTTAGATTTGCTTGTTCAGCTGATACTTCTGATCAATGTGCTTCAGTAATAAACAGGACATTGTGAGAGCTGTGAAGAGTAAGATAGAAAATGGGTATGAACCTCTTTTGTGAATCTAAATTTAGAGTATTGTATATGGTCCTGCTCAATTGCTTTCTTACTCCAGCAGAACTAGAGAAAAACTAGGAGTTTAGGTTATTTCCTCAGTCTGCCTCAAAAATTCCTGGCCTGTAATTGAGAGCCGAATGAGATAGAACTATTGTCTGATGATGTCAGATGGCAACATGTGAGACACAGTAGAATTACATGATGAGGCATAGCAGGAAAATAGAAATATTCATAAGGAAAAAGAAAGTGAATGAATACACAGAATGGACAGATAATTTATTTTTTTATTCATTTATTTTAGCCACCAGAAGAAATTTATTCTGCAGGGGAAGCTCTTTTACTTCACTTTCACACTGATGATACAATCAACAAGAAAGGATTTCATATACGATACAGAAGTATAAAATATCCAGATAGTGTGCACACCAAAAAATAACACAAGAGCCTCTATGTCAGAAAAGGAGAGTGAGAACAAAAGAACGCACAGTGAAAAGGAAGGAAGGAAGGAAGGCGTATCATTTTTTTTTAAACCGAAGTTATTAGCACAAATGTTTAATATAAGTTCAGTTGAAATGCTGACTTATAAGACCAGAGACTGAAATAGAATAAAAGAAGAAAATTACCTACCCCAGTGGAATAGTCAAGATGATGATGTGCAGGCTCCATACTTGACTGTCTCTGCAAAGCTTGTGAAAGGACTTTGCATGCAGGGAGAATATAAAAGCTTTTTTTCATGGTCCAGTGTTTGCTAGAGCTGTGTGTGGATTCCATCAGTTATGTTCAGGGGAAGTGACTCCATAGACGGTTCTTCCTTCTGACAATTGTATGGTGTCTGGGAGGAAAAGAAGATCTTTTAGGCCACACAGTCAAAATACTGTCCTTCAACCTAGTTGCTTTGACTTTGAATCCTGTGTACGGTGCGTACAAGGACTTGAAAGGAGATATGAAATGGGAAGACCTTCCTGCATTGTTCTGCATTTTTAAAAAATTCTTCTGTCATATCAGGTTATCAGTGTCTTGAAACTGGAAAATCCTACTTCTGAAACATAACTGATCTGTAGAGTATTTTGTTTTACTAATGACTGAGAAGTCTGAACTGTTACATCAGTCATCACTAGTGACCAGTCACTAGTTGACTGAATTTGAATGGTGTAAGCATCTGAAAATGCTTGGTTTACTGGTTAAGTAAGCTGTATCTGATGATGTGCTCTTATTTTGCACTGAATATAGAAAGAGACTGAAATGAAAACCTGTCCTGAATCAAAATCAGTATCCATGAGAAAGAGGAATGCTCAAGGATCATCTAAAACTCCTCCTACTGGATTTGTTTTCAGCAGTACATTTGAAACCACTGCTAAGCTTTATTTCTTTGGACCTTTTTGTGAATGAGCTATTTGCCCGATTTAGTTACTCAGAAATGAAGCTGCAGTAGTGTCCAAAAGAGAAGTTTCCCAAAGAGGTTTTTGTTGGGTTTTGTTTTTTTTTTTTTTTTCCTAACAGTAAGAATATCTATGATGGTGAAAAAAGCAAAACAAAACAACAGACCCAGGATTTTTTTGATATCAAGTGTGAATTCCTATGGTGCTATTCCATGAACATTAAAAAAACAAACAAACCAAGAAGTTTTAGACTTTTGAGCCAACAGTTTGCAGATTGGTGAACGTCTCACTGTACCTGGCTGCATCTGGAGAAGGAAGGCTTTACTGCTTCGAGGGAAAGTGGGTTGCAACAGCAGCGCTATTCCTGTGGAACAACTACTATTATTGCCTTAGAATCCTCGCACACAATCAGACAGATCTTCCTGTAGATACACTTCTAATTTGATAAATAATTTGACAACTAAAGCATCTTAGCATACATTAACAAAAGGATCTTCAAGCAAAAGCCCCATCTGCAGAGAGAGATCATCTGCTGTAAATACAGTCACCTGCTTTTGATGTAGAGATATGTTACATTTAGAACTGAGATATTCTATGTGCTTTAGGCCATACATGACTTTAGTCATAATGTATATGCATTATGTAAGTATTGTATGAATGAGTGCTCCAGGAGAGTGAGAGGTATTGTATGGGTGAATATGGAATTGTTTCTTTATGTGCCAAGTTCTATCAGGACCCTGTTTGACTGTAGCAACTTTTCTTTAAAGGCTTCATAGACAGATAACAAGGACTTCTAGTTTGCAAGAATCAAGTTTAAATGAAGTATTATGTTTCACTTACAAGAAATATTATTTTGATATCCTTTGATGTAAGTTGCTACTCAGATTAGTTTAGTTTTTGTTTCCTTCTATGAACATACATTGGCACTAATAAATCTGACCTTTTTTATAAAAATAAAAACCGAATGTCTGTATAGGTGTCTTTGGTTGTCTTAACAGCCCTATTACTGCTCATATGCTTTTCTTTTTAGAGAGCTGATGTGTGTGAAGTTCAAAAACTTAATAATTTCTGTGTCTTTAATGCTGCTCCACTGTCTTTTTGGCTCATTTTTCAGGTTATTTGATCAAGAAATGAACTACAAACATTTTCTCCAAGGTCTTTTACTACAAAATTCAGGCAGAGATATAACTAAAGTTAAAAAAATAAAACATGTATTCTTAATGTTACATAATTTATCAGCTGGGTGGAATTCCAATGCTTGAATTTCTGAAAGAAAAAGCAAGCAGCAGCAGAAGCAGTGTCTCCCTGTCATGGTTAATCAAAAGGAGTTGAGAAAGTCTGAGGCTGAGAGCAAATGCAAGTTTCCATGCTACCTTATTTTCCACTTTTCTGTTCCAGTCTCCCCTTAATATTATCTCTTTCTGTTTGCTAAAGTCTACCTGTTCTCTAAATTTGGCTTTCCTATTCCCCTCAGGATTTTAACCATAGGGTTGAGCCAAAATCATTATTTTCTGGAAGGGTTTCTTTTGTTGTTGTTGATTCATACAGGACCCTGTATAAATCCCACTGTCCTATGTTAAAAAGTGCAGCTGGAATGGATGGAGAAGAGGTTGGACTAGGGGCGATATTGTCTGGTGTATTTCCAAAACCTGTGGAAGGTGGCTCTTTATGGACATATCAAAGCATTGCTGTTGAGAACAACATTTCTGGGATTTTTTCACATGGAATATGTAGAATTCAGAATAGAGTAGTTGCCATAACTTCGAATACAAAGTTTGATTTTCTTTCTCAAATTGCTTATTCCTTTCTAGATCCTGTATACTTCAGAGTGGTGAAAATACAGAAGGTGTTCTTAATGATTATCTTGATGGACCGTATGGGTTATATCTTCTTGGCCATGATCCTAGTCAGTGCCTCATGGTGCTATCAGATGCTATTAAAAACGTAGCTATTTACAAGTCCTTGGAGATTTTTCCTGATGTAATGGAAATGACATATGCAGTGAACTCCTCCCTCAAGGGCAGTATGCCTTATAAATAGCATAGCAGTAAGAAAATAATGAAAAAATAGTTTATTTTGATTTTTGAAATTGGGAAAAGCAATGTGGGTTATCCACATGAGCAGTTCCACCTTTGAGATCAAGTTACAGTGCATTTACTGGCAGCATTCCTGTCAGGGTGAAGATAATACTCACTTGTTCTGCTTCCTATTTGACACAAACATTTTTGACTGTGGCAAAGTTGCTGGATTTAAATTACTTTTCCTGGAGCATATAGCAACTTCTCAACTACATAAAGAGTTTCTGATGTGCTGAGTATTATTCTTTAATGTCATTAAATTCTGCATCAGGTGTTATGTTGATGGAATATGCTGGTTCTGCCTTGCTGACAGGCTCTTGGAGCATTTAAGCCTGTGGCAGACCAAATCCTGTGATGAAAATCGTGCTCAGGTAAGATGAAAGGTATGTCTGTGAGGGGCATTCCCTGTGTGCTTAAAAAAAAACAAAACAAAAAAACCAAACAAATGAGAAAAAAAGTAGAAAAAGAATAAAAGTCATCAGTGAAAGCAGTTAAAAAGGTTGCCTTAGAAATTGTGGAGGTCAAGCAGAAGTGAATAAAGCAAGGTAGGTGCACACACAGCAGATGTTCTGTTCTTTGCTGGCCTTCTGTCATAGTCTAGAACACATTTGAGTAATACTGCCTTGCCTTGAGACCCATGAAACAGCAAGTTGACCTAAGCATGGGTGAGAGCCAAATCAGATCCTTAACACAATATTGCAGCATTACTTTTTCATTTAAAGTAGAATGCTTTTGAATCACTGTAAAACTTAAATTAATTGGATGGAAGCTTTATCCACCTGGGGAATCAGTTTTGCTGATCAGTTTGCAATTTTGCTGTGATGTAAGGGGTGCAAGTGGCACACCTAATTTGTTCTAACAGAGGAAATTGTTGTTGACCTCCCAGGCTGTGTGTGTGCTGCACTGTGTGCTGCACCACCACAGAGAGTGGTCACCATCGAGGCTCACTGGACCTTTTGTAATTAAATGGTTCTTTTCTGTCAAAATTTACAGATCTCAGAGTTTAGGGACCTGATATGTGTATAAAATTTCAGGAAAGTATTCAATCTTAAAATAGACCTTGTCAGTAACCAGAGGAGAATTTTGCTTTGACTTCAGGTCTTAAATTGGGTCCAAATGGGTAATAGGAGTGGGTGGGTTATATCACATTAACATATGTGCTCATACAGATTAGCAGAACCTTAACAAAAGACTTGCTCTTATTTTGATTTTATCATTGCTGATTATGATTTGATTATTAATTGGTCAGTCAGAAAAATAAAGAGGAACCAGAACAAACAAAATGCATGAAAAAGCAAAATATAAAGCTACCACAGATACAACTACATTACATTAAAAAGAAGAGTCTCCACAGTTAGCACTGTTGCTGATATATTATTTTTCCAATGCATCCTTCATATTCTTTAAAAATGCTTTATTGCTTTCACTTACTTAGGGAGCACGTAGATGATTAATTGCATTGGCTAGTGAGTTTTTCAACGCAAAACTGAAGGTAATCTAAGAAATTACTTGCTTTGGTTCCTAATCACGTATATCTGGAGCAACTACCCCTTCGTGAGAGGGAGTAACACTGGGCTATAGCTCTTACATGTTGAGGTTTTTTTCCCTTCTAGCACTCTCAAGTTTTGCTGCTCTAAACTGAATACATGGGACAGCATTTTAATGTTATTTTGCTTGATCTAGTTCAACTAATCAAAATAATAGGTAGCTGCTTAATATCATTGTTTTGTGGAATCAGGATGAAGATTGATTAAAGCAAAAAGAACAGAGGGAAATACATTTTACAAGTTATTCCTTGTTAGAAAATGTTTTCATTTCCCCTGGTTTCTCATTCTGAGTTCTCAAAGAAAACAAGCTGTGGCAGTTGCAAAAAATATTTAGGGTACACTGGTATTGGGCTAACAGTAAAAAGGAAACATTAGCAAGGCTTGAGTCTCTCTATTTGGATCCCATTTCTGCAATTATTTTCCCAGTTTTTTATTTGTAACCTATCAAATCTCATCCTAATGCAAGATTAAGGGTTATGATAGATAGATAGATAGATAGATAGACAGACAGATAGATAGGTGACAGATCTTTTTGTGTGTGTGTGAATGTCTTCAAAGGCCATGAGATGTAGTAATTCTTCCTGTGTTGTTGTGACTAATGGAAAGATCCTTGGATTTATGCAAATGTGTTAGAGGGTGTTTACCATGTGATAGCAACATCTGAAATACAAGAAGTACTAATAATCATTAGGAATGTTATCTTTCAAAGCATGCTCAATGGCGTTTCTCTCCCTCCACAGTAATGGTAGTGTTTTCTAGGGACGTGTCAGGTAAGTGTCCACACAATGAAATACAACAATGGGGAGTTATAGTGAAAAAAGAAAGGTGGAAAAGGTATTTTAGCTCATGTATGGCATGTGATTCTCAGAGTAGAGTGTAATTGTTTAGAACATGTTACAAGAATATGTGTAGGAGTAAAAAAAATGAATCTGAACAATACAATATTTAAGATGAGTGCCAAGACACCTCTTCAGTGTTAGAGACAGAACAGCTTCCCAGGGATGATAGTCCCATCTCTCAAATATCAGGAGCCATATTGTACAGAATGTCATCTAGTGGAGAAAGATCAATATCCAAAGGTGCCTTTCAGTTATGAAACTCTCTGCTCAAATTTCTGCAAAACATTTTCTATCTGTTCAAGGAATTTAATGTCAATACACTTCTGTAATTAAAAGAACTGTAGCTAGTGAAGATGAACACACTTTTATTACAATAGATAGAAAGCAATGATGACTCACATCTGCAACCTGGACATCTTGAGTAAAAATTCTCAAGTAGAACGTTAATATATAGCTGGAGTTGACAGTTGTTGAGATGCCTTTACAAAGTTGGTATTCTGAAGAGCTGCTTGGACAAAAGCTGCCTTCTTTGAGACATCTTTAATAATATGTTTGCCTTTCATGCAGTGCCGCTATTTCTTCATGTGGTCATGAGACAAACAATTTTAATTACTGAAATCCATAGCCTTGACTATGCTAAATAGGAAGATGATACAGAGCTGAAAATGTTACCTATTGGCATTTAATTAGTTACTTAAAAATTCTGATTGTTATTATGTCAACAAAGGCAATATTATAGTGAAGACACTGAATAAGGCATCTTTGAAATATTTCTAGGTAATTATAGTAGTAACTAAATTTTTATCCTTTTAAAGTGAATCTTCCTTGAGATTGCTGTGTCATTGACATAATACTTTTTAAAATATGCATTTTAGAGTAGATAAATCCTGAATTTTCTTAGTCAATTTGCCCTGTAGGACATAAAATTATCTTAGCGTTAATCTTAGTTTGAAATTGCTTAAAGAATGAAGTGGTTCATTATATCATTGGAAGGATTTTTTTTTTTTTTTTTTTTTAGATGCTATAAAAGAAGATCTTAACATTTGGGAAATTTAGTGAGTGCTAAATGAATTTAGAGTGTGGTAACCTACCATAATGCCTGTTAATGGTGAGGGAGGGAGAGACACAACCTGGGAGGGGCAGCTCTCAGTCTTGTTTACAGAAAATCTGTCTCTCAAATTCTCTGTTGCAAAGGGCATGTTAGTATTAGGTCTATCTATAGCCACAATGGAAGTTCTGCTGAGAATGTTTCAAAATACTTTTGTTTCAGGAAGTCTTGTGAAAATATTGGTTCTAATGAGAATAGTTGTATGAATAAAAATCAGACCATCTGACCTTTATTATTTTATTTTATTTTATAAGCACTGATTCCAAGTCTTTCTTGGTGTTGGTTTGGCAGAACTAGGAATGAGAGGCAATTAGGTATGCCTTTCCAAAAGGTCCTTGGCCTGAGGATCTCCTTTCCTGAGAAGAAAATCAGACAAGATGATTAGTTTCTTCCTTGAAAAGACAGTTGGCAATCCCTGCAGTTGCTGTTTCTTAGCCAAAAAACTTGGATTTGTTGGTGAATCTAGTGTATCACACTGAAAAAAAACAGAGAAAATACTTAGAAATATAAATTGGAGTAAATTTGCTTCTTTTGTACTGAGACTACTTAACCAGTCAACCAGTAGCAGATAGTAAGTTTATGAGAAGTAAGATTATGTATGTGCAGTTCCCTCTTCCTTTTATTGAGCACAGCATATATTCTGTCTCTTCTGGCAAGCTACAAATTCACTGCTTTTATTTAAAATCTTAAAGCAAATGACATTGCAAGAGCAAGTTGGAGAGAAAAAGGTTTTGAATCTCTAAGCTTCCATTGTTAAAAACAATTTGACATTGTCACAACGTGCCTTAAGAAACTCCTGAATCTGAAAATAGGATTTGACTATGGTGTAGAATGACTAAGGAAAAACAGAAAAATTGAAATGTTGTGATTAAATATGGTGATGTTATTGCTTCTGCACACAAGGGAAGCCCTTTTTTTTAAAAAAAATTTCACTTTTGGTCACGAGCTTCATAGCATTTTGCATACGAATACAGAAAATACCCCAAATGTGTCCCTTAAAATCCCTTATTCTGGGTGAAGTTGTTGAATGAAGAACAGCTGTTTGCATCCTAAGTGAGATTGATTGTTTCAAGTGAAAAAAAGTCTCTGGAAATAGTGTTCAAATGAAAAATGTATGCTATTGCCAACATCCCCAGTGCTTGATGTCCTTCCAGAAAGGAGGACTACAGTTGCCTGTTATGGCACTTCATTAAATACTTTTTTCTGATACAAGTCACCTGAGGAATACTTCAGAATTTGTTGTTCTGTTTCCCACTTCATTTATTCAAAGCATAAGAAATACAGTGGAAATCAGATGTGAGTTCGTAGCAAAATTTATGGTGGGATAACATCAGGATTACATTTTGAAATGGATCCCTGGCAGGAACAGTAGAGTTCTGAAAGAGACCTACAGTTACCCCAGCCTACATTCACGTCTTGCTTGCTTTGTATTTTGCCATATTTCTTCACTGAACTAAATTCCCATCCAGAAAATAATTTATCAAGATGCTTTTTAAAGTTGGTTTCATCTTTCCCACTGGAAATTTCTTTTGAGTGAAATTGTCTTTTCTAGACAACCATAATTAACTTCTCTTTAATTAGGCATGAGGAATAGAGAGACTTTTTTTATACTCATTTCAGCTAAATCTTAGTGGCTAACATGGCACAGTTTGTGACATTGTTTCTTTTGATTATTCCCTTATGGACTCTGAAATAAATTGTGGGTGCTTTGAAGAGGATATGTTGGATTGACTGAATATGGGTGATTTTTATGTTGGTTAGCTGGCTTCTCTTATTTCATTAACATGGAGAAATTTCCATTCTATTTCTACATCTCAAATATATTTCAGTGCAAGAGTAACTCACCAACTAATATTTCTTTCTCTAGCATCCCCTGCCCTTGCACACACAGCAGTACAGGTTGCAAATAGTCCCACCAGCTTGCTTGTAGGATAAAGGCTCTGATGTGCAGTCTTCAGTCACAAGATAGTCACTAAAAATAAGCAAAACTTAAATGAAGAACAGGATTAAAAAGATAATCTTTCAGTGGGTTTTTGAAAGAAAATAAAAAGACCAAATAAGGAAATATAAGATTAATCACATGGGTGAGCGAAATCTTACAAATACAGGAGAAAATGGAAAATATAGCACCTTAGTTTCTTAATCTGGTCCTTTTCTGTTGTAACAAATATGTGAATGATAGGATAAAACTAAGGCTGAGAAAAACATGAAAAAGTTTGTGGTGGGTTTAGCTCTAACAGAGTTAATTTTCTTCACATTAGCTGGTATGGGGCTGTGTTTTGGATTTGTGCTGGAAACAGCGTTGATGACATAGGGATGTTTTTGTTATTGCTAAGCAGAGCTTACACAGAGTCAAGGCCCTTTCTGCTCCTCACCCCACCCAGCCAGTGAGGAGGCTGGGGGTGCACCAGCAGTTGGGAGGGGACACAGCTGGAACAGCTGGTCCCAACTGATCAGAGGGATATTCCATGCTGGAAGACACCATGCTCAGCAGTAAAGCCTGGGAGAAAAAGGAAGGGGAGGACCTTTGGAGGGATGGCTTTTAAATTCTGCACCAAGGGAGCATTTCAGGGAAACTGGAGATGGAAATAGTGGTTGTGGCCAGGCACTCCACAAAAGCTTCAGTGACATTTATAGAAGTAAAAGCATTTCATTAAGGTTTCTTTAAATGTCAGTAATGTTATTTTTCCCATTTCTCTATTATTCGTAACATATCACCTAACTGCATTTGGCTTAGATTGGTGGATGAATGGTGAAGCTTTCCAATTTTGAAACAAACTGTATTATCACTTTTTTGTTGTTCTGTACAGAATGGAGTTAGTCCTATCTTATTTTTATGAAATTTACAGACTACAGCACTCTTCTCGTGGCCTGTGTCAGGACCATGTGTCATTCATTTGGGATCACATGATCAGCATAGGTAAGGTCTAGTCTGATTTATAGATCTGATGATTGCTATTAATAAGCATCAGACTTCTACAGTAACTTTATTGCTTTATACCACAGCAGGGCCTAATGGCCATATCCAGTCAATCTGTGTTTTTCCAAGGTCTGTTTTTCATCCTACAACCCTATCCAAAAAACCTGTAATGTGATTCAAAAAAAGAGATCATATTAAGTCATTAATTACAGCTTGAAAAAAAATCTGTTCCCACAAGTAAAGTGACTTGAAATAACTTTACTATGTGCTGCAAAAATGTAAATAACAAAGACACAACATTGTTTCCTGTAATGCTATTAGCTTTTACAACTTCGTATGATGGATTTAAAGTTCATGAAGAGTTTTGAAATTTTTTGCTATTCCTTCAGAAGGCATAACTTGTCTAAGAACAGATAAGTACACATACAAAAATGGGATAATGTAGTCATTGTGATATCTGTGAAAGTAAGAAATGCAACAATACCTTCCATTGGATTTCCATATTTGTCATATCTATTATAAACTAAATCACCAGCAGCTTTTTGTTGGAATTTTCTTTGGCAAATGCCAAACACGGAAATGCCTCGTGTGCTTTCTACTACTACACATTTGTCTTTAAAGCTGTTATCAGAAGGAAAAATAATTGTCTGCTTGTACGCAGAGAAATGTAAATGAATAAAAAACTGATCATGTGGGTTTGGAGGTTGTTGGATTTCTTAAATTTCATTTCCTATTAGGCAAAATTTCAGGAATGTTTCCTTTAGTTTTCTATGTTTAAGCCTATCAGTTCACTTTTTCCGAAAATGCTGTTTATCCGTTTGCATCTCCTGAAGGAAAAATATTTCTGTTACTGGGAGTCAGTCTGTCTTTCCTTCATTTTACTTGCATACAGTTTTCAAGGAAGGCATATTTTTGTCTGAAGAGCAGTCTTTTCTAATCCAAATTTCAAGCACTTTATGATTTAACAATTTGATTTTCTCCTGCCTTAAATATTATTTAATCTGAAGATTTATTGATGTTATGCCTTTTATTCTTAAGCTGCACTTAACATGGACTGCAAAAGGTCCTCTGCTTTTCTCATTTCCTCTAAATTCAAAGATAGCCCATATTTCTTACAACTCTACATCCTTATTTATCTGCCTGTCAATCATTATGTCTGTTGGGACCACTAGGAAATCAGGTCTTTTTAGCTCTTTGTACAGCTGAAGTAATGAAGTTCTGTTCTGGGGTTGTGCAGGTCAGAATTTGACCCTTGCAGTTTATCACCCACCATCCTTCCGGAATGGAAAGGCTTTAGTACTATTTATCTACTTATTTTTAACACACAGATCAAAGTTAATATAAGACATCTCTGAAATTTAGTGTAACCTTTAAGTCCTAAAGGAAAAAAATGGCAAGTCATTTTCAGAAAGCACTTATAAATGCAATAGTAGACTCAAAGTAAAATATATTATTGAGTGAGACAATAATCTTCCCTTTGTTTGAAGGAACTCTTCACCTCCTGTATCCCATTCCCTTACAATTCCTTAAATAAGTGTTTAAACAAGTGCTATTGGCTATATGTGGAGAGGGCACTGCCGTGGTCTTGCAATATGGAAGAATGTGGCTGAGGTGGGAAGGGTTGTTTGAAGTCCACCATCCTTAATGGGGAAGTGAGAAGTTGTCTTTATGCAGTTGCAATGGTTTGGACTTCTCATTCAAACATGGCCTTTGTTTACTGGCTCTCCAGGGGGGATAGGTGGGGTTTGAGAGAGAAAGAAGCACAGCCGTGCCTGCATCCTGCTGAATGCAAGAAGTGAATGGGATTGATGCAGCCTCTTTTTCTGCTGCACTGGGATGGGACCGTACAGAGCAGAAAATTAAGAGAAACTTCATGTGGTTTAGCTATGGAGCATTGCCTCAGTTTCTTGTTGCATTTCTGCATCTGACACAAACAAAAAAATTAAATATATCATAGCCATTCTTGGGCCACAGCAACTTGTCAGGAAAGGGGCTAGAAGGTGCAACCCCCTACCTTTTCTATAAATCAGCACCTACAGCAGTGCATTTGGAAGAAAGGACAAGAAAGTCATGTCCCAGGGAGAGAAGTGATTTGAAGGGCCATATTGTAAGGATCCAAAGGGCTGTGCAGCATGATGCATGTAGGGAATTGGCAACTTCAGTCAAAATTCTTTGCCAAAATAAAGTAAAAGCCAACAATGTTGACTTTTGTGGTGTAAACCACTGACCTGAACACTATGCTCCAAGGTAAGGAATTTTAATTTCTAGAGGGATTTGTGATTGTGTCTCATCTTTACTTGCTTTAATGTTCTGGGATAATGAATTTGTACTAGTGAAATGCAATTTACTATCATTTAAAATAGTAGGTAGAGTGAGTTGTCTTCTGCTTTCTGCCTATTAGTCCAGAATCTGAATATAATCTTTTTTCTTTAGAATTATGTTGTGGGTTTGGTGCCCAGTATAAAGAGGAAATTTTGCCTTCACATTCCTACTTGAAAGAAATTACTTCCTTTTCCTCTGGTGAGGAAGATGGTGAGATATCAAGCAGACTAACCTTCATTTTAATGTCCACCTTGTACTTTGGACCCTGATGACTACAGGAAGGGGTCCTCAACTCTGCTGGCCAGTGGCCTGTGGGGCTGCTTCTGCTGATGTGTTGGATAAATATGAAAGGAAGAGAGAGAGGGTATTATGAATCACATCCCCACAGGAAGAGGCAAATCAATTATAAGGCTCAAGGACACCAGATACTGAGTTAAACATCTGTTTACACCTACGCACAAAGGAGCAACCTTGGCTCAGGCTCATGTAGGGTCAGGGTGGGCAGATAGTAGATTTTCTCCTGGAGCATGAGAAGAACTAATGAATAAAACTAGTGCTCTTGGCTGGATGTTCTGTTTGGATATGGGAAGAGAAAAGCGAAGTCTTGTAAGGCAAAAAATAGTGATAAAAATCAAGGATTAAGCTGTTTAAGGGTGCTCCTCTTTTTGAAAGAATTGAGAACTTCAGCAGAGATAAACCTTGTTGCACTGTTTCTGCCTCCTTAGGCAAATTGCTCTTGCCACCCTAGTGAAACGGTTCCCACTCCTAGTACTTTCCTCCTTTGATGTCTCAAAGCATCCTACACTACTCATTAAAGAAAAATCCCTTTCAGAAACAGCTTTTGGTTTTTGGCCTAACTCCTAGGCAAGGTGAAAAGGAGTAAAAGGGATCTTTTTTTTTTCACTGATAATATTGGTAAACAGGATGATTCAGATCTATTTGAGATTATTTTGCTCTGGAAGGTGTTATTGCTCTTATTTCAGCTGCAGGTTGCTATCAGAATATAAAAGCTCAGTCAATGTTTGCCCTTGCATAGCAGTCAAGTAACTTCTGTAATGACAGACTTAGCAAATCTTCTCCCTACTTATGTGCTCTGGCAACAGGAATTGTCCCTTTGGCATGCCACCGTGAAAGCAAATACCTTCCTATCGCATTCACCTTATGTGGCAGAATGACAGGCAATATTTCTGTTAGACCAGCAGTATTGCACTTACGTACGTACCTGAGCAGGTAAACTGGGGGTCAGCTTCTCAACACCATAATAGATAAATGCATTGCGTTAATATGGAGATTTTAGGTGGAATTTAGGCCACTCCATGATTGCAACACTGGTCTCCCTTTTGTTCTCAATGGAAGTAATATGAATTTTACCATTGAATTGCAAAATATTTAACTCAACTTATGAATAAACATAACTGAAACAGATTTGCAGGCAGTCTTCAGATAAGTGCAGTCTCTTAATGTTTATCTCATGTATTTGTAAACAGGATAGTAGATTGAAGTATAAGTTTATAAACCTTGGCCTGAGGTATGTCATGTTCTTTTTACAAGCATCTCTTTGGCTACCAAAGAAGAATAACCTGGGTAATTTTAACAAAAAGACTTGGAAATTTCTGTCGCTCCATCTGCTAACACTTAACTCATAATCCTGTGTGTAATGCTATTACAAATGCATAAACAATCACTTCAGCCTTAAGCTGCATGCACTGCTTAAACAATTTAGGAATATATTACTTCCCTAGCAGTGACTATGGCTTACAAAACACATACAGAGCTGCAGCTTCCTATTTCTCTTCATTACATATGCTGACAGCTTTCAGATAATAAATACTTTGTTGTCATCTCTGAAGCAGCTAGCATTAAAATGAGTAGTGACTTCCCCCTTCTCGATGTGCGGCTGTACTGGACAAGCTCCAAATGGCCTGGATGCCCTGCTGTTCATGTCTAACTGTTTTCTGTGGGGAAGGCAGTTTACTGAGGGCATTTCAGGAAAGGGGAGCCAGCAGCCAGTGCTTCAATGACTTTTACACTAGACAGCATGTAGATGAGCTAGCAGTGTTGGCTGGGTTAAGAATTACTAAATATTGTGATCAGCTGCTGCAGGCATGGAAGGGATAGGAGGGTTGTTGAGAATAAGATAAAAACATTATTTCTGATTAACCCTTCTACCTGCCCTCCCCCCCCCCCCCCCCCCCACAACAGGTCTCACACATTTTTACTAGGTCGGTTTNTTCCCATATTTAACTAGTTTGGGTTTTTTTTTTTTACTTTGATACTATGATAGTGATAGATTAGAAATACAGTAGTGAACGTCTCTTGTGAAATCAGTTGATATACATCAACCATTTCAGTTCTGGCTTCAGTCTCACTTTGAGTCTCTTAGATAGGAGAAAGTAAAAAATGCCATTTATTTTAAGCTCATTTTTGGTATTTCATTTGAGACCACATTTGGGTAGAATTTACCCATGAGATGAAAGTGCTTATGAGTTATATGGTGTTTTTTATTAGTCATTTAAACCTACCTTAAACATGCCCAATACTTGAGAAGAAATTAAATTATAAAATTTAATACTATCTGCAATTAATTAACTGTTGTTTCTGGTTAGTACATACCCAATATTTCAGAAGCAGGAGACCTTATCAGCTATCACATAATTTTTATTCTACTATTCTATTCTCTTCTTCTGCATGAAGGAAAGAACGCTTGCTCTTTTTTCACCTCCTAGTTAGTTTTCAACTTGAGCAAATGAGTTACTGAACTGAAATAACCAGATAGCAGAAGGAACTGTTGGGGCTAAAAGCTAGTTTAACACTTCAACAGATTCTGCTTTAAGGTGATTAGTCAGTGTCTTCCTCCAACCGAGTGGCTCTGCTTCCCTCAGAGCAGTAGTAATGCACTGTTGCACTTACAGATGTTTTAATATGTAATAGCCAACTTGGACTTTTATAAGATTTGCGCTAAGTTAATTTCTTTTATGTTGTCTTCTATATGGAAAATTAAATGGTCTATCTTTTATTTCTTTTGTTTTAGAGCTGCTCAACCTTTAAGCACTGTAATAGCTGTTGCTGTCTTTTGCTGGTAGTATTTTTATGGTCTGTCAGGATGTTGGTGCTAACATGAGGTCAGCTTGAAAACTTGTCTTGCTCATCTGAGATGACCAGAAGTTTGACTGAGGCTTGGCAAGCTTTATTTTCATAAGGATGTTGCCTGGGTTGGTGCTCTACTGAGGTGTCTGTGTCTGTATGCCTAACAGAAAGCAGTGCTCCTTTGGTCAGTACATGATTTCTTTCTCCAGCAATCAGAAGGTGTGCGCTGACCCAGACCTCCTGTGCAGCCAATTCCACCTTCACTGAAACCCTCCGTGAGCATTGGTCATGACCTGTTCTCTGATCCCCATGTTCACATTCCTCCCTTATCCTTGGCCATGCAGCATCCCGTGATTAATAAATTGATCTCAATTAATTACTTTTGACAGGAATGTGTACTTTGTAACATTCTCCTGACCTTGCTAGCACTTTCATCTTGTGTAGACAGTTTATCTATCAGTCACAGCTCCGTGCAATCCCTTTTGGCTGACACTTAAGGCAAAAGTTTTACTTGAGCAGTGGGTGGTCTGAGCTATGTTCCAATGAAACTGATACCGGTGATACAGAAGGGTACCCTAACATGGGTGTTGTAGTAATTTAGGTTGGTATAACTTCCATTTTAACTGTAGCAAAATAATGAAGGTATCCACAAAGTAATTGTAATGCTTTCTTTTTCTTAAAAGTAGAAAGAAACTGATTTCCTTACAGTCCCTAGTTGATAAAAAGGGAGCATCTGTTTGTTATGCTTATTAAAAGATTCCCTGATATACCTCCAATTCCGAAAAGACAGTGACAATATATGCTCATCAGAAAATACTATGATAAGACAAATAATAAAGAAGTTCCCATGTTGATAACTTTTTAATTTTATTGGTGCTTGGCAGTATGGTTGACTAAACACCTGAGACACAATCTGAACCTTATTTCTGAGATAATTTAACACCGTTTCCTAAAGTGTCCAGATAATTCTAAATATTTTTAGATACACTGCATGTATATAGCTTACCTATATTCAAGTACATGCATAAGATTTTAGTGGAAAAATGTAATGGAAACCATCAGACTTGACATTTGATTCAATAACATTGAATTGCCAGCTTGCTCCTCTCTATTTGCATGTGCTTTTGGTTAAAACTGAAATTATCATGATTACAGATCCCTTCCTATTCACTGCAAAGAACAGAAAGTGCTCACATCACATGTGTGACTTCTTTGTTCCCCTGTGCAACCAACATTTATTTCCTGTTCAGTTGTTCTCTGAAAAGATTTAGCAAATTTCTTCATGATCTGTAGTTGCAGTGTTTTAGGATTTTCCTTTCTCTCTATGGAGAATATAGATAAACTGTACTTTCTTAATCTCTGTGTTTAGTGTTAGAGGTGTATGAGCCATAACCAATAGGTCTTTGGGGGTGGATTGTCTTTGGTCAATAGACAATTGTTTATTACTGTGTATAAAAAGAAGTTCTTGTAAATAAAATCTTCTTCTTCGCCATCGTGGAGCCTGTCTGCCTGACCTCTCTACCTGCTTCCACAAATCCCATGCACAACAGAAAAGCAAACCATAATGATCTACTTTTTCCATTTCATCATTTTTTTGTATTTGGAAGGACTCTTGAAAGGATGACTTTCTTTTGAGAACATCTTTCTCAGTGCATTCTCCTTTGATAGGAAACAAAATTTAGCTGTATAGAGCAAGTGAGAAACTGTGGTGTGTGTATCACACTCTCTTGTCTCAAAGAATCATGCTTCTGTTAGTGATTAAAAGTAACCAGCAGTCAGCCCTTCCGCAGTCCCAAACAGGCAGGGGTAGCAATTACCCCCTCTTTCTGTTCTTCCTGGCCAGATGAGCAGAGGTAGGTGGTTGTGATGAGAAGCAGGAAAAACGGAAAGAGGTATTTTATTTTTCAAGGAGGGGAAGAGGCCATCAGGTCATTTCACAGTTTAGCAGCCTGCACTAGGAGCAGTTGAGACCTTCCATTTCTGACTTTTGCATTGACTTGTGGTGTCATATACAACTTTGAACTGAATTCTTTTCTGTGTTTGAGACAAATGCTTCCTTTTTCTTTGGATTTAATGAAGTAAAACATTGATCACATGTTTACAGCTCAGAAAAAATTAATAATTTTGAGGTATGTGTGCTTATCTTATGACCAGGCTTGCTGTAGATAATTTTACAATAAATCCCAGTAAGCACAGTATTTAATGAAGGAAAAAGACACCTTTTACAAGTGTTAATTCTGTGAATACTGGAAGTAAATATATTAGAAAACCAATGCAAATTTTGGTTCTTTCTGTGTTTTGTTGCACATTATTTATTCATTTGGGAAGTAAGAGTTTGCTCATATTTTTAATGTTGAGAGTGACCTTTGTGATTTGAGTTAAAAACAAATGGAGCAGAGCAAATTACTAGGGCACCCAAGCATGTTCTCAGCTTTGCCACTCTGAAAAATTTAATTTTTCTGCAGGGGTTTGGGAAGACACCTTCATGAGATTGAGGACCATAAAAGACGGAACAGGTGGGAATGCCTCATCTTTCCCAGTAGTAGCTCTTAATGTGCCACTGCTGCATCTTTGGGGCATTTTTGTAAAATATGTGCATGCCAAACAAAAGAAAAGTGATATAGACTGTATGTCAATGAGATGGCAATAAAATTACTTGTTGTAGATGATGCTGAACAGTACTGCATCCATCTGCTCCTATTAAGTGAAATGAGATGTACTCCATTCTCTTTATGGTTAGATGACAACAGAACACATAACCAGGCGTGTCAGAATTATTGGCTACCAGAGGCATTATTGCGATTATTCCATCTTCTTTATTATTCTACAACTTCATTCTTTTCAGGATTTCTGTATACACATCATAACTTCTGCATTCTGCAGACAAGAGCCCATCATTTAAAATAGCCCTGAGATAAATGCCCATGGGCTTTTAGCAGCCATTTAGACCATGCACTTTAAAAAAAAAAAACAACACATTAAAATTCTTTGATATCACTTCAAGTGCAACAACTGGACCACAAAGAAAGAAAAGTAATATAAGAAATCTCCCAAAATTGTTTTCTATCTAGACTAATCATCATAAATCTAAAATAATAAAATTATTAATGTGGTTTTGGTACCTCTGAATAAGGTTGCTCAGCTGTGTGCCATATAAGATATATTACATCTAGCTACTGTTAGATTTCTGATCACAGGAACATTAGTTGCTGAAGCAACTAAAGATTTGTAGCACTACCATCAATGTAAAGTCAGAAATGAATGTGCTCTGAAAACAGGGGTGTGCCAGGTTTTTAATTGATATGGTACAGGTACAGCTTCAAAGCTTTTTTTCAGATAAACTTCCAATGAGGTTTCAAACCAACCTTTAAACTGTGTTCTTAAATTTTTTGTGATTGCAGGTCGACGTATCTCACAGCATTGGTTGGTGCTTTGTACATACAGTGCTACGTCAAGGAGTGGTCGGCTGTGAAGAACTATGCAAAATTGTTAACGAAATACTGTGTTATTCTTAATTTCTTTACCCATCTCTACATACCTTTTCAGTCTTGTGCTGTCTTTGAAATAGCAGATTTTTTTTTTTTTTAAATGTGACAGATTTGGATTGCAATAAATGAGCACAAGTCTTTCACTGGCCTGTGAAGTGCTATGGAGATGGGATTGAGAGAACAAGGTCTGAAGAGTCCCCTCACCCCACTTCACTCTGCAAACTGTTAATGGGGATGACTCTTCACTGGGTTTTGTATGAGCAGAAGGTGAATATATTTTATTTCTACTGGAAGAGAGATCAATTCTCAACTTTTCAAGAGCACCTGAATATTATATATTTGAAAATTAAATATCTCCCATAGGGATTTCTGGTTTAAAAGTCTCTAAAAATTAAAATCTAAAATGAAAGAGTGAAACTTTAGGCACACTGTTAAGTTATTGCAAAGAGAGCTATTTTACTCTGCTTCTGATCAATATGAATTGGATCTGCTTCTCATTCAATGTAAATTGAATTTGTATTACCAGACTTCTGTTGTTAACTACCTGTTACTGAAAACTAGTTCCTTCGTTGCAGCCCTAAAAATTGCTAAATATCTTTATGTGATAACCTTTAATTTTATGATGTTGTACCTCTAAAGTTGTTCTGGTGCAAATGTGCTAAAATAATTTCTTGGAACAGGAAGCATTAGCGAATCATGATCAAGAAAACTAAAAGGTTTGGGTTTATTAGCTGTGGCACACCAATGCTATGAAAGCAGACTCATCTACTGACTACTTTTAGGTCCAAGTTGTTCATACAGAGTTCAGTTGTATCATTTACGCATTCTAGGTGGGTTTACTGCAAATGTCTGTATTCTCTGTTCCATTGCAGAGTACAAAATTTAAATCTACTATGCCCGCGATGTCTCTTTGTGGAGAGGCTGGAAAAGAAAGTGAATAAAGTATGCTGCACATTTTACATACTTTTATGCTGCAAATCCAAGGTCCCAGATGAACTCCCTGTACTGAAAATCCTTTAAAAGACTTTATTAGAGGTCACAGTGGTGTGACTACGCGGACAACTATTTTAAACGACCGGTTGAATTTAGAGACAATTACTTACTTAAAGTTATTGGTCTGTAAAACAGCCATGAAAAAATGAGACTGTTTCACAAAGAGACCGCAGATGGAAGAATCAGGCGTCTGAAGCATCTGAGGACCCATAACACTTGTGTAAGGGTAAAGAAGCCAAAGCAATCTTTCTCAGACTTGGTACAGTATTTAAAGCTTTGGCTGGTAACTGTAGGCCAAGCCCAAACATGGAACATGAACTAGAGAATGCAGTTGCCCCTCCATATCCCAGAAAGTTTTTTCCCTATGAAAACAGCTCCAGCTTCAGGTCAGACATACTGTATTGTTGCCTCATGCACAAACCACCTTTCACATTGCCCTTGAATAATGCACATAAAGCCAGGTGCAGATTGCTCACTGTCATGAGGAAGAACCATGGGCAAAACTGGACTTATTTGAAAAATATTTTATGCCTTGGAAAATCAAAAACCATACTGACAATTCATCGAGGGCTGGCACTATTACCCACTCTTCATCTTCTTGATAGAGAGCAGTGTTCACATAGGGGTTTGTAGAGGCGGACCTGCTGTTGCATCAAATCCCATAAAAAAAGCTACAAGAACCAATTGTCACAAAAGCCTCTCTTTCTTGACTGGCTCAGAAATGTGGCAAAACCTTGATTAAGTGTGCTTTAACCCCCTGCTGGATCATTCCAGCTATTTTTCAATTTCAGGTACAGAGAATCCCAGTGAGGCCTAGTGCGGCTTCTGAGCACAGGAGGCCTCAGGGAGCACATTCTCCACAAACCTTTGGAAGTGTAGTGAAACAAGGATGTGTTATAAGAAAAACTGGACAGGAAGAGGAAGGTTAGTGCATATCTAAGAAGATGAAGACTATTCAACAATGGAAGATAACTTCAAAGAGTAGGCGAGGATGAGAGGTATGCAAGACGTAAGAAAAATAAAACTGGCTCTAAGTGTAGTTAAAGAAAAAAAGCAGCTCTTCAGATCTTTTTCAAAGATGTGAAGATAATGTTTCATTTGAATTACGAGGTGAACAATCTGTGGAGATACTGGCAGTACAAGGATGATGAAGGAGGAAATTGTGTACAGTAACCTGCCCCTGAGTCCGCAGTGAGTCGATGACAGGACTTGAGGCTGTAACTACAACAGCAGATGAAGAAGATATGGAGAATGGATTTGTGCCAGGCAGAGAAATCTTGCACAGTCAGCTGAAAAATCAAACTATATGTGATAAGACCATAGAAGTGAAAAGAGATTGTGGCTGCTTTGTAGCATTACATTAGAGACTGAAAATTATGAGAGGAGCAGCTTTTTCTGGTTTTAAGGCAGTTGAGTATGTAGCCTTAATCATTAACCAACATCACACTTGATGGGAGAGTCTACCTTTTAAAAAATGTAAGTTCAGACTTAGCAGGACTCAAAAAGTGAAAGCTTTAAATAATCAATTATAAAAGCAAGAAAAAGTGAAAGCTGCAAACTCAGAAAAAACTGAGGGGCCCACACAAGGTTTCATGGTTCCTGCTGAGCACAGCTTTTATAAGTCATGAGCAGCGAAACGCAGACACAGTGGTGAATTCAGGGAGAGGATGCTTGGGGTTTAATTAAAAATTTATTTTGAGGTGAAAGTTCTGGCTGAGGGGAGAGGTTCCTGCCCATGTGGCAACCATGTGTGGGCAGGATCTGCCATCCACGGGAGCAAGCATGTGTCACAGGCCTCCTGTAACTGTGATTTACTAGCTCTTGTTCCATTGAAAACATGAGATCTGCTTTTGGTTTGGCTTGAGACTCAGGATTTTAATAACTCCAGTGGCAAACTTGTCAGTGTAACATGATCCTTCCAGTCAAAAACTGCTTGATTGTATTGATCTGTGATTTTTTTAAGGCTGCTCTGGTTAATTAGTGTTTGCATTTGTGACAGCCCATTTGTACTCTGAGATGATGGGTAAGTATCTGATTCCTCTTTGCTGTTATTGATATACTTCTCTTTCCTCCCCTTGTTAATTTCCTCCCTAAATGAAGCATTTCTAATCTTTTTCAGCTAGAAACCTCCAGATGCCACTGAATAATTTTTTCTTTGTCCCTTGGGTTCTTCTGGTTTTGCTGCATTTCCCTGGCATTGGTTGATGTCTGGAAGTAGAATCCTTACTTGAGACTGGCTCAGGAGGAGGAAGCCCATCTTCTTTGCTCCTCAGAAAGTCACCACCATTTTCATACAGGTATTACAGGCTGCTTTGCTTGAAGCTATAAGGTGGTCAAAAAGACAGCAGCAAATGAGAGGTAAATCAGACTCTCCTGTCTTGTTTCCAAGTTTGAAGGATTTGACCTCAGGACTGAATAATAGAACAGAATTCAAAACTGTTCAAAACAGTTCATTTCTCCACAATTCCTGACCATAATTCAGTCCTTTTGGAGTTACTATACAGTAGCTCTGACAGAGTAATTGTGACTTTGGAAAGTCTGGAAATTTCCATAGCATACACACACAGAGGGTCAGTACCATAGTTCTGGAAAATGTTAGGATTGTTATGCACACATTGCACAGGGTGTTCACCCAGACAATATATCCTCAAGTCTTCAGATCTCATGTCCATATACAATGCAGTAGGTCATCATGTTTTCCATATTGGAATTCCTTGAAAGGAATAGAGCAATGTTAATTTTCTTTTTCTGGATAGCCTGTCTTGTCCTTCCTGGAGCCATAAGGATCCAAAAGGTTATTCAGCAATCAGAAGTGACAGCTGAAGACAGCCAGGGATACTGCAAACAAATACAAATGTCTCTAGCATGAGTAAGGCACTTTGTGTAGGAATGTCTTCCTTGGCAAAGCAGCAGCAGTGCGAAGTGACTAAAACGCTGTAAAATCACAAGTGCAAGAAGGCAGCTATAGCATTTATTTCAGGGTAACAGGACAAGATCTATTTTTCACAGTCACCCACAAATCATCTCAAGTAAAACTGATATTTAGCCAACAGGAGCTGAACAAATGTTATCGAAGTATTTAATCCTCTGCTATACCAGTATTAAAATGTCTCAACAGTATCAGTTTCATTCTCGTTCCTTCCATGCCATCTTCACAGCAAATAATAAGAAAGTGTTATCATTCTCTGCTTTCCTTATTCTAACAGAATGATTAAATACAACTGAGCAAATGTTTCTCATTCAGACTCAGAACCCAGCAGCACAGTTTTAGTTCTTGCAAAGCTTGGTGACAGATCATTCTGAAATCTCTCCTTGGTCTAAAATTGAGATACAATTAAATTTCCCCTGCCCTTTTAAGCATCATTATGGGTCATGACCAATAAAAAGTATGAATTTTGAACAGGTTAGGGTCCTACTTTTTGGTATGAAAAAGATTAAAATAGCACAATTTATTTAATGTTGTTTTCAATATTTATTTCTTCTTTTTTTCCCCCTCATATTGTTAGACTTGGCATTTAGGGGTTTTCCCCCGTGCTAATGTCAGATTACATTGTCATTCTCTCATTTTTCTGTCTTCTTCAGATGGCTTGTAATTGTTCCCCATTTTCCATTTCAAGTATCTTATTTTCTCTCTTGCTTTGCTGAGTGATTCTTTAGGTAACCTTCTCTATTTTTCACTCCCAATGCACAGTATTTTTCTTCCCTCATTCATCTGCACAGATTTCCACTTAGCTTCCTCCTTTTCCTTTGCATAGGAGGTCTAAGAGGCAACTGAGATCAGTAACCCAAGTGGTAAAAAAGTGCATCTCAGATAACCATGGTGGGTCCCTCTTTCTTTAAGAGCACATCAGAACCAAAGAAATTGCATTTCTTCCTTTACTGTCATGTCATGACTGTTTATCTTCTTTTGACCAACCACGACTTCAGAAATTAACATCAGACTGATAAAATGTAGCATCAAATCACGTAGTAAATTTAGTTTGCAGAAATTTGACTGACAATATCTTTCCTCAGTATTTGAAAAAATGAAAATAATCTACCAAAGTATTTTCTGGGCCCTGCCATGCAGTGTTATTGCACTAGATGTCACTCTTATACTTCTTAAAATATGGTGGTCTTATAACTGCAATACGACCTCATGCTCTAAGGTTTTTAAAAGTCTGCTGTGTATGAGAAGGTGTGACCAGGAGAGCATTTAATAGCACGGTACTTCCTGAAAATACTCTTTTTTTTTTTCAATTTGTGTCTAAGTCATTGGTCCTGAATACAGAATGGAAAACATTTATTTTCTTTAGAGCCCAAGACACCTTAATTACTGTGAATGGGGATGCTCTTCAAACAATTTCACTGCAAATGTTTTTTAGTAGACAAAAGAAGATTTGTAGAAGTGAATGATACTGAGAAATAATATAGCAATTGCCATATTGACTAATGAAAAGTAGCTCAGCTTCTTCTCTCTGCTTTTTAAAAGAAAATGCAAAAGAAATACAAAAACATTATGCTGATTTAAGCTACTAATATTCAAGCAGATGAACACTCATACCTGGCTGCCTCTTGATTTATCTTCTACATGAAGGACTAAAAACCTGGTAGATGTCTATCCAGGATGAACATTACTTCCACTATCTGAGAAATACTGTTAGATTTGCATGATACGCAGTAATCGACAAGATTAATTAGTCTTAAGGTTGAAGTGTCTCAAGATTCAGAAAAAAAATAAATTTCAAGGGCATAGACAGAGCTGCCTTTGACTGATGTGTGCTCTTTTTGGGTGCTCCTCAACTGGAGGTGCATGCCACAGTTATGACAGATTCAAACGTTTTTACTGAGGTTTACCTGCTGCTCTAGTCTAGCTTTCCCTTTATCAACACATATTTGACACCATGGCAAACTCTTCATCCCTCAGAAGTTGAAATAGATTAATTTGCCTCTGAAATAATCCTCTGTTTTCCTCTGCCTTCTGGTAGTTTCTCCTCCAACAGTGTGATGATTTTTACCTCTTGCTCTTTCTAGACATTCTTTATCTGCTCTTAAGGCCTTCATCACCCACCACTTTAGAGTATTTAAAACCAATACAAACAACCTCCTCTTTTTCCTTCTTTCCAGCGTGTTAGACAAGTAGATCAAATGGTATATCATTTCTGTGAGTGGGTGCTGAACAATCTCTGTACTTCTCAACAGGCAGACATAAATTCATTTCACCATGCCAAAGGAGATGAGATAAGCTGGGACTAGCTAGATGCTGCCATAGAAAGCAGTTCCAGGCTGAATTTTGCAGCAACAAGCTGAGCTACATCAGTCAGTTTTTGCTGTCCCAAAATTTCTGTCACTACAGGATGCATAGCAGAGCCATAGCCACTTGCCTCTCAGGATGTGCTTCCAGGAAACAGCCACTTGCCTATGCTTAGAGACAGCTGAGCATCTCTGTGGGTGTATCCCATATGTGTGAAAGTATTTAATGAAAGTAAGATGTCAATTTTTTCAACAAGGTCTGAAATAGTATTTCGGTTTATCCTGTCTTTTCTGTGTATACACTACACTGACAGAAAATCAAGGAGAACAAGTAGTTCACATGTTGCTTGGAGCAAAGTTAGCCCCAAACACCTATTTAGATTTCTTACATGCTTGAGATCCTGCATATAAAAATTGACACTGTCTTTATATATGTGCCTTACATAGCAATCTCCAATAATCTTTTCTCTCTGGTTCAAATTTACCTGAATCCTTTACATCTGCTACTTCATTAGCATTCATATGTAAACTGCATTTTTAACCACTACTAGACTGTTTATTTCCCAGTTCAACAGTCTACATGCAGAGAAAACTGATCTTCAGTGTCAACACTATGTAGATATCAAAAATTAAAATTTAAAAATAGAACAATTCCACTGAATGATTTCATAGTCATTTAATTGTTGCATTTTAAAGAAAAGAAAATAAAACAGTTTGTTCATAGAAAAAATTAATAATGCAAGAAATATTTATTTGCTTGTCTAAATGTTCAGGCAGTCTTGCCTTGCTGTCGTCTGAACTAAGGAAAAGGCATTTCTAGCTTTGAACTTTTCTTATTGTAAAAAGCACACAGGAAAATGTAAAGATGTTATCTCTTCCACCTGTTGGATAACTGAATTTGTAATATCCTTGAATAGTATCACCATGCAATGTAGGCTCTTCTTCAGCTAAGAAAACCCCCTTTATTATAAAAAGTATATTGATCCAAATGATAGAAAGTATTATGTTTAATTATGCTTGACTTTGTTAAGCTGCAATGACTTCTACTGTTAAGGTTTCATGATACAGAATTTTAAGAGCATTTTCCATCTCTATGTGCAATGTACTGCAGAGTAACTACATTCCTAGTGAGAAAAAGACATTTTTCCTACAGGTGTTCTGCCATCCTAGCAATTATCCTGAACAAAAACGGGCTGCAGAGAATTAAACTCTGTCTCCTTCTTATGTGAATTCCGAGTTGCATGTCTGAACCATTACAAAAAGGCAAATCTTTCCAGGCAGTCAGTCTATTCAGCCAGTTGAGTGCACAGGCCAGAGCCAGAGGGCAAACTTTCACTTGACTAGGTCACTTATTTCATCTTTACCATATGCAATGTTTACATAAGGAGGAGGATTTTAAAAATGACTCACAAATTTCCTAGCTCAGTTGGCATGTGATTTCAATTCAAGCTGCTCCAGCAGTATTAAAATCCATAACTAACTACAGAAAGTTTACAGCTCCAATATTCTGTGAGAGAGGAAAACTTTTTTGTTGATGGTTTTGCCTCTGTGTTTAGACAGTTTGATTTTCTCACTTAAAAATTCTGACTTTATAGACTGCTTAATCTGTAACAATCTTGCAAATGGCAAAGATATGCAGATTTGAAGGTCTGTTTTTACCCCAAATATCATACAAGCTAAATGTTCTTCTTGATTAAGTCCTGTCTTGCCCCATCTTGCTGGGGGAAACAAGTGGGTTGTCACTGGAAGTTGCTCATGCTGCTGTAGACTGCATGTGCCCTTGTATATGTTAATTCTTTCCTTGTGCCCAGATACCAGATGGCTCCTGTAACAAGCAATTGGATGAGTTCATTGTCCTTGGTCATATTTAAAACAGACCAAAGACCATAGCAAAATAAACAGAATATGCTGCTAAATATTACTGATGAAGGCAAGTAAATGCCTTGCACATTACAGTAAAATTATTTCCAGATCATAGTATGAAGATGTGCCTCACAAAATGTAAAATTGAAGTTGCCAAACCCTAACTGAAATTCCTCTATAGGAGAAGATAGTAGTATCTTCCTACGAGCTTACAGTATACTTTTAAAGTAGTACAGGGCTGCTTTTGCATTATTACATAATTTAATATATCCCTTAGGAAACTGCTGGGGAAAATGATGTCTGCTATGAAGAGAGGCTGACTAAACTAAATACATACAAAAATATATCTATATATAGATATAGATATATATGTACATTTTTGCCTTCAAGTAAATCTAAACTTCCATGTGCAGTAAGAGAACTTCTCCATTCTTATCTTAGATGCTGTCTTATTGGGTTCTTAGGCTGGATGTTTTCAAATATAAGAATACCACTATCATTACAATTTATTAAAAGCTATGTCTGCAGGTGTTCTTTATACCATTGATAAAATAGTGGTGCTTCTACATAAAGAGATATAACAGAAACACGGAGGGTTTTGGAGAGCTATGATTAATAACAATCATCTTGCAATGATTCTTCAAAGGTAACATATGCATACAGCGTTTGTGTTTTCTGTTGTAGATGGAAAGCAACCACTGAGGAACCCAGCGAGACTTAGGTATACAGTTAAACCTATGCATGGAGATAAGTACCTTGCCAAATATTCATTGTTAAGGGGTGCAGGTCCTGGCATGGGATTTGGCTAGCTCAGAAAACCACAAGAAACTGCTGGACACTACATGAGAGAGCGCTGAGCATAAAAAGAGCAAGAGACTCACAGAATTGATTATAGGACCTTGGGGAAGGACAAGATGTCACAACTAGTTAAGAGGAAGTGATATGAGGGACTGCCACACTCCACACACAATTCTAGAGGAGCACAGGGGACATTTTGGAGAGTGCACTCCTCTAAGGCCAAACACAGGTAGGTGTAAGTGCTTAAGGCTGAGGTGACCTAGAGAGGGTTTAGGGTTGATGAGAGATGACCCAGCACAGAGAAATGGAGATAAAGTGGGATAAAAGAAGCCAGTCACCTGCCAGCAAGCTCAGCAGGCTGAGCCCAATGTCTGATCACTGAGGGCTTTTTTTTGTGCTATTGTCCCATTATTTTTCTCTCTCTGTACCTGCAGGTATAAGAAACATTCAAGAGTTCCAAGTGATAGAAACTGGAAAAGGGCCACAGCTGCCTTTAGATTATGTTTGTGTGTTTCCCCAGTGTGCTGGTTTTGGCAGAGGGTTTGGATCTAGTGGTCTTTAAGATCCCTTCCAAGCCAAAACATTCTACAATTCTCTAATTTTATGATTAGAAGCAATTTAAGCCTTTATTATCCATTAAAAAGGGGCAATCTTATGAATCTAGAAAGTGAAGCTGGAGACGTGATACAAGCCTTGGGTGTCTATACTTATATGTGTGTAAGATCAGGTTTTATGCGGGTGCAGGAAAAGGCACTGCTCTGCCTGTGTTAGTCTGTGTGAGATAATTGTCAGTATTGAGAGTGTGTGCACCTCTGGGGTGGGAGAAACCCACTCTCACTCTATGTGAGAGTACCTAGGCCTTAGCTCTGGTGGGTTAGGAAGGAGGGATGCCTGAGCTCCTGAATTGCATTTGATTCAGCCACTTCTTAGAAGTCATGAAGTTTAATTTCTGTTTGATATTGAATGAATCCTTACTGGGATTAACAACAGAGACAAATATCAAGAACCACTTGTCATATTTCTGAGCACTGAATAGATGTGCCTGCAAAGACAGAGGTCCTGAATACACAGTATTTTCAGTGCAGCTTTATGAGGCTTTACCAACTCAGAAAAAGACTGATTGATTTTTTCTTTTTTCTTTTTT
>VZTX01010332.1:734979-893351 GCA_013400915.1 Pardalotus punctatus | reverse complement strand
TTTTTTCCTTTTTCTTTTTTCTTTTTTCCTTTTTCTTTTTTTGTCTGGACAATTTCATTTCATTCTGGAGGGAAGAGCTCTATACCTAAATTATCAGTCTACTGGAAATGGGAGAAGTACAGCAACAAACTTGGCTGTTTCATGGTATTTGAACAGCTTCTTTGGCACTTGATGATTTATATTTTGTTGTCTTATTCTTTTTTATCTGGGTAACAGATATTTACTGCCTCTAGCAGGATCCTGCACAAGAAGGAAAGATTATCAGTAAATGGCAGGAAGGAAGTCTACAGCTTTTAGTTACATTTGGCTGGTGATCTGAAATTGCCTTCAAAGAAAAGGAAAATGGGACTGTGAAACATGTCAGGGCCCAGATTTCTCTTTAGTGATCACCTTTTACTTTTTTCCCATTATCTTTTGCGTTCTTCATAAACGAATTTGTTACAAACTCGTGCCTATGGTGCAAGACTGAGAAGAAATGAGTGTTAAGTTACAAATACATGCAGAGTATATGAAAAACTGAAATGATAAAGTAGCACATTTCTGTCTTGTAGCTGAAGTAGGTAAATGTACAGGAAATGGACAAAGCAGAGCAAGCATGGAATTTTTTTTCTTTGTTTTGTTTTTTCAAAAAAATTTTTATTTGAGTTACCCTTTGTTTCCATTTTGCATGTGCCATCTGCTGTAGTGGGGTTTACATTTCAGGACAATGGCTGGAAATCAATTTGTATAGGGAGGGAATAGAGGGCATAATAGCGGGATCTGGACAGGCTGAAGCAGTGGGCAGTCATATGAGGTTCAACAATGCCAGGTCCTGCCCTTGGGTCACAAAAACCCCAGCAGTGCTACAGGCTTGGAAAAGAGAGGCTGGAAAGCTGTCCAAGCAGAAAAGGAACTGGGAGTGCTGGTGGACAGCATCAGATGCCACCGGTCTTGTTGCCCACCTGGGCAAGATGCCACCTCACCTGCAGCCGGCTGTTACTGAGAGGAAAGCTTTACCCTCTAGGAAAATAGTTTTAGTTAAAAAATAGTTTTGCTTAAATCAGTAAAAATAGACTGTGGGTAAATACAGCTGGAGCTAATTAAAAAGGTTAATGGTCAGTTAAAGGTTAAATTAAACAGGATATAGACAGAAGCAGTAGGACATTGACAAATACTAAAATCTGGGAAAACCATTCCAAAGGTAATGAAGGGAACAACAGGAGGTTCTTGAAAGCAAAAGCATTGTTAAAAATCAAGAGGAAGAAAGGTCAAAACGAAGAAGAGGCGTTTACTTCATCATTTGTTACCCCTTACCCAGAAAAGACAGACCTCAGACCCAATTAAAAGGCAAACCACGCATGCTCAATGACTTTTTTTACTAATTACCGTACAAAGCAGGGAATGGGAGGTGTCAATGTTATCCATATGCATTTGTATCTTGAATATTTAGAACTTTTGTAGGTGAATAGACTTTGTATTGTCTTTGAAATTGGCACTGTAGTGGGGATTCTGTTGGGAACTCACACAGTGTCCCGGCCACGATAAACATACACTTTCTAACTTTGTTGGAGAGTCTTTGTCCGTTTTGAGTATTGATATTAGATCATTATCCATATTTTGGTAAGTCATTACCAGCATGCACCAGTCCATTGTGCTGAGCGGCTCTTGAGCCGCTCTGCCCCAGGCTGTAACAGTGTATGGGGTTGCTGCAAAACAACAACCTTTTCCTGAACGTGCTTCTTGTCTTCAAGTGCTGCTTTTCAGAGACGTTGTAACAAGCACATTGTGACACAAGTTCTGGTGATGGTTCTCCTCATCTTGCTGCTTATCCATCCATCAGTTCTGCCTTTCTTAGGTGCACAGGCAGTGCAGTGGCTTCCAACAGTGTCACTAGAGCTGCCATGACAAAAGGAGTGAACTCAGATGTGTCCTGGTAAGACTGGCCATTTCTATGTAGTTTTTCCTGTGAAACTCCTGCAGTCTCTTATCTGTAAGAAGACAAGGTGTTGTGTGAATTCCATTTATAGTGTAGAAATTGGCTAAAAGCTAAAAGCTACGACTCAGTGGTCAGCTTTCCCAAGTAATCATTTATGTCCTACAGTTAAAACAGCGAAAATCTTGCAGGCTCACAGGGACTTGAAGGTTCAGGGATTGAAGCTGTCTCTAGTGCGATAGCAGGCAATAGGTTTGTGGCAAAGAGGCCTCACAGAAACAGCTGTGTGCTTAATTAGAAAAGCCAGTACCTACTTTGAATACATATGAACAACTAACCAGGCAGGAATTCGTGAACTACCTGAAAGCTCTACAAGTGTAGCTATGAGACTTGGTGTGGAAAATGTATAAATAAGATCTAGGGTATTTTAGCTTGAAGGCTACTTCTACCTTAAAGTTTTCTCACAGGATGTACAGCTATATATATAAGGGTCTTTTACTGTTTGCCTAAAGTTTTCCCGTCTGTTTTTTTTACTGCTTCTAATCCATATCTTCATTTCTAACAGCCTGCCACCAGAGCTCCCTAAGTGTTTTAATAATTCAGTATTGAGCTGGGGGAGATATAACTGAATGTTCTGAATCACCTGCTACAAGAGGTGCAGGTCTTGTGCTGGGCTAATTGTCAAAGGGATAATTGGTAATGTTAATATTGTCACAATACAGTTTGGTCTGGGGGAAGAGGCAGGAGCTCAAAAGTGGAGCTGTGTACATTTTGCCTATTACACCGCTACAGTATTTTTTAAGCTTGTGCATGGTGTAGAGGGAATGAGGAGTCTTAGAGAAGAGACACAGCATTTTCCTTAATAGGTATCAAAACCAGGGAACTGAGAATTTGAAAACAATAAAACCCCAGCCTGTATGCTTTAAACTGAAAAATGATTCTGCTCTCTGATATTGAATCACATTGAGGATAGGCATATTTTTTTACGAATTGGTAACATGCTGTTTTGAACCCATACTCTTTTAGCAAGAACATTTAGCTATGTTAAGAAATTATCTTGTTTATTTGTGGAAGTAGGAATGACACACAGCAAGGAGATAGATTTTCTCACATGGAAACTTTCTGCCTTATGACATAAAACAGAGTCACAAAGAAAATAATATTTTCCTTGCAGCAGAAACATTCATTGCAAACAAGAGCTTTCTCTTTCATCAGTGTCAACCGTATTGTAGCAACAGCATTTACTGATTGCTTGTAAATTTTTTAAAAAGTACCCTTAAACCTTGACCTATGATGTCTCTCCTACACTGTCATAAATAGACACGATGCTGCTTCATTATCATCTTTAATATTCCCCTCTATTCACAGAAAACTTTGAACAAAATATGTTCCTGATACAGAAGGCTGATTGTTAATCCTGGTCAGTAGAAGTCCATTTCTATCTAATCCAGGAATCATTTCTGTGTCTTACCAGGAAACTGAGAGTTCAGTTTTTTTGAAATGTCCATTATTTTTCACCATATCCACCTGTTATCTGTTGTCTTATATGTAGGTTGTGGAGTCTGCACCAGAAACTCTTTTCTAATTTGTGTTTGTACAGAACCTAGCACATTAGTGGGTCATATCTTGATAAAGAATTTTATTAATAGAGACAATATGGGTGGGAAATAACAAAATAATAATGTTACTTTATTTTGTCATTCTCTCTTTATTAACTGTGATACTTAGATAGTCTTTAAGTCCCTGTCTTCCACCTTGGTGGGTTGGGTACCCAAAGAACAACTGGTATTGCTGTTAAAGACTGAAGCAAAAAAGGCATTAAGTACCTCAGCCTTTTCCTCCTCTTTTGTCACTATGTTCTCCCAGCATCCAGTAAAGGATGGAGATTCTCCTCAGCCCTCCTTTTGTTGCTGATGTATTTATAAAAACATTTTTGTTGTCTTCACAGCAGTAGTCAGATCAATTTCTACCCGGCCTTTGTCCCTCCTAATTTCTTAACCTGCATAACCTCACAAACATCCTTGAAGTTCTCCTAAGTTCCCTGCCCCTTCTTCCAAAGGACATAAACTCTCCTTTTGTTTTCCTGAATTCCAGCCAACCCAGTCTTCTTGCCTGCTGTCTCATCTTTCAGCTCATGGGGACAACCTTCTCCTGCACCTTTAAGATTATCTTCTTGAAGAAAATCCAGACTTCCTGGGCTCCTTGGCCCTTCAGGACTCCCTCTTAAGGAACCCTGTCAGCCATGCTGCTAAACAGACCCAAGTATGCCCTCTGGAAGTCCAAGGGGGTATCTCTGCTACCAGAAAAATGGAACTCAAACTCTGTTTTTCTAGGATTTTGCACTAACCTTTCCACCACAGTGCTATTCTAACACACAGTATAAACTCATACAGGCTCTTTAACACAAATTAATCTTAGTTATTTTCATGACCACAGAATGATCAAAAAATCTTCCAGTAAGTGTGGCTGAGCTAAAGGAGATGCCTGTTCTTGAAAAGAAAATACATGTTATAAAGATGTTATCTAAACATAGGAAAAAGAAGAGGTAGGATAAGGCTGGAGCTGAAGATCGAGTGGCAAAGGGAAAAGTGCTGACATGAAAGTAGCTATGAAAGAAACCTATAAACACATGAAGCCTTCAGCTTCTTCAGTGAAATAATCTTCTCTATTGAGACAAAATTCAACTAAATATAGTGGTGGTCCTTTCTTAAACTTGAAGTTTCAGAGGAAAATTTGAACATAAGAAATACATAGTGCTAGTTTTTGTACTTCTGTTTTACAAAAACTTAGCATGGATTTTATCAAGTCCCTGAACTTATCCAAAAAAAAATAAAGAATGTAAATATTGGGCAGACTATACCATCTTGCTGATTTTCCCAGTATACTTGTATTGTGTCAGTGGTGAGGAACATGCCAGATGAAGGATCCCTTATCTTACTCATGTTTTGTTGCACCATAAATAGAGCTTGTTCAGAAAATTCATTCTAGTCCTGAAATAACTCATTCCTGAAGAAGTAACGCATTAATTTAAAAAAAAACCAAAAAACAAAAAAACTAAATATTACTGCATAACCAGGAATGACAGCTGAGAGTTCAGACTGCATTAAGCTTGTTACCTGTCTATCATGACACATCACTGAGCAACAAGTTAAAGCAGCAAGAGGAAATGTGCCACATCAATGTGGCCCTACAATTTCCATTGCATCTGCCTGATAGCAGGGCCAAGTTCTGAACGGAGTTAAGGGAGGAACACTAAAAGCGATGTCAGAATGGGAGAAGAGGTAATTTGGGCTGGCAAGAGAAAGGAGAAAGAGCTGCAGTGTTAAAGCTGATTCAAATGAGCTCTCAGTGCAGTGTCTCTGTTCAGCTCTGTCAGGTGGAGTACAGGCAGCAACATAAAAGCTCTGAAGTGTCAGCCCTTGATGATCAGGAGGCAGACTCCCCTTTCAAGTTGAAGTACAGAACATAGGTTTGGTGGTAGAACATGCAAAACTTAGAGTCTGAGGGTGGTGATGACAGGTATTAAGCAGCACGAATGCTGTTGAACAGTAAAATATCACTTAAACATTTTGGTCTTGGAATGCAGAGTTGGCATAGCATTGATAGTTCTATTTATATCTATCAGAATGAAGTCCATCCTGAATATTATCAACAACTGTAACACAAATTAAAGAATGTCTTGGTATTATATTAAATATCTATAGATCTATGTCTATATCTATGCAAATTTTAATGGAATTGGCTATTTTATGTAAGTGATGCACAGTTAGAATGTTGGCCCTAAGGAATTGCTTTTTTATTCCTGAAGATTTTTTTTTCATATGCACATAAATGTGAAGCAATTTCATGGTAATTCTAGACCATTGAAAGTTTAATTCTACAATATATGCTCCAGATAGCTTATTTGTGCTATTTTACCAGGGTCACCCCAGAATCTTGAATTGTTTTATTAGCTTAGCATTAAATGTAATTTTCCACTTGCTGCTAGGATCAGTTTGAAAAATTCATTTTTGTTTCTTTGTCTTTTTATTTTAGGAGCAGTTGAATGCCAAGCATCTCCTGGTGTCACTAACAGGAGTTACTCCCTTAAGTTAGTGAGAAAAGTAATGACCCTGTAAATCAATTTATATCTGAGTATGTACTGCTGTGTATTCATGCTGCTACCTGATTGATTCTGCTTGTGAAAGTCACTGGAGAAAATACTTAGCTGTCATTACACATTGACAGGAACAATTGCCATAAACACAAACACCCCCAAAGACTCCAGACAGTTTTCAGAAAGCTCCTCACCCTTTAAAGGTGATGCATTGCATTTTTAATACTGCAACACATAAAAGCATGTCTTTTAAAACACTTCAATGCAACCTTGTCTTCAAACTAACATGAAAGCAAGCACAGAGGTAATTTAATATGTGTGCAGATATTTGATGGTTAAAGGGTACCATTTAGAAGAGCACATCAGCATTTTTCAGGAGTACTCAGCATCAACATTCATAGGGCATAGGATGTTTTTCCCTTTAAAAAAAAAAAAAAAAGAATTCAACATTCCTGACATTAAGAACAACAGACAAGACATTCAGCAGAGGGCAAAAGGAGAGAAAGTGTTCATAGTGTTTTCCTGAAGCAATAAAAACATAGATCACACAGAGGGCTGATAGGAGCATGAATAGCATGGTAAAAATCATGCTGGTGACTGGAAGCCATGGCACAAATTACCTTGATTAAGAGATCATCAATGGCTTCAGTAGGAACATAAAGAAAAGGAAAATTCTTGTGATGATATTAAGGCTCTCAGCTGTCTGTGGAAGTAGAAGACTGTGGAAAAATAGTACTTAATCTAGGAAAGCAGAAAGAAGTTTCTATGTCAAACTACAGTTGTGCACTTTCATGATGAGGAACTGGAGGGGGAGGGAGTGGAGAAAATGTGTGGTGGATGGACCTGTCTTCTGTGTGATGCACTGGGTCAGAGATGCCCAGAGACTTACTGGGGGAAGGGTAACTAAGGGGTGAAAAGACCTGAAGGAGCAGACAGGCCAGCACAATTTGCCCTGTCTTTAATGGTATGCTGGTCCTGGAATAGACACAGAAGCACTTCTTGTTTCTGCATGCATCTGTAGGATGGGCTGGGGGAGGAATTCCAGCAGGACCTGGAGCTGGTAGCTGTGAATCTTTGCTCTAGAGGGCTAATGATTTTGGTCCCCTCAGTTTTCAGGACACTCACCCTTCACTCCCCTGGTGCTGGAGGAGACCTTTTACCTGTAGAGCCTCCACAAGCCATAGAATCTGCTGAGAGCCACCACAATGACAAAGTCTGCTTATGGGCCACATAGAAAGAATTTGGGCTGTTAGGTATTTCTGAAGTTGAGTAACATGATTTTTAAAAGAGAGTCTGTGGGATATCCTATAGATAGCTCATAACTATGTTGAATGGAAAGAATTAAAACGCTGAGGCAGACGGTAAGAACATTTGCTATGGTTCAGTTGCCAGTTGTAGAGATGGAGAACCAATGGGAAGGAGAAAACTTTCATTCACAAAAAACATTTGTAGGCCTTCCCCCCCTCCTCATTTTGAAGTTAGTATTTCAAAATAAGTAGATGTATTTTTTTCTAGGAGGACAGTGAGCAAAAGAAGGGACTAGTACCAGATGTCTGTTGCCACAGAATTGCTACTGACTCGTAGCAATCTTTGGAAAAGCCATAATCCCAGTAGGATTCAAGACAAAGAAATGCTGAAAAGTAATGGAGAAAGTCTATGCATCTGGATTTCTTCATATAGGTACCTCGTTTGATGAAGAGTAAAGGAACTACATGAAAATGAGGGTATCTATGAATTAAGACTGTTGCATGCCTTGCAACATGAATTACAGTATCATAAAGGTTTTAAAGATTATGTGAAATAAATTTCTAGTGCACTTATACTGACATAACAGCCCTAAAAAGAAAGGCAGGGGGCATAAAGTAAGGAGATGACTTTTTCTCTGATTGTAGCAATATAAATCCCAGCTGTCTTCAGAATAAAAGTTGAAAATTTTCTTTTTATTGTTAAAATTCTTTTCAAAGCACACAGGAAGGCTTTGAACTTTGAAAGATACTTACCTTTAGAAGCTAGAAACTCAGCAGAGTTGATCATGGCATGTACTACCTACCTCATAAAGAGATCTCTAATGATATTTGGCTCTTGATACCAAATGACCTAATTGAAAGCTGCTGTTAAATTCAAACTCAAAAGAAGGTGCATGTTATCAATGGTAACATTATTTTATTTATCAATTTGCCTAGAAAAGTTCTGTTCTATCAATATTACCTAGGATTGTTGGAGTGAAAGAGTACCACAAAAAGAGTGCTACAGCTCAAAACAGTATTGAAGAGTAGATTTCATTTGATTATTGTACTGTATAGTATGTGAAGTGCAGGTTTGATGAGATGGTTTTCATTTTCCTCTCTAGCTTTAACATTTCTGACTTTATAAAAGGTGGCCAGACTGGCAGCCCGGGAGCATGTGCATTTCCCTTTGTCTGCACAACAGGTACTGCACAATAAGCACCAGCACACACATCTTTCATAATCACCCTGAGTTCTTCCTGTAGGGTCCAACTCTGTGGAAAAGAGGGTGATTTCTTGAGATGTGTCCATCCTGCAGGGGACAAAAAAGTGGAGACATGCCAAACAAAGTGGAATACTATCTATCTGTGAAAGGGAATTATTTTACTAGGATTTAGACAGAGGACTAATTCGTATAGCCACTAATAGCCAACAGATGGTAATTACTACTGGCTACTAAAAGCTAGGTCAGATTTGAGCCCAATGACCCAGAACTAAAATGCTCCATATGCCATCACTGTGCTGTCTGGTATGCTCACAAGTTGTGATCCTCCCACTGAAATAAGGCCTTTCCCTTCAAGCAGGAAGCTTTAATGTTCTCAGTTAGATGAAACAACTGCCTTGACATTTCTTCTCTGCTGTTGGTTTTAGTTCTTGCTACATGCTGTTTATAACACCTTAGTTTTAACCTTGGGGTGACAAGGGAAAAAAAGACACTGTGAAAGACAGGAAGTCATGGAAAGAGTAAAGATCCCCTTAGAAGAGGAGGTCTCCCTAAATCCCAGTCAACCCATGAACTAGAAGTTAGGTTAAGGGTTTTTTTCTTCTCACTGTGTTCTTCAAAGTCTTTTCCAAGGCCTCGGGTGTTAACCAAGTGTTAGATTATATCAGTCATCTTGGGTGGTACATTTAATTACAAATCTTTCAATTAATTTAGATTGAAACTGTCTGGTTTTCATCAGTTAGGTATAATCTGATAAAAATCTAGCTGGAAGTTGTTCATTAGCCATGCAGTGATGAGCAAAACAGCTTGCTGTGTCTGGGACAATAAGAGTATGGCTTACTATTAGGACACCCAGGACACATAGCAAATTTATATACCCAGTCATTTACATGCTCTTCATCACTACAACATCTTGTGTTTTATTTATATGCATACATAAAAACTCAGTGTTCTCAGGCATTAATTTTCTGCAGATTAAGAATTTGAAGAAGTTGCTGTGTAGTAAGGAAGGAAACGTTGCTCATTCAAGTCACAGTTAGTAGGGAGGGAAGCTTTCCATGTGCAGGAGGTGAACCATGACTCTTGTGTTTTTGAGTTTCCTGACAAATAAAACATGGTCTCTGCTACCTAACGTAACAACCACAAGGTTTTTAGAAGTCCTGACCTAGACTTAACAGTCACTATTAATTACACCACAGTATCAAAGCCATACATTGATTGATGCATGGGTTCTTTTCAGTCTTCTCAGGAAATGTCCCTGAACTGCTACTGTATTTAGGATATGCCACATACATGATTAAGAATTTCCATGGTAGGAAACCACATATCTTCAACTGCAGATACAGGATTTACTTGGAATCAGATCTGCTGAATGCTGACTTTCTGCAAAACATATATTGAACCTTTTATATAATTGTGTTTCTTCTAGATATTATTGCTAAGGAAATACTTGAAAATGCATAAGGTGTCTTCAGGACATTGCTTCTTTCTTTGACCGCTGCAGGGTAAGCACTCTTATTTTCATTATTATGGTCTATTTCTTTATAATATAAACCTCAACCTCTTGAAGAAAAACTTGTTAGTAGGCATATAACAACAGTGATCTTGTATTTTATTTTTTTCATTTATTGTATGTAAAGTGCTGTAGCTATGTGTTAATGCTTCCATGATTCTGTGTGGTAGCTAAATAGATAATGTGTAATTTTTTTTTCTTTTTTTCCTTGCGAAGCTCACAAAATATAAACTAAAAAGTCAATGTATGCATTCACAGTGAAACAGCATAATGCTGTATCAGCAGGTCTTATCTCAAAAATTAAAACAAAGGAAACAATCCAAACAAAACTCTTTTAATACCAAATAGTTTTTCGATAATGCTAACACATGAGATAGAGCAAGCAAACTGCAAAATCTGCAGTTTAATATATGAGGAAGTCAGCAACAGGATAATAAGCCGCAGAAGTATCAGAAATAGGAAAAAAACCAAAATAAAACAATTAAAAAATCCAAGAATATTTTTATTAGTGTATAACTCTAGCTGCTATAAGATGCGTAAGTATTAAAAGTTTCCAGAAAAGTACCATAAAGAGATAACGGATGATACATAAACCAGAAAATTCAAAGGTATTTGTGGCTGTCAAACTAAAGCATTGAAATTCCATCTTCTTCTCTTGAGTATCACTGCAATGCACGTGCTACTTTAATTTCCCTTGACTTATTTTTTTCAAAAAAATAAACCCCATTATCAACCTGGACTCATTAGCAACCAAATTAGAATTGGTGGCTAAAGGATGTATAATTAAATGTTTCTTGGCTGAACAGTTTGTTTTTTCAAGTGGTTTTAGTTCATACTTATGACTGTGAAGGTCTATGCTGTCACACTGCTATGACATTTTGAACACATGTTCAATGGTAAAATATCTAGGATAAAACCCTTGTCCCACTGGCATCAAATAGATACAGTTTTGGGGATAGAACTAAGGTTTGCTTCTCATTTGACAGCTCCCTTTGTTTTATAACATTTGGTACTTAGGAATCTACAACAGTCTGGACTTAGCATCAAAGGGTCTTACTGGGTCTTCTTTTGTTGAAGAAAAGAAACTCTTCAATAAGACTGATTCATATGTCTGATTATAATTCTTCATTGGGGCTTATCACAAGTGCTCTGAATGCACCATCCTAGAAACTGCTCAGACAATATAATAATTGGATATGATACTGTGTTTTTGTGTAATGTTGGAGGCTGTTGAAATGCAGCACACTTTTTTTAGCAGAGCTATTTGCACCTTTCTTCTGTTAGAATATTTAAGTATTATTCCCATCAATCATTAATCAACTTTAGTTTTCAGAGCAGTAAGGGGTCCTCCTGCAATCTGTGGCACCACTTAGTATCTTGTTATAAGGTGTCTTGGAGCTGATGTCTCAAGCAAGGCAATTGTCAACAGTTACCACGAGCCAGAAGAACTTAAGAGCAGTAGAATAAATGGTTTGATTCTTTGAAGGAAATTTAAACACGTAGTCACTCAGGAAAGAATAGAGTAATTAGAAAATGTTAAAAAAAACATCCACCACCCAACCCCATTCATATGTCACTTCAAATGACACATGAAAGATTTTACTATACTCAGGAGACTTTGCCTTTTCTGCCTTTTTTTCCTGCCTTTTTTTTTTTTTTTTACAAACTAACATTTTAAATAACATTAAATCAACTAATAAGAATGTCAAAGTAATCGTTTTCTATTTGTGAATACCAAACATCAACTGAATCACAAAAGACTTGGCTGTCAATCAGCACAACTAAAACATTAATGGATATCATAATGGATAGCATAATCTTTGTGTGCTACAGCTAGGTCTTGTGCATGGGCACAAATTGATGGTTAAGCTAATGCTAGATTTTCAGTCTTCCACTGATGTCTTAATTCCTCATGCAGACTGAGGGATAATTACTCTTTTGCATTTCAGCTCATTCCAAAGCTGTCCTGAATTCTGGGACTGGACAAAACAGAGAGAGCAAAGGGAGAGGGGGGTGGTGTGTGCTGTGGCTTCTCTGAAACTGCAAAGGTGCTGAGTTGAAATTGGGCATCCACAATGGAAAAAATATGAACAGAGAATAATTAAAGATGGCATTTTGGGGTTACAACTGTAGAGTGTCTGCTCTAACCAAACTAAAATTAAATTAAAGCTGAAAGAAACAGCTGCACATTAAGCCCTATTTAATATTGATGCTAACTGAAGTATGGATTTGAGTGAGTTCTTCCTCAAGGTCCTTGCCTTGTATCACTGCCTTATTGTATAATAAAAAGGATTTATACTCAGAAAACCAAAGTGATCACTCATGTATATCTCTTCACTGTATTTTGAGTAGGAAAAAATATTTTTCCCATTACATGGCCCTTTCAATGATGCCGAAATAGTTAGAAAGGCTCCGTCAAAAAAGAAATTATAGTCCCCAAGAGCAAAATACCTTCAGTTTTTATGGGGGAATGAATCTCCAAAGGTTACTTACATCTGATACTTTAAAAGTAAAAATTATGTTGAAATCCTTTTAACCAAATCTGTTCTCTCAGATGTTAATTTACTCCACATATATTAAAAGTTTGTTCATAGAGACACCATTCTTTTTCATTTAATCAGTTAATACACTTAGATGACGAAGGATCTTATCCTGACAGTTGTTCTTCTTGGAAATCTGATATGCAGGTTGTTAACAGGAAGTACCTTGTCCAGTAGTTACCTGGTAACTGAGTGGTATGTATTTAAATCAGAAGCCATTGCTTCACAGAGATCTGCACATACTCCCTCAATGAAATAAAGTCGAAAACACCTTGTGCTGAATGTGATAAGAGAATCTTCCTCCTTACTGCAACAATAGGAGAGGAACTTTTTATTTTATTTATTGATATTGGTGTTCCAGTTGGTGTTTTCCTTTCCCATTCTCCCCATATTGGTCATCTGGTAGGACAGTACTTTTGGCTGTGTAGTTTTAGGTCTGACTTGGATTACTCTTTTATTGCCCTTTTATTAGATTGTCTTTGTAATGATGATGAATAAACACTTAATTTTATCTGATGTAGTAGCTGTGCTTAGATTATGGTTGCGATTTTAAACCTAGTCTCTTGATCAGCCACACAACATATGGTTTGCTGTTACACCAGGGAAAGTTGTTTTACTTCACAGATTTTATGCCTTCCAGAGGAAAACATGCTTGAAGCCCTTGTAGGCCAAACCCAGCACACTAAAAACTACCAAGTGTTCAATCTGCAACACCAGCCACAGCCCAAACGTGCATAGCTGAAATGGTCATTAGCACCATCTCCGCTGCCCTTCAGATGCAGTCCTGATGAGCTGCAGCTCCTGTTAAAGTGACATGGCTATTGCTGGCATGTCAGCAGCCTATGCAGACTAGATGGAGTTGTCAAGAGAAACACAGAAAGATGCCCTCGATCGGTGAACTGCTGATGGACTATCTGGTATCACAAGGTGGGTGAAAAAGTCATTGCAGTATGCGCATCTTTCTCCCACACTACCGAAAGGAACAGTAGCAAACAATTGTTTCAAATTTAATTTAAACATTATTTGCTTACATTAGTGGAAATCATAATGACAATGTTTTTGGTTGGCATTATCTACCACAGTGGGTGGTCTTTGGATATTTTCAGGAAAGTCAGCTAGACTTTGGTCTGAAGTTAAGAAATACTGCCCTTGAAAGTGCTTCTGGACAACTGTCAGTCACATCCTTCCCTGTTCAATATGACTGTGAAATCACTATGATGATTATTGAGGATGACATTGGCTGATTTTACTGGGAGACTAAGAGAGTATTTGGATTGAAACTCTGAGTGAGGTTTAACCGCCTTAGGCTCTACGCAAAGTACATTTCAATACAGTTGGTACAATGGAAAAAAAAATCAAAACAGATTTTTATTAGTTCCTACAATTAAGAAAATGAACATATTGTGGTGGTGCAGGTTCAGAGCATATGTGTCACCACCTGCCTGACTACAGCTAGACTAGTACATTAATATACTTTACCAATCACAGCTGGTGAAAATAGTACAAGATTCCTATACAAATTAGTTTTGCGGCAAATAGTTCTGTCCTGTTAAATTCAGCAGAAGAATATACCTACTTAGAGAGAGAATAGCCTGTCTCTAAAGTTCAGTGGTAAATTTTTCCACATAATCTCTCTGCCTCCTATACCTGTGAAATGCCAGCACATTCACAATTAATGATTTTTTTAAAAGAATGAAGTTAATGTCATTAATGGATGTTAAAGTATTCAGTGCTATTGTGACATCAAATACCTTGTTTTAAAAATTTTCTAAAGTGTTCTGGCTTTGAGGGAAATTGCTTTCTGCTTTGCATTTTATTTTCCAAGGTATCTAGGTTTACATACATTTAAAGACCTACTGAAGCTAAGAGATGAAGTCATGCGAAGTATTATTTTTTCTGGTTTTGCCTTTTAATGCCTTCGAATTCCATTATTCTGTTTACTAGTAGTGTTCTGGATTTTTTGGCACTCATCAAAATTTTATAAATCAAATAAATAACCCAATGAAACAATGAAAATTCTCAATTACGGAACGAAGCTTATTCTCCCAGAGATAGAGGCTGGCAGGGTAGCACTTACTTGCACTGTGCAAATCCATTCATTTTACTCACTAAATGGAATCTTGGTGCTTTCTGCCCGTCTGACTGTCTCACATTGATATGTAAAGGAGTGTTTATAAGTATTTCCTCAAACATTTTAAGGAAAATAATCTGGGTTAGTATAAAATGCTTTTTCAAATTATGAAGACTAGCCCAGCAGATTTTGGCTGAGGAAATCCCGAAGTATTCAAATGTAGAGATGGAATATTCAACAACAGACTGGTAGACAACTGGTAGATGGGAATGACAATATTTTGTACACTGGAAATCATGGGCAGTTATATAGTAAGTAAAAAGTTCAATATTAGTGTGAAATATTTAGCATAAGGTTTGTTTTGTGCCATGATGCTATATTATTTGTATTGTATTTTATTATTTTTTAACTAAACTCTGAGGATGATTACACTTAGGTGATATTTTTTTTCATTGAAGGTAAACAAAATGTCCCAGCCCTTATGTTTCCTTTTCAGTCATCTTCCATTGAAAACTATTGTTGTAAAGCATATGTGCTTTGCTGTTTTTAAAGCCTGTTAGAACCCTTCAGCCACCTGATGTTTTGCAAAGCTCTCCATTCACTCATGTCTTAGAAGAGGTGTTGTGGTTTAGGTACAACTTCCATTTGTGGAATACATATGCGTAACATGTCATTGAAGGGAATCCAGGTGTATAGCTGTGCTTTAATGAGTGAAAGAGGGCTTTGCTATATAGGACACTCAAGACCTGTGGAAATCTATTATAAGCCCTTTCAACTTCCTCTGCCTCCAACTGCCATTTTACAGGTAAATGTGCTTGAAAGAGACAATGAGGTCAAACAAGTGCTAGAAGCTAAAAATCCCTCAGATGTGACTTTGTTACTACTTGCAATTTGCTACGTGAAATTCAGTGATTTGTTCGTCTGTGCTTGAAATTATTCATCCTTACCACAGAGATAAGAAAAGATGCAACATCCAGCTGATGGAAATGTTCCAAGACTTAATTAATTATGCAGTCCTTTCATGAGAAAAATTGCTTTTGTATAAAATTTCAAGACCCTATCCTCACCTGGAATTAGTCAGAGACACAGGAATACTTTCAAGGTAAATCAAACTAAAAGTAAGATGTTTCTATTCCAAATATATAAGTTTTAGACTATTTTTATGTACCAACAAGCAATATAAACATCAATGTCCTGTGTTCTATTATTATTAAATAAACTGCAATCAGCTATTTTTATTCGGAAATATCTATATGGTTAAAAAACAGGCATTGAACAGTAATATTGTAAAATTATCCTTAGGGTGTTCAATGAGCTTTCTGGAATTATACATGTGTAAGCTAAGCAGAATTCAGTCTTTTTTCAAAAATGTTGCTAAACAGCAACTGAAGGGTCCTCTGGATATTTCTCTGTGTGACATATTTGTATACACAGTGCTATGATTACTAAATATTTCAAACAAAAAAACTGTTAATCTGTCTTTAGGTGTCTCTTGCAAAGTCTTTTCCTGAGAAAGAGGTGCCAGCAGACTCACCATAACATTTTCCTAATTAAAAAATCCAAACCAAAGTCAATAGTTACATAGGATTCGAATTTCCTTCCTCTCCTGACATTTTAGAGCAGTAATAAATTTTAGTGGGGAAGCAAGTGGCTTATACCTCTCAAGTTAGGCACAGAATGAAGTGTTTAGTTTTGCCTCATAATCTGCAAAATATTCAGGAAAACAGAAGCAGCTCTTCAACCCAGGGTCTTCAAGGGTTTCATAGTGGCAGTTTCTTCAGAATCTGATTACATTTTGGGGAGTCACTGCACCATAAGTATCATTGATAGTGGTGATAATAGAGCACTGAACCCTAAATTCTGTCAAGGTACAATGCTGATATATGTTCTGCAAGTGCCTCTGGGTCATTAAGCAGAAACAACCAGATCACTGTAACTTGGGATATTCAGAAAGTAAAAACCAGGTGCTAAATGCTGATAAAGGAGCAATTAAGAATCTGTATGATTGTTCTTGAATAATAGATCTGGAGATACTAGTGTTTATACAACACAGGATTAGTGTTTATACAAACAGAATAATTGTCTTGTCTTCTAAAGGCCTGTCTTCTGACAGTCTTCCTCTACTGTTTCATTCCTCTTTAGTTTATGTACATTTTGGTAATCCCCAAGACAGGTTTTGCACAGTAATTGGTACTGATTATAAAGTTAGGTCTTGATTGCTGTGTTTCAGGTACTAGACAGGTATGGCTTTATTTTCAGTGGTGCTGTGAAAAATCAGCTCTGCCCACTAAAATATGGTTTTGAAAGAGAAAATTTGTAATTCGAGTGGCTTTAGTCCATAATTCCTTGAGTACCTACTCTGTGAAGCATCATCCAGAATCTTGTGTTTGGTATAAATATATGTTGCAGTGTGACACTGAGGACTTGGGTGTGGTTCCCAAACTCTCATCCTGTTGAGCACTGAGTCCACAGGAGTCTGAGTACAGGGAATGCTGAGGAGAGGGAATAGCTTTAGCCAGCATACAGATGTTGTCATGACTTCTTAGATGCCATGCTTTTACATTTTCAAAATTGGTTTTATCTGCTATGACACTCTTGCAGAGGGGAGTAATAAAAAATATGTTAATCACAGTACTGAATGCTGTTATTTAATGAGCAGTGCAACTCACTTTTTGTGGTTTAACTGTGCAGGCAGCTAAATACCACACAACCCTTTGTTTACTTCCTCTTGTCATGGGGTGGGAGAGACAATTGGGAAAAAAAATTATGTTGAGATAAAAACAATTTAATAGAACAGAAAAGGAAGGGAAAATAATGATAAAAGAAGAATAATATACAAAGCAAATTATGCACAATGCAGTTGCTCACCACCCACTGACTGACATCCAGCCAACTCTGTCTGGGTCAGCCTTCCCCCTAATTTAAATATGAGCATGCTGTCATAGGGTATGGGAATGTCACATTTGGGGTCAGCTGTCCCAGCTGTGTCCTCTCCCAGCTTCTTGTGTCCCCCATCCTCCTCCCTGGTGGGACAACATAAGCTGAAGAGTTCTAGACTTGGTGTAAGTGCTACTTAGCAACAACTAAAGCATCATTTTTAAAACCAACCTATTTTAATCATAAATCCAAAACAAAGCACTGTACCATCTACTAGGAAGAAAATTTACTGTATCCCAGCTGAAACCTGACTCATATTTCATATAACCTAATAATTTATTTAGAAATCCAAACTGTATTCATTCAGAAATGTGTTTCAGAAGCATATATTTCAGAAAGCTCAGCTAGAAGTGCTCTAGACTTTTAGAAACATCCATCTCTGGTTATAAACTTCAGTTCCTTATGTTTCTGGTTATTATCCAGGCAGAACTTTATTATGTAGAAGGAATCATAGAATATTCTGAGTTTGAAGGGATCCACAAGGGTCATAGAGTCCAGCTCTCAGACCTGCACAGGACAGCCCCAAGAATCACACCATGTGCCTGAGTGCTGTCCAGATGCTTCTTGCAGTCTGTCAGGCTTGGCATTGTAAGCACTTCTCTGGGCAGCCTGTTCCAGTGCCCAAACACCTTCTGGGTGAAGAACTTTTCCTAAACCTCCCCTGACTCTGCTTCAGGCCATTCCCTCAGGTCCTACCACTGGTTACCAGAGAGAAAGAACTAACTCCTGAATTATTGTCTACCCTCTCATGAAATTGATTGTGATATCTTATAACTGTGTGTTGTTGCATTTTGCTACATCTATCACTGACTTATGTTGATCTAAATTTTTTTTTTTCCACAGCAGGATATTTTGAGCTACTCCTTTATGGTAAGTGGTCCAATATATGAGGTATGATCTGCCAGTGTTAGTCTCCTGAAAGCCTTTTCTGTGATAAATTGAACATTGCATCATATCTCAGCTTAGTCAATCTGTTTCACAATCAGCAATGTTTCAGTTTATCATTTATCTACTTTTTACAATGGTGATTTAGGTCCTAAGACATTCTGCAATTCTTTGTAAACATTAGTAAATAGTACACAGAGCATTCGTTCAGCTGAACTCTCTCCTATATGCATGTTTTGAGACACTATAATTTCAAAGTGGGAAGTTCCCAGAGTATGTTGCACGTTTTCTGTTCCTGCCCCCTCCACTTTTTAGAAAACTTATTTTAGAAAGCAGCCATTTACCTGGATTTTTAAATATATAAAAATTTGCTTTCAAGGCTTTTTTTTCTATCTACAAGATTAACTTATTTAAAAAGTAGTATTGTTCTAGGACAGCATTCTGAAACAATTTGGGAATGGGGAGAAATACTTTCTTTTCCCCTGACTGATTTGAGCCCTGAGCTTTGAAATGCAAATCCAATTTTATATTTTAGGTGGTAGAGGCAAATTTGGGTTGTTTACAGTTTTTGTTGCATATGGGAACTCTTTCATGATGAGCCAGCATACTGGCTGTATTTGGATGCAATAGCACAGCATGGATGAAACTGTGCTCCAGGGCAAGGAATGAAATGTTGTAATCTGCTTGAGAGGGCTGGATGCTGATCTTCTGCCATTGTCATAATCTGGCAGCCGCTCTGGCCTGTAAGCCCTCAGAGAGGAATTGTAGGAGAATACTCATTTCTGTAGGTTATCATGAAGGGGAGGGAAAGGTGTAAGATGTATTTGAACATGTTTTTCCCTCTACAAGATTTTCCTTAAAATTTAAGAGGTAGAAGAAGGAAATCTTTAACTGGTGCGAATTATTACGGCTATGACTGTTCTTCTCTGGTAAAAATTTAGTGGCTGCAGCAAACACTGGTTTGCCACAGAGCAAAGAACAAGAGTGGTTCAAGAATACAAATGGCAGGGGGAAAAACACAAAGTCATTCTCATAAAATATCTGCAGATTCCTTTGTAAGACAGTGTATATACTCAGACCAGTTTTATGTTAGTGTGTTTTTGAGTCACTTATAATTTTCCTCTGTGTGAACCTAGTAGAGTCAGCCCCTTGGTTCTTGGTGCTGTTAGCAGTTATGGTTTCTTTTACAACAATGACCAGAATTTGCAATTGCTATCAAGTTAAATATTAGCATTCTCTTCCTCAGAGAGTTTATATTTGCTTTTGATGTCAAGACAAAGACTGTCACTGATCCATGATGTTTTTACAAAGACTCCAGTGGAGACTATAAATATCAGTAAACTACAGCAGGTGGATGAGAGAGAATGCACAACACAGAGCCTTTGTTGCTTTAGTTAATCTAAGGATGAACAGACAGTAATATGTTGCAGCAATGCTGCATTCTTCTTCCTTGCTACCATTGCTGTGTGGAAAAGGTAAGACTCATTATCTCCTAAGTATGTAAAAGTACAACAAGGTTCAATCTCAGCAACAAAGTTGAATTGTCCAATTTCAGCACATGCAAATGTAGGTGTCTGCTCTGTATCATGAAGAGGACTGTCCTTTTGGGTATGTGAGTAGAAAGCAGTAGCTCTGACAGTTTGCCTGTGGGTAGTGATCAAAAGTGACTAACATGCCAGAGTGGATATTTTCTGCACCAATTTTTTGATTTTTAGCACTTCAGGCATTTTGGAATATTTCTTCAAACATCCTGAAAACTGGATTTTCTGTTGCACTAAAGTGAACTCAGCAGTGCAGATGCTGAGGGGTAAATACATATACTTAATGGTTGCTCTGAAGCTGATGATAACATGCTATAAAGTTGATGATAACAGATAATATTTCCAAAGGACTGTCAGCCTTGAGTAAGCAGAACAAGGTATGCCCCAATCTCCTTACCTTCTAGCTAACATTTCTGCAGTTAAGAACTTCCCCACACTAGAAAGTGCTGTCTGGGAAATTTAGATCCAAAAGGTGTCTCATTCTGTATCAGGGAAAGGAAAAAAAAAATCCTTCATTATCTCTTATCTTCCTCTCTCTCTACGCCAAAAACCACAAAGCTCAAAGAGAAGAAAGGAAGAAAGAAAAGGAGAATCACCACTCATTTCCTATGTTTCCTTTGGATTTCTTCTTTTCCCACTCCCCAGTCAGGTGTACAGTAATAAAAAACAGCAGAGGTGTAGTGAAAATTAGGTTAGGCATCTCTGTCCTGACATTAATCATTTTAGGGTCAGGCTGATTTCTAATTTCCAGGTCATAGTGGTGCTGCCCGCTCAGTTGATGTAGTGTAACAGTTATTCTCTGCTCAGTTTGTAGAGTTTTGCTGCAGAAAGCTGGCCACCCAAAGTGTGCATTAGAATGGTGACATCTTCTGTCTCTTTGTGCCAATTCTGCATATGGAAAGGTAACTGCAGTGCCTCTTTCAGAAATACGTCTTTCCTTCTAACAAATCCAGCTGTAGTTGTCATCATTTTGACAGAAAAGCTGAAATATTTAACAAATGACAATTCAACATTGATGCTAATTAAAGGATATTGAGAATGAAATTGCAAATATTCACATTACTGTTTGGTTTTATAACATCAAATCTTTACATTAAGATATCTAGGAAAATTCTTTCCAAGGAAATAAACTCTTTTGAAATGCAGGCATAATAATGCTAGGGTTCTTACTGTCATCCAGGAAGGCACTCACGTAGACTAAAACAGAACGACATATAGTAGAGAAAAAGGTTTTCCCTGATAACCTCACTTGACCACTGCATCTTCACAATTGATCTTCAGTCTGGCTCTTGTGGTTGATTAGAAGGGGCCATTTCTCAGTTTTACATTGATTTATTCTGTCAGGAAAGAAAAAAATATCTTCTGTTCTAGGAATGTGAAATGGAAGTTAGAGTATTTTGCTGTTCCCTTATATTATAAAATGTGAATCACTATAATTTTGCTCACATATATTTTCTTTCTGAGCAGTCTGTTACCTTATTGTTTTTTTCTGTTCCTTTCAAACAGTTTTGAAAACTGCTTTCCTACCTCGGATATGAAGGATCATAGGAACATCTTTACAGAGATATTTCTCTCAGTGGTATCAGGAAAATTCTTGCCACATTCTTGGTGGAATCATACTCAGGAGTTATAAATGTAGACAGAGCTATCTTTTTGAAAAATTGGACAAATAGTCGTGAGGTTTTAGCATGAATATATTAATACTAGAAGAGGGTTTTTTGTTGTTCATAGACAACAGAAATACTATGTATTTGGCTGGCCACTCCTGTTATGTTAGTTCCAGACTACAAAGGTGCAGTCAGCTTCTCTTTTACATTCCCACTGATAAGCAGGACATTGGTTGTGGGAGGACTTTTGTGGAGGATTGTTATTTTATATCTGCCATGACTTCTTGGAAGACAGTTAGAGTCATGGAATATAAGATTAATCTTATAAACAGAAAATAATTGAGTTCCAAATAAATATTTTTATAATGCCTGTCATTTACCAAGATAAATCATCTGGCCAGCTCTGATTTTCTCTCTTCAGTGTCAGTTTCTCCTGTTTATCCCTGGCTAGTGAGCTCTTTTTGCCTGATACCTTTTTGGCTCTATTATGAACTTGTAACCATGACTTACAACTCAAAGTACATCCTAACCACATATACTCTTCAGTAAACAGAGTAGAGTATTTTCAAATTGATTAGCTTGGGTGAACATATTCGTTGATCACTCAGCTGTGCTCACAAAATGAAACTCAGCATAGCAGTTAATTAATGACCAACACATTCTATTACAAAGACCTATTGAATATATTGTTATAGTGAGACACAGTTAATGAGTATAAATTACTTATTTACTAAAATAAGAGAAGTAGTATTTTCAGAGGTATTAATCTCTCAATCTCAGTGAAAATTTTGATAAATCAATTAACCAGAGAATACCAGTTTCAATCCATGAGTGTTCTGGAAATAATCTGTAACTATGATGCACTATTTGTCCAGATATAGGGAGATTCTCAGTGAGAAAATGTTACCATAGGTATTCTGGATGTTAGATAGTGATTTTCTATTATTAAGCCAGTAATTTTATGTCTGTCTTAAAATTTAATTTCAGTATTGGTTTCCATATATAAATATGTACAAGAATATTATGAAAGTAATATATTTGAGACATAAATAATCTCTGAAAAGTGCTTCAAAGATCTTTTATAGACTATATCATCCTGGCATTTTTGTTGAACATTTCATCACATCTCCTGTCTTTGGAAAAAAGGCTTCTGTTTTCAGACTGTAACAGTAAACCAATCAGTAAATAATGACAAATAGAGAAGAAGAAAACTTTGATGAAGAAAGAGTTGTTGAGGGGTAAATTTGTTTTCAAATATTATTTATTGTTCTGTGAAAAGGAAAGGAAAGTTTTCATCACTTCTTTTACCAGATTCTTCTTCCTGCTCAAACTGTGTTCTGGTTTTCCTGATTTTCCTGGGACACCAATTTGAGTGTGGTGATCAAAGATGCACAATTAATTATTATTCCCATAAGCAACAGGTTCCACATGCTGAATATTTATACTTTAAAAAAATCTTATATTCCCAGGCTTCTCTACCTTTCTTATGAATTTTGGGTCCTAAGACTTCCTCCAGTTCTGTTAGTGAATATGTACAACCACATCTCAGACGCTTAGCAAGCTACATTCTGCCACTTCATCCAGGTACAATTTGGGGGTAATGACAACCCAGAATTTCTGTCATGAAATAAGGTGGCAAAATAAAAGAGTAGAGGCTTATAATATCTCATTATAAAGTTAAACACATTTTATCAGGATAGTTTAAGTATCAATTAACAAATATTTGGCATAAATTTTCATCTAATGACACTACCAAATTGCATGCTAACCACCATTAACTAGCAATATGCTTTAACCCTTTTTTCATGACAAGACACAAATCTGCAGTTTTGTATCTACATTAGTATTTGTTTTTCTTATTTCTGTTATTTGTAACATTGTCTTGCATGTTTTTCTATTACTTATTTTGCACGTTGCTCTTAAGCAACTACGAACTATTCAATTTTTTAAAGTACTTACCATTATTCTGACTGAAAAATCAAGATGACATTGAATTCTGACATTTGTGTAGTTAACCGGATTAACAATGAAAATGCAGCTCTTACCTTAGAAAATAAATGATAATCCTTTATTTCAGTATTTGTGCCAGACTTTTGCATCTTACTTTGAACCAGACATGCAATAAAAACCATTGGATCATATAATTATCATTGAATTACAGTAGGGGGAAAAATGAACATATTTACATGCCCTTTTTCAGATGAATAGCTCAGCAATGTACTATATATAGATAGTAATTGTGATGAGAGCAGCAAGTTCTGAGTTCCATGTTGTACTAAACAAATTCTTCAAGTAACAGCTGAGGTGAGCATTCTTTCAAAAGGCGATTACAGAACCACTAAATTTAGTTATAATTGTTTTAAATACCAGTACATCTTAATTTCCCATTACACTTAAATTATGTTAGCAGAAAATAAGGCTGGAGTTGTCCTGAGTATTTTGTTCTAAAGTATTCAACATTACACTGAACCTGGATGTGCATTTTTCAACAGTGTAATTAATTTCTAATTAGAAAAAACACCATGCAGTCCAGAAAACTCAGACAAAAGGCAAGAGTTCATTTGATTTTGAATTTCCTATCACCTGGGAAATCTGGAAGTTGACTTCTTTCACCTTCTACTACAGCTTATAAATTAGAATAAAAAGAATACCATTGATTCCTTGCAAACTGAATCATGTCCCTACTGTGTTCCTGTAAATAACACTAGGTTTTCAGATTAATCCTGTCAAGACTGAGAGGGGCACTCCAATAATGTATCAGATTCATTATTTTGTGCTGGCCATTATCCAGATTATCTGGGAGGTGGAGGATGGGAAGGTGGTGATGGGGGGACCAGGAAAGGAGTAATTTGCTAAATGCATATTTATGCCATTACAGGAAAAGTCAAATAAATTTGGATTGCTGCACTGATATGTAATACAGAGAAGAAACAAAATTATGGAAGTTATTAGTACTGGTGAGTAAATTGTATGTGTGAATATATACATCTAGAAGTTGAGCCTAATAAAAATCAGAAAAGATGGGAGCTGTCTTTAAGAAACCCTTTTCTAATGATTATGCTTTGCAGTCACATTTAGCAGCTGGAACTAAGTTGCAGTCAACATTATGAATGTTTTTTCCATAACCTGGTACTTTACATTTTAGAACTTTTAATTTAAACCGGAGAATACAGAAGAAACTGATATATAAACTTGTGTATGTTATGTACTTAATGGGGAACAGACTTCTGAATTGCATTCTTATGTTTGGTATTTATTCAGTGAAATGTTTATTTTGCTGAAGCAAAATAGGTCTCTCTGACTCTTATCCTTTAGAGCACAAGATGACAAAATATGTTTCTCTCTAGTTTTTCAGTAGCCAGCATGACCTTTGTGATCAAATGCAAGTACTTGAAAGATTACACAACAGAATAAAGGTGAGGCTAATACTTAATGTAATCTGACTTTTTCTTTAAGATTTTGGGTGAGTTATCTGACTGTTGAAGCACAGATAATAGTAGTAACATTTAATTGTGAACAGTTAGCCTTACATTTCCAATTTTACTCTATGAAGTAGGTTTCCAATATTGATATTAAAGATATTAAATCATCATATTAAGGATCAGTTTAATTATACACTCAGAAAGAACTTGAGAAAACAGTTCACATGGTGTCCCTTTTAGTATGGCAAGTTAAATTCTGTGTTTTTCAGAAAGCAAATTTTATCTGATGGATGGTTCTCTAAATAGAGAATATTAACAAATAAGCCCACTAATAAAACATTTCAACTTTGATAGGAAATTTATTTGAGTTTTAGTACTGTGCCTCTTAATACTGGTACTCTGGTATTCTGATGTTTAGATGAAAAAGTGAATAGGCTTTTCAGAAATACTGGTGGAAAAGGCCAAATCTTGCTTTTAGTGATACTAATATAAGTCATGAGAGTCTTATGGGCAGAGAAATATGCATGTCTTAGAATTCTCCAGAACATTTTTTTAAAATTCACAGGATTTGGAAAAGGGAAGTATCTTTTTACTATCTTATATTTAACTTGATAGTAATTTCCTCAAGGATTCTTTCTTCTGGTTTAGGATATCATCTTTAATGCATGCTTTTTGATTATCTCATCTGTTTCTAGACAGATAAAATGCAAATATATTAGTGGATTGTTGAGGTTTGACCCTGGCTCACCCCCCTCCCTCTTTCACTCAACCAACAGCTCCAGGCTGGGGGCAGGGTATGGGGGTTTCCCTTTGGTCAGGGTCAGTCCACCAGGGAGAAGAGTCCTCTACTCAGCCATGGGGTCCCTCCCACGAGAGACAGTCCTGTGTGAACTTCTTTGGCGTGGGTCCAATCTCACAAGCAGCAGCCCGGCCGAAATCTGCTGCAAACACGAGTGCTTGTCCATAGAATGCAGACTCTGGAGCCGAAGCCAGGCTGTTTCCATCCCGGGGCCAAGGCCTTTCTCTCTTGTCCACAGCCTTTGCAACTCTCAGTCTCTGCNGTGCACCCATTATTTTGATTTCTTCTTAAATATGTTTTCACAGAGGTGTAACTGACATCTCTAATTGGCCCAGGTTTGGCCAGCAGCATGTCCATCATTTTCAGAGCCATCAGAGAGTGGCTCTCCTGGACAGGGAGAAAAACTTCCAGAACCTTCGCACAGGACACACAGGAGCCATCTTTGTGCCCCTCCCTACCCGCTAGCCAAAACTGGGCCATGTAAAACCACTACATAGATCTGTGCTCATTTTTGCTTGATATCAGACACATTTGATGAACAGCTCATTCTTCACTAACACTTCACAAGCTTGCAATATACCGAGCTTACAATGTAAGTTCTGATGCTTACATTCAATATCATTTTACTTCAGTGAAGCCCTCTAGCAACCATTTGGCATTCTGGACTTCAGGTAGCTACTTCAAAATGTGGTCAATGCGCTGTAAAAATGCAGAGATATGATTTGTTAAGCTATTTCTGATCAGCCCTGAAAGAGTTGCCATTAAAAGAAATATCTGGGAGGATATCACAAGCACTGCGTATGACGTTAACAGTCCCCGAACAGTATATATGGAATTATATAGGTATCCATGCATATGCATTTTATCGCACAGAAGAATCCAGATAATTCTTAAATTAGTCATCCTTTTGCAATCATTCTTTATTGAAGATATTTAATGAAAATTACCTACTTGATAAGGGGGTTCAAAGACATATGGCCAGACCACAATCTCTGCAGGATACTGCCCGAGCACACTGAAATACTCGGGTATGTTCACCACACAGACAAGCAGATTAAGAATATATAGACTTAAACATTAGTATTTATAATTTGTATGCACACACACTTTTGATTTTTATGTGATTTCTAGAATTTTATTTTCCAGCTAACTTTATTTTGTAGATAAGAAAAACTATAAATTGATGGTAAACAGAATTTCAGGGTCAATTATTTATGTCAATCATACCTTCATGGAAGCCTAGCAGGAAGATTCAGGATGGTAAATAACATTGTGTTTCAGTTCTAACCACTTCTAATTTTTATCTTTTCCCTTTAATTTACATTATAATTTACATTTACTTTTAATTCAGAGGTTCCTTTGCCTTTTGAATGGATATCACTAAAAGGCAATAAAGAATATGTAAATCTGCTGTGCTGTTTTGTCCTAGGTTCTTGGAGTGTAGAATAAGTCTAGTTGTTAATACTCTGATATTTGTACTGGAAACGTTTACAGTGTTTACTTTAGCTAAAGAAAATTGACATGACTTATGTAAATCAGTTAAGAGAATGTTCTGTACAGCTCCCCAATAACATCTGTATTGATAGCTCCCCTTCTAGGCCTTGTTTTACATGTATAAAATTTAATCAAGGTTCTCCAGATTGAAAATTAGGCATGGATGAATCTCTTCCAAATATAAGATTCTAAAAGTTTTTCTCAAAGTAATTCTCTGTGAATCAAACCAATGTCCTTTTCTCATTTCTTTCTCTGGGATTTTTTTACATTCCTCTTTAAATTGTCTTAATTGCTTTTAAATTATCTTATGCTCATCACAAGCCTCTAAAATGAACAGGTAAAAGGGTCTGTAAATGTTGCTTGTCTTCATTTTTTTTTGTTACTCCACTGCTGCATCATTTAGAAACTATTGTGGCAAAGCTTCTAACAGGGATGTAGATCTGATGTTAAAAAGAGGTTCATCTCAATGCAGCACTAAGATGAGCTCTACTTAAGATCAACTTTGAAGGCAAATTTCTGAAGGGGACTTGATTATCAACTGGAACTCTGCAGGTTTGCTTCCACCTCTCAGCTATTTTCTGATGGTTGTTATAATCTCCATGAAGCTGCTAAGTTAAATATTCAGATGCCATTTCTGTGCTTAAGTTCCTGTCAGTAGATTCCAATCTGCCTTCCAACAGCTATGCACTTACATGCCTGGAAATATTTGCCTTTAGAAGCTGTTGGGAATGTAGTACTACATTAAATAAGTGTTTTAGGAGCTTTGTTTTTTGGACCCTGGACAGGAAACCAGAAGCCTGGTGTTATGTTTGCCCAGATACTCAAACTGGTATTTTTATCTTCTGCCCTGAGTTGCCCCAACTTGACTTCTGCTCAAGATTGGCAAGCTAATGGCAGTGCAGTATGTCCTTGAACTAAAATGCACTATCATCAGGATTCTCTGGGGGACACCTATTGCAGATTCTCTTTGCTGTAAAAGATGGGCATCTTCCAATGTTCACTTCTCTTTCCCCTTCATTTGCCTTCACTTTCCCCTTCTAGCTCTTGGAGGGATAAAATACCCAGCAAACTACTTTAGCCGTCTTCCATGAAATGATTTGCAGAAGCGTAGTGAATTCCTTCTTATCTCAAAATACAGATATGGAAATGGAACCATGAAGACACTAACTAACAAACTCTGGTCATGCCACTGCTCTAGAAAGCAGACAGGACTATATTGCAGCAGCTTGCCACTCCAGAATAAGTTTTCTGTCAAGGTAAATAAACAGATGAGGGAAGCATCTTTATGCTGAACCAGGGGGACAAGGAACACTTTGCAGAAATACACCATAGCAGTAGAAAGTTGATTAACTATCTTTCAGTTTCTTCTTTTCCAGTTTTCCTTTCCTGTTCTCCATCTGAAATACAGTAGCTACTATGGAACAGTTACAATGTCATTTACAGGGGTCTAAGCATTCTGATGTCCACTGGTACAGTAATAAGCCAATTTATTTAATGGTTAGTAGTATACAACATGTATTGGGGAAACACAGTACTGGAGATGGTAGAATAAAATGCAAAAATGGAAAGGGTCCTACTTTTCACCTTGCAAAAGAAAAAAAGTCATGATCAATTCATGTTAGAGAAATTACCTGAAATTAAACATCAATTGGAAATAAACACTTGCGTATTGTCCTGTTTCCACACAAATAGTGCCAATAACTTATTGAGCTTAAATTCTGATTTTCATAGTTCGCATAATTATAACCTAGAGCAACAACTTCCCATGTGGATATTTACTCTGGCAAGAAGGTATTCCACTTTTGTGACCTTGCTGTGTCAAAATGCTTTTCTTTTGATAAACTCTCATTGGTGTGTTTTTCCCAGGAGCTTGCTTCAGTGTGTCAAAACTATTTCCACAGCCAGATCTACACTGGTTTGTTGCTTTCAGTTGGAGGCAGCCTTGGTATATTCTTAATGCTATGTGGAAATATAAATAGTGGAAAAAAGAAAAATTACTTCACAAATCACCTGTACAAGGATTCTACAAAGAATTCTTATTGGGTTTGACTGCATCATTTGTCAATATAAGAATTTTCCTTTCTTTCATAAATCATGACATTCTTTTGCAATTGATGCTGAAATAAAAAGAATCACTGACCAGAATGTCACATAATAACTCTACCAGATATGTGGTCCAGAACTTTTGAAATACATTAATTATTTTGTAAGCGTATGTAAGTAGGGTGTCTCAGTTATATCTTGTGCATGTTTTTGCATGTAATTTCTTCATTCAAAAATGTAGACTGTTTAGGTTTATCTCCATGTGGTTATTGTCCATATTTTTTTTCCTACCCTCTTTTAACAATAAGACGGTTAACTTTTAATGAATCTTGAGTTGTCTAATAGGTCATGTACAAAAAAAAAATTGTTATTATTTCATTTCCAGATAAAAAAATGTGTAAGAAGTAGAAGATAATAAATTTTCAATACAATAAATTATTAAACACATTTTAAGTATGGTTATAAATACAAGCTTAAAATCTGGGTGATAATAATTCAATATAAAGAGGCCAAGTAGAATATAGTACAAAGTTCCACTGAAAAATTAAGCTTTGAGGAATTAATTGTAGATTCATAAGACATAAAATACCAGACTTAGAATGTAGGATGAGGTTTCTGTTTGTAGTAGAACATCCAGTTAAAAACTCATTATGTCTTGTTAAAAAAAAATTGCAGGCCTTGTCATTTATATGATGAACTTTGACTTCATAACTATTTTCAGGATTTGGACAATTAACACTGTGAACTTTAGTCATTGCTTCATTTGGATGAAATGCATTTGGAATTACAATTTATTTGCATTTCATTTGAAAGGTTACCATCTGATGACCCAGTAAATGACACAGTTCGTCTTCCAAACTCTTGATCTCTAGTACAACATTAGCTTCAGATGTTCATCCACCTATAGACTGTATTTAGCTTATATTCAGTTCTGGTTTTACGTGAGCCGGGGTAAGGATATATGTGCTGCTAATCCATATGAATTAGAGAGAATGCTAAAATAAAGAGTATTTTGAAAGAATTATTAAGCTTGATAATATTATGGAATATTAAAACCAATATAAACCCAGAGACTGCATTTTAAACTACATATTTAATACAACAATTATTGTGCATACTTTGATCTGAAGCCACATCAAGCTACTGATTTCATTTAGTCCTCCATTTAGAGTATGGTAAGCCCTTTCTCTCTAAGCATATTTATATAAAAAAAAATATTCTTTACTTTACTGGCTATGTCTCTGTCAGTTTTTCTCTGTTTTTGTCAGTTGTCTTCATCTTAGCTGCTACTGTTTCCTCTCCCACCTCTCAACATCTCATCTTTCCCATTTGCCTTAAATGGAATTTCCAATACTTTATTCCTACTGTGCCTGCATATTTTTATGAGTGAAGCCCAAGGCTGTTAATCCTTTCTCTCTGGAAAAACACATCTGGGCAGAAAGGTCAGTGTCAACTCCAAACTTCTGATTAGATTGGCTTCAATTAACAACATTTTCTGTAGAATACCTAAGGCTCATCAAACAGTTGGGAGTCCCTGCCAGGCTGTTGCATTATTTAGAAATAATTGTCCATTGGGAATGCATTAATAATTTCAGACTGAAAAATCTTTACATTAGGACAGTTTTCATTAACATCTTCTGTGGTACTGGACATGTGGTCATTTAATAAATAATAAGGATGCATGAGAAAACAGCAAACCTTTGTTGTAACCCAAGGTGAATACAGGTTCATACGAAAAGTAGCTGCCGCCACTGCAGCAGGAAAAGTACGTACGATGCCCTTTAGTGGTCAAACATCAACTAGAAAAATTACTTCAAAACTTAGCACTGGAAGCCCAGGTAAGCAAATTCCAAGAGGCAGAACAAGGATATTCTGTGACAGAGCCTTGGATTCAGACTGAAGGAAAGGAAGTGAAAATTCAGCTATTTTTTACAGTAACTAGTCTGATTGTTGAAAAATAAATTTTATCTTTAAAAAAATACCTTTCATTACAGAAATGAAAACTTTTTTTTGAGAGAGAGCTTTCATTTTATTTTATTTCCATTAAAAATGAAAAGAGTAATCTAGTATTTTTTTCTTTAGTAGAAGGATCGATCCTACAAGTGGGAATTTTGGGATCTAACTTGGAATGCTTATCTAGAGAAATAAATGATCAAAGCCTATTCTAAAAAAAATCCTTTAAAGAGAATTCCTAATTGTAAGATCAGCAGTAACCAGTTTTTGCCATTTTCTAGGCACAGAAAAGCAGTGTTTTCTGGAGTAATAGAAGAGTAACATTAATATATTTTTTGTGAAAAAAATGCATGTACATCTTGCTCACTTAATGAGAGGCAGAAACATACTCTGACGTTTTGCTCTGCTTATGTATTAGCCTCTGTGATAGATGTGCATCTTTCCCCCAGTCTCTTGTTGACCCTTGTCATATGAAAGGGATTCCTTGAACCCTTTACATTTGGCCAATCTACCAGAACCCCTAGGGAAGATGAGAGCCCTGTATCGGAGGTGGTTCAGCTGTCCTATCTAGGGCCACATGCCAACAGTATCCCCACTCGTAGCTGGTATATTATCCATTTTTCCAAGTATGTTATTCACTGGTGGCCACTGCTAGCACCCTTGAAGCACTCGGTCTAAACAATTTACAGAATAACACACTTCATTTACAAATACAATTTTAATAGAAGACTGTGACAGGCCTGAGGTTCAGAGATTGCTGTTCACATTAACTGACTGTAAAGATGAATTGGAAGCCATATAGAGACAAGCTCTAATCACCAATGAAAGCTAGTTTGAGATAATAATTTAGCATAGAATATGGTTCTTACCCAGTAGACATCCCTATGGAGAAGAAGGTAGGCTCAGCTCATCAACTGATCCCAAAAGTTCCAACAGAGTCTTCCCTGCCCTCCCTCCTCAGACTGAGGGAGGGGAAAAGGTAAAGTTACAGGTGGTGTCATTTCATGTTTAGATGGAGTATGTAATATGTATTTTAGTGAAGCAAAGTTCAGATTTCAATTTTTGTCTGGATTATTCCTTTGTTTGATGTCTCCGTTAGAGGATACACCAAGCTCCCTCAGCATTCCTGCCCCTAAGATATGCAGACAGTTTATCCCTGGTGAACCATAGCAAATGCATGCGCTCCTTGTATAGCAAAAGTTGTTCTTCTAATATTTTATATTTATTTTTTATGGTGCCAGATATTCTGTCACTGTATTTATCAAGTTCAGATTTCAGCTGCTGAGAGAGATGTGCTAAAGGTTACAAAGCTATTGAAAAGCTGAAAGTTTTTTAGCATATCTTATAAAATCAACTATTGTAGTTTTTGCTGTGCTATACTGATATCAATCAGAATTTTATGTTGCTAGATTAGGATATAGTTGGATAAGAACATCTTCAACTAGTTTATTGATATTGACGATTTCACATCTGCTACTGAATATTGCACCATCAATAGAACACATTCTTGCAACTATTAGCAGTAATAAACACTACTGTGTTCCTTATCTGGCAGCTCTTATCTGTGCCATGTCACAGATAACATGACTTGTAATTCACTTTTATTGTGTGGTTCAGCAGTGGTTTTCTGGAATCTCCTATGTTTTTCTGCAGAGCCTAAGTTTCATTTTAAACGTGAAGCACAGTATAAATAAATATACGTGTACAAATATTACGTAAAAGTACTGCAAGTAACTATTAGCTATGGCATATTAATTTGTAGCTGTCAGTGTTTTTCTGTGTGAGTTCTTTAGTCTTACTGAATCAAGAGAATGAAAATTATTTTTAGCTGTAAAATCTATACTCTACCATTGATTCCATGTAGGATGCTTTTATGTGTAATGTGTTGACAGAGAACAATCTGCTGCAAAACACGCTGTGCATATTAGTGATAAGGTTTACAATATAATGTTCCAAATCACAAAGTTGCTCAACAGATCTAAGAGAAAGTTACAGTTTACTAGAAACTCCACATTTAGCTTTAGTGTCCTTTCTTTCCTAGATCATTATTTTCTGCAGAGATTATGGGATCCACTTTCAAAGTAAGCTCTTCACTCCATGTTTAATTACCTCAGTCTGTAGGTTGATATTTAAGGTAATAGCCTTCAACAACTTTTCTAGGAATAAAGTGTTGATATTAATATAAAACCCAAGTGGCAAGTCCTTTGGTTCCTAGGTTATTGCTAGAGTGTTTCCACTCTCATGTGAAGCAAGAATCTGTTCCAAAGAGGTTAGTACACTACTCTTAAGGTAGTACACTACTCTTGATATCTATCAGTATTTTGCATGACTAGATAAAGATATAAATCAAAAGAGCAAGATTGGCTACCAGCACATTCCTGGTAAATCCAAATGTGAATGAGGAAGGATGGAAAAATGGGAACAAAACGTGAATAAAGGTAGTGAATTTTCTTAATCTGGAAATGCTCCTATTGCATGGATTCAAAACCTTTCTCTGAATAATAGTAGTGTTATTCAGTTTCCCTCTAGAAGGATAAAAGAGAGAACAGCGTATAAAATAAAAATTGTAGGCATGGTCAAATAGTACCTTTAAGCCCTATAGTAATAGTTACAATCATATGACATAATGCTGGAATGACCCAGATGGGAAAGACCATGAAAAGATTGCTAAAATAAGTAATGATTTAAACGATGAAAATTAATTTTAACAATACATTAATTATCTTTTGAATAAAGATTTTTTTCTGTGTTTTTATGTAAACCATCTTTAAATGGAACAGAAACCAGAGTTGTTACAAAAACAACACAATTTAGAGGCTCAGACTTGCATATTCCATTTAATATTGAATTCTAGACTTTCAAAGCTATTTGTACCTCAGATAGTTACCTCTTCCTATTTCACCCTTTGCTCCTATCAAAAGTAATAAAAATGGAAATAAGTGCACAGTGCTATCATCATTTTCGGTTAGGTGCTTTGTAAGTCAAGAAAATCAATACTAGATTGGATAACTAGTTTAAATCTTGAAATCTTTCTATCTCAACCACAAGAAAAACTCCCCAAAATATTAACATAATTGCCATATGGTTTTTTTTGTGCTCCTGACTTTTTCCTCTTTAATATTAAAAGATTATGTAAAACAAAATGCATTCCTCAATTCAACATTTATTTGCTATATAAAGCTTCAGCAAGGATGTGTTTTCCTCTTTCATTCTACTTGAGTTGATTGAAAAGTTTTACATATTTACCAAGCTCACACTTTGCCTGAGTTAATGAATTATGCAATTAACCATGAATGCAATTTCCTGCATTTTACAGTAATAGCTTTAATTGTGAAGTGTGATGTTATATAGAGAGAGCTCATTCATAAACTATAGAACACGTTAGAACAATTTCTTACATAGGTGGGTATTCTTGGGCAAAGATCTCAGATGAATATGGTAATTTGTCTGATAAACTATTTCTGGGCAATTTTTATGCAAGGGTAGCATTCCTTAGTTACCACATTTTCAGAAGCATTTTCATCAGGTTAAGTATGAGTAGGAAACCAATGCTATCTTTGTACGTATATTGGAAATATCCTAGTAAATTAATTTTTTGTTCCTTAAGGTAGGTTTATAAATACACATGGACATGAATAACATGGCAGAATATAATATCAGTAGGTGTTCAGCCCTTATAATTCTATTGTGTATAATTTAGTGTAGTTATCCTCAATGATCAGATTATTTCACTGACAGTACTAAATGCTTTGTATTTTAAGCTAAGAACTTAGTGAGAATGAAGTCACAAAATTGTTTGTTACTGAACAATTCTAATGCAGTAATACAGTTACAAATCATTAGTATTTTACTTCAAATAACATTTAGTTTGAAACAAATCTGTGATCCCTAAAAAATTAATAGCTCTGAGCACACTGTTTACACCAAGTAAATGGTAAGACTCATGCAGAATTCAAGAGGGCAGGGAGCTGGACCATCAGGCAACACTGTGGAAAATCTCATATTTCATGTCTCTCTTTTTCATTGGCAACCTTTATAACAAAATGTTCCTAGTGTTACTTTTGGCCAGCCAACTTTCTTATCTTTACCTGGCTTCCATTTACTCAGAGTCAGTGTATAATTTATAGCTTAAACTTCAATGGTTTAACTAATTTGCAAAGTTGCGCTTGAGATTATCTACAGCAGTCTTTTCTTTCTATCAAAGTGCTCATACACTCACCTCTTAGACTGCATTTAGACTGATCTAGTAGGTATTTGTATATTTTCTGTGATTAAGAATATTAGATTAGAAGCAGTTATAATACGTTTAGAAACCTGGGTGCACTTGCGTTGTGCTTGGAATGGTCAAACAGCCATTTCAGAAGTGCTCCTGAGACTGGCTGTAATATTGGGAACAGTCATGGCATAACATCTTGTCTTTCATCACCTACATGCCATCCTAAATGACACCAAATGTCTCTGTTTAGGCCCCTGAACCCTGCTCAGGACAGCCAAGAAATCTGCATGGTGGTCAGGCAGATGAGCAGGGGACACCTGCATGTTTCCAGGTGTCTCAGATGACCTTGCTTACTCACCAGGGGGTAGCTGAGTCCATCCATCATCTCTTTGTGAAATACGCAGTGGGAACTCGTAGCACAGTGAAGAAAAGAGCATCTAAAGGGACAAACTGGCAAGGGACTCTGCAAGGTCGTGTTTTTCTAACACCTAGAAACTGTGGAGGTGCATTTGCAGGCTGTCTGGTGTCTTCTTCACCCGTATTGAAATCCCTGGGTTATTTAGAAAACTTGTTCCAACTGACATTTCTTTTGCTCAGGATTCAAGCCTCGTTTTAATAATACCCATTATGTTGTAAGTTATTTTGCCTTTGTAGCACATGAATTGAGCTGCAAGCACAAAATTTGCATTGGAAAGAAATCAGCTTTTGTTTATTTTCTTGATCTAAGTAATTTCTGAAAATTCCACCTTGTTTGTTTTTTTGTTTGTTTTTAACTTTATCTTGCTTTAATAATGAAGCAACAGCTCCCCGTGAATTTTCTGGTAATTTTTGTTTTGTTATTTAATGGCCTGAGGCAAGACTGCAAGTTGTAGAGATTCTTCTAAAGCATGGAGGAGCTGCAGTAATGATAAATCTCGTTAGTATTATTGCTGTTCTGAACCATTTTTAAAAGTTTATGATGCCTATGTGCAAGCATGAAAGCACTCAGATTCACATTAAACCACTCAGATATTTAAATATATATATATATATATATATACATATATATATATATTTAACTAACTAACTATTTCATATTTTTTCAAACCTTAGAACCTGCTTCTCATCCTTGAGCATTAGGTATTTCTCACGCACCAGATGACTGTAGCAGAAGCCATTTTGTTATTTTCCCCTTTTGCTTGAGGATGAATGCATGGTAAATGCACATCTTTGTTTTTCCATAACCATTACCCTTGCTCCTGCCTTCCTCTTAAGTCTGCATGATATTGCCTAAAAATTTTCTTTATCACAGTAGCTGCATTAAATTTAGATTAAAGGGGTTTTTTTTGTAGATATAGGAAAAGAGACTTGAAACAAAAGAAAAATTCTGTGCAGCCTCTCTGGTCTTCAATCTCTGAATAAACTAGCTTGCATAGTTCCAGTCTGAATAATTTGTAATGAGAAATGTTCTGTTTAGTTTTGAAGGTTTTCTTCCTGTGCATATCCACTTGCTCATTTGTGTGAAGTGTTTCATGTGGTCCACTGGTGAAAAGGTAATTTGCAATTCTAGCTCTACAGTCTTTAGGTGTAGGCTGTACGACACAAAAATACTTTACAAAACACTTTTTTAATGTATTTCAGTCTAAGAACTGTTCCTTGGTGAAAAGAGCATGTCAGTTGCTAGACTTAAACTAGAATCAGAACATATTTAAGCTTGATTACTTACAATAGTAAGTCAATCTTTAGCACATGTAAAAGCTTTGAATCTTAAGGTAAGACTGTCTTGGGGTGATGTTATGATACTTGTATTCCCTATCGTTTGCATATGTGCTTAGAAATGTGGTCCTGTAGCTTTAATTGTATCCAGCAGCCGGGAGAAACTGCCGGGTGCGGGTTGTTTTGAAAAACTCCCCCAGGCTTCTCGGTGGAGGAGCGAGGGGGAGGAAGGGACATTGCTTAGTCTGGCTGTTGCCACTGTTTGTGGTTGCTGCTAGGTTTTTCTTTTTCCTTCCCTGGGATTTTTTTTTTTTTCCTTTTTTTGTCCCCGTTCTGGATTTTTGCTATTCCGGACTGTTTTCTCTTTCTCGCCTGAGAAACCAAGAAGCCCCCAGAGGACAGTAGACAAGAATTCCCCAGGGAGCCACCGGAGCAACTCCACCCGGCTCTCCGGGGATCCCCGGAGTGGGGGAAGCTGCATCTGAGGAAAAGGACACTAAAGTTCTTCAGTTGTTTACCCAGGTTTAATAATTTGGGTTTTTTTTTTTCCTCTTTCTCCTTTTCCCCTTCCCTTGTGTCTTGCAGGGCACCCTGCGTGTGTTATTAAATAAACAGTTGGTTTTTTTTTTTCCACTTTCATCCAAGAGGTTTGGTTGTGGTGGGGGAGGGGGTGTCAGAGGCCTTTGCTGGGGGAGGCTTTTATTCAGAGTGCTTCCCACCTGGAAAATTTGTCTCTAACCTGAGACAAAGACATAACAGAAAGTTTTACTGAAAAGAAATCATGTTTTCTAAGGAGAGGTAAGATCTGGTCTTGTGTTTAGACCCTCAGCCCCAGAAATTCTAACCCCATGTTTTTAAATATGTATTCTTTCTTGTGCTCTTAAATGAAGCCTATTTGTTATACTGGGCATATTTTGATTCTTAGTCCTGCTTCCCTTTTATTGATTACAAGTATATTGCCTGTACAATAATTCTGTCTCAGTCTATGTTCACATCCTCTAATTTCAAGATCTCAACCTTAATGATGCTACTAGGTCATTCTGAAACCAGCTTTCTTCATAATTCTCTTCCATTTTTGCCCATAGAAGATACAAACTATTTTGGATTAAGTTATCTCCTCATCCTTTAAATCTTTTGGAAATCTTTTAGCAACAGGAATGCATTTACTGTAGTCAGTAACTAAGAATTAACTCTGAGATGAGAAATTCAGTAATGCAGCTATATTTGGCTACAAAAATGTGTCTTCATTTTATTGTTTATATTCCTGTGTCTAATTCCAATGTCCGGATGGTTTATTTTAGTTTTTAACTTTTCTGCATGCCTGACTGACTAAACATTGATTTCTAAAATGTTCAGACTTCCAATATCTAAAAATACCACCCGGCACAGTGAAGATTGTTCTTAGACATGCCCTTTTTTCTTGCTTGTCTTTACAAATTCTCTCCTCTGTGCTTATCTAATGTGGTTTTTAGAAATGTATCAGAAGTTATTAGAGAAAAAACCAGCACAGGTGGAACTGAAATTAACGGCTGAAGACTTTAACGCTTCTAACATAGCTGATACCAGGGTAAGCTGCATTCATTCCTTGTTGGATTGTGACGGGACACAATCACTGAATACTAGCAGCTTTGAGCCTCGTGAGTATCCAGTCAGCCTGGGCTATGCCTAATTTGGATTTAGATGATAGATTGAGGTAAACAGGATGCTGATGGAAGTGATTTCAACACAGTGAGCAGGGCTTGGTTGGTTATCTGTCCCTTCTTGTTATAGTCAGACTTTGGGTAGTCTAAAGCTTCCCAGTAATTAATTATTAGACTCCCAATAAACTTCCAACAAAGTACTGCAGGGAACAAGCCAACATGTGATGACATACACTAATGCAACTGACTTTTATGATCATATATGACAGCTGAGTTACTGTTCCCACCACAGAGACAGTTTCTAAGTAATTAAAGTAAGTTGATTAAAAGGACGTTAACTTTCAATATCCTCCGGGCAGAAAAAAATGTATTGAATTAGTTTTACATGAATTACAATTTTTGTAAAAGTCATATTTACTACAAGTTGTAATATATTAAAGATTATTTTTTTCCAAAATATTGTAAAGGATGTATTTTAACAAGCCACTCACATCTGCTGCAATGAAATGCTCATACCATCTATCAGGAGTGGTAAAATAAAACACTTGTTAAAGAGCAAATGTGACCAAAGGAGGGAGTCAAAACAAACTTTTAATGTAGTGAGAAAAATAAGTCATTGTAGAGAAAAGATATATTGAGGAAATAGTGGCATAATTAAACAGATTCTGCTATTCACCTATGCAACAATTTGTGACACATCTCTCTAAGCAGGATTCAATGAGGCAGGTGAGAGCACAGAGCAAAAGATATGCAAAGATCAATGAGAAGGATGAATGTGCCTGAGAACTGGATGCTTAAGAGTGGTGAGAGTTTTAAAACCTTGATAGCTGAGAAACTTCATCTCTTAGAAGGAAACATCAACAGTAAATCTTGCATGAGGGCAAAAAGATTCCAGCGCTCCAACAAAGCAACCCAATATGAAAACAGATAGGAGAAGCAGTGACAGAAAGGTGTACAGAGAAACCTTACCAGAGTCCTGCATTCTCAGGGTCAAGAGGCAGAAGTGATTTGAAATAAGAAAAATAAGAAATGAAGGATTTTTAAATGCAGGAGATGGAAAGGTAGAGCTACCCCTATATTGTAGTCTGAGCCACACTCCAATTTAGTGCATGGGGAAGATCACAGCATGGAATGCTAGAAGATTATCAAAGTGTTAGTGAAGGACATTATAATGGGTAATGATGACATTAACATCAGCTATGAGATAACTTGGTAGCTAAAAAATATCTAAATTATTCTCATCAAATAGTAGGGAATTGCATATTAATGCTATAAAACTGGGAATCTCATTGGCAAAGGGGCCCAGCAAATGTATGTGGAATGCTTGCATGTTATTAAAAAAACCCCAACCAAACAGGTTAGAATGCTTCTACCTGAATTTTCACTTTAATTGTTATTACTAGTATTAATGTTTATTATGAATATTAATAGTTAATGCAGTTTTTGGTAGGGAATAGTAAGTTTATGGAAGATTTGATAGCATGAAAAATGGCTTGGGATTCGTAAACAGATGGAAATCCAAGTCCTTGCTCTTTTCTATGTATAATGGAAAACAATCCTAGGGGTGTAAGAGGGAAAAGAGATTTGACATTTAGATTGCACGGTCATAAAAAATGTTACTCAATCCTGCATTGCACCTTGTTTTAATATAAAAAATTAATTTTTGCTTTAATTTAATTTGAAGTTATTGGATGTTATTGTCATAATTAAATTAAACAAAAATGAAAAAAAGTTAATTCTCAGAATTGTCAAGATATAGAAGAGTCATTACAATTATTGTTATTAATGAAGTCATACACATGAGGACCCAAAGCACCAGAACTTGCAGTCTGGATCTGAAAGGAAAACTGCAGCTGCTGAAACAGTTTGGTTTACTTCTAAAGCGATTGTCACTACACCCTAGGGACAGCCTGCTCTCAGAAAGTGGAATATTAATTATGCTGTGCAGAAAACGGGTGTTCAAGTGGCTGTAGGAGTAAAAAGAAAAGTCAGCTGTAGGAGGAAGACTGAGTTACACAGCTCCTTTTATAGTCAGGATGGTAAAAATCCCAAAATACTTTAAGCCAGTATAGAAACAAGTACTGTAGATTCTGTACGAGTGGTCTGTGAAGCAGAATGCTGCTGGGTCCTTTAACGCTGCAATAGCTAACAGTGAGGAAAGCATTATGAATGAAAATCCAACCTAAGGAACTTCTAGGAGCTGTGCAGGTGTAAGTTTAAGGTGATAGTTTGCAGTGGCACCATAATCTCTGCACAGGCCTTTCGCTGAAAGGGTCAGCAAAGTTTTAGTAGAATAGCACACTGAAATGGTGGGGCTTGAGCCATAACTTCTCCTTTTGAATAATTCTTAGAAATAGGCCATGCATCAAATAGTACCACTTCCTTAAGCTTATAATTTCAATATTTATGAGTGAATTTGAATCCCAAATCAAAAAAGGAGTGCAGTTGTGCAGCTGTAGAAAACAACTTATCTGATGCATAACTAATTGCCTGGAAAGGTTCAGCTGATTTCCTTCCCCTTCCGCTTCATTCCCTATGCATATAAGTTAGTAGCAAAGTTTCTAAAATATAAGCAAGCCTCATAAATTCTGCTAAATGCTCACAAATCACTTTGAAGAAACTTTGAAATATGGAAAACCACAAAATCAGTGTAACTACTTTAAAATTCTTTTCTTGTTCTAAAATCCAACACTTTTGTTTATGTTCTGCTGCAGGTCATCTCAGGTCTTGTTCTTTGCTCTGCATGTTCTTGGCCTTCTCAGTTCAGGAGGGATAATGTGGTCGGCTCTGCTTCATTTTTTTGTTGTTTTTGTTTTTGGTTTTGCCTGTTATGTAGCTTTAGCTGGTCCTTTTTTCTCCAAAATATTGCAGTGTTTCTTGTTATGTATTTTTCATCTTGCTACGTACATCTTTTAACTTTTTAAAATAATGTTTATATCCCTGTGGAAAACACAGATTCTGTTGTTGCTTGATAAACAGAAACAGTTCTGCTGGAGATGCTGAAGGGGGAAAAATGACAGCTTTAATTCTCTCAATAATTTTTTTCTTTACTTCAAAGAGTAGGATTTTAAATTCAAGCAGTTTGAACATGAAGTTATACACAGCGTGATTTCACTAGTATTATTGCTAGTGAATTTTCAAAGAAAAAAGTTACTGCAGTGATCTTTCCTTCACCAGAAATATTTTGCTCCACCATGGAGTGGAAGACAAAGAAAGGTTTTATAGGGATATTGGCAGTGATTCTTGCCAATTTCCTCACTTTCTCTATTGAGAAAAATAATTTATTTAAGATAATTGAATGGACAGATGACTAATATTTCAGTGTGAAAAATTTGTATAGATAAAATCCCTGAGGAGTTTTTTGGGGGGTTGATTTTGTTGTTGTTGGTTTCCCTTTTTAAAAAAAATTTAAGGATTCCTTTGATTTATGCCTTGACATTTCAGTTAAAGCACATATCTTTAAATGAAAAAATTCTAAATTAAAATTAAATTAAAATTCTAAATTAAAATTCTTTAATCTAAACATTCTTTTTGATTCATTCATTTAAGGATATTTTTTTCTTATAATTTCTTTGATCCTTGGCAACTTTTAAAATATAACATTATTTAAACACTTAATAGTTATTTAACTCTGGAGGAAAATCTCCAATATACTTGAGTTTCTGACAGCATAATTATTTCTATGACATCAGTGCTGTAATTCTTAAATTTTACTTAGTGTTAGTGAGCTGGGTAACCTGGGGATTGATTTGTGTTTGAATATTAGTTAGAAACTCTTCTCATGACAGAAGAACTTCATGTCCACAAGCATTGTGCACATGAAAAACCTGCTTTAAACTGCTATTTTTTTTGTTATAGCCTTGTCTGTGACTAATACGTAAACCCAAACCAGTCACCTAGCAGGTTTTAATTTTGATAGCCTTCTTTGTAGTGTTTTTGCAGGCATTTTCTTGGAAGAAAATAGATCTATACTACCATGTATGTATGGATTTCTGATGAATGTTGGTCAATACTGTACACTAATAATATTGGCCAAAACAGCCAAAAAAAAATTCCTTCTCTGATATATGATCAAGTACTTAATTTTAGTTGTTTTTCAGACAATCTTCAGAAAAAATAATATTTAAAGGCACCTGTATTTCAAAATCAGATTTACTCCAGTTTTTTGGTAAAGATATTTTGTTTGCTTGTTTGTTTTTAATAATGGGATTATGTTCGTATCTATTAATCTAAGAATGAAGAGATCCTTTCCTAAATGTCCATCATTTCAATAATCACTCATAACTTCACGTAATTTTTCATTAATGACAAAAAAGGGAAATCCCCAGTCTCTACAAGTATGGAGGGCTGGGGTTTTTATTGGAAAAACCATAAAAATACCAATCCAGGCCTCTGTTTGTAACAATACTGCTTTTCAGGTTGTATCCCTGTTGCTTTGGGGTTTTTTATGTACTATTCTGAGCTGACAGGAATGTAAGGGCATATAACTAGTCTTGGTTTTCCTGTTGTTATAAGTTTTCTTTATGTGATGTATTGGAATTATTTGGAATGCTGTATTTCCAATGATTAGATTAACAAAGATCACACTTATTGTCATGCAGAAGTGATATGTCTCAAATCAGTGGATTTTTGAATTAAAGCTATGCCCTTTATTCTGAAAGTTCATAAAAGAATTGCACTTTTTATTTTTTCCATTAATATTTAAATAGAAATATTAAATTTTGAAGTTACATTTCTGTTGGCTTGGCAGTGGGTAGGCAAAGGACTTTGGGAAGGCTTAGTGTGCCACAGAGTCTACAAAGAGTTCACAGTTTCTTTTTTCCAAAAACATATTTCTAACCTTTATTTTGACTTTATGCTCCTCAGAGATCTCTTGTATCAGCATGCAAAAATCCTTTTGTTTTAAGACCTTTGCCTCTCTCTAACTTGAAGTGCTCATTATTTCTGTCTTTTAAAATTCCTTTCTGTGTTTAAGAGGCATTGGAAACTGTATTTCACTAGACTACCTCATCAAGAAACAGGTAGATATAAACATTTTTATTATAGTTTTAGGAACAAACATTGTTTATTTAAATGACTTCATTCTTCTCTGAATATAAAGCAGTCCTTTAATGTTAGCTCTTTTGCATTTCTCTTGAGCGAATCTGATTTAATTTATGCTAAACATAATGGGACACCTGTGTGTGCTGGATAAAAACTAGAGTATATAATATTAGATGGAGAAATGTCACATCCTAAGCACAGAAAACAAGCAGCTAAGCTCTAGAGTATCTTTTAACATTTTGTTGTAATTTTAGAATTAAGAAAACTCTGAAAACAAAAATCTGTATTACAGCTTTAGCAGGTAATAAATGACCAGTAAAGAAAGAAAAGTACAATGAAAAAAATTTCTTTGCTGGTTTGTCAAAGCATGAGATAAATTTTTAACCAGTTTCTCATGTGTACTGAAGTCCAAGCTATTAAATGAACCCTAATGGATAGACTGAAAGATGAAGAATAAAATATTTACTTCTGATTATTTGTCAGGCTCAGAAGCAGTAAATTGGAAATGCTGTAAACTGTTGCACTGACCATGTATCAAAGAAATATCATAAAAGGACCATCTGACAGTTTTTGATTTTTCCATGAGAAAGTTATCTGAGGTTTTTTAAGAGTATAATATTTGATATTTTGAAATTCTTTCATTCAGATGGAAGAAGGGATGAGTGTTAGATCTGCAGGTCTGGAATCAGCTACAGGTTGAGAGAATAATGAAATTGTTTGGAGAAAGGCCTCAGTTTTAACTTCCATATCTGAGATTTTTTTTTTTAAGCCTCGTTTTTTTGGCCTTTTTTGTTTGGTTGGTTTTTTTCCCCCTGGTTTTGGGTCCTTTATACTATTGTAATTATATTCCTATATTATCTCTACAGAGCAACCAGAATATACCTTAGGAAAATAATGTGTAGAAGAATGGTGATGGGATAGAATTTCACAGCTTAAATATAAGATACATTATGACAATTTATTTAAGAGGGGATACCTCAACAATAAGGAAAAAAGCCTGGCTTTCCTAATGCATGTGTGAGTCAGAAATTTGATCTAGGCTGAGAAAAATTAAATATTACCCTAAGACATATCACATGTGAAGTATCTCCACTGAAGGTCAGGGACTACAGCCTCTATTAAATATAGAATTAATAAGTTCCTAGTAATGTTCACTTCTTAAGAAGAAAGAAAATATAAAAAAATCAGCCTGTCTTACAGGGTGAAATTTAAAGCAGTAGAAAACTGAGTTTGTAGAAGTATAAGGGAGGTATCATTTCTTCTGCAACTACTGCCAATGGACATACATCATGGAGAGAGTAAAGCTATATAAGGTATGGAACAAAGACTGCTTCAAAGCAAATAAGCATAATTATGTGCAGGCTGAAAACTGCAGAAGGTTTCTACCCACCAGAGAGAGAGGTTACAGCTCCAAATAAGTGAAGTATAAGCCAAAAATATTATTTGTTGTTAAGGGGGAGTTAAGCAAATTTATAACAAAGGCAGCATGTGAAGTTGCCTGCAAAGGAAGTTCTCTGAGCCCAATACCAGAGAGCTGCCTTCTGATCCTGTAGTGGTGGGTCAATGTAACCCTCCAGGCTGCTGTGCACCTCTCAAAAAGAGGGACATCATAATAACACTTACACAGTTGCAGAAGCTTAACTGTGTCAGAAGAACAAAAGTAAGATATTTTAAAGTGAAAGCATTTTTTGTGGATCATTCTCAGCAGTGGAGAAAGGCACTATGAGGAAAAGATGGAGCTTTCCCATGTACAGACTATTGTTTCCATTTTTTCTTATTACTACTGCTCTTTGGAGTCCTGTTGTTGATGGAGTTGGTCTTGATGCAATTTGTATCTGTTGTTGTGGTGAGTGTGCAGAGCACTGTATGGGGGAAAAAATTGAATTTCACATAGGAAAAGGCTGTAATTGCATCTTTCCCTATCCTCTCATCCAGAGCAAAGTTTTATTACCAACTTCAATGAGAAACAGGTGGATACCAAGCTCATTAGAAGTGGGGCTGCAAACAGCTGCTTTGGAAAGCAAATAGAGAATATAAAAAAGAATAGTGTTGAAAACAACTAACTGAAATATTGTTTGAGTGGGATCAATACATGAAGCTGCTGGATCCAGCAGTGCTAAGGAGAAACCCAGATTTCACATCATAAAGTTTACTAGTTCTTCATTCCTTTTTACTTCCAAGTAGTAGTAACAGATATATCAGTTGTACTTGGAAAGATGGATAGAAATAAGCTGGCTTGCCCCAACTACAGCTGTGGGTGGTCACAGCAATGAAAATAGGAATCTTCTCCAGTAACGCTCTGGCCTCTCACCATCTGGCCTTTTGGCTCTGCAATGTGCTGACACTGCAGCATCTTTGTGAACCAGCTGGCAAGCACTGCTTTGGCTTCCACCTTCCTCCCAGGAACAGAGTCTGTCAGTTTCCAACAATGACAGAAAAACACAGAGTTATGTTCTAAAGACATTAAGATGTGCTAGGACGACTCAGTTCCTTACATACTTTCCAGAGTTCTTCAGATGGGATGTACTCACTTCCACAGCTCAGCATGTATTTTCAGTGGATATATTAAAATAATGCTACAGTGCAAAGCTGAGGTATAAAGAAAAGGTAAGTTTTAATGTTACAACACAGAGATAAGGATGAACCTGGAGTATGCAGAGTTTTTTTGGTGGGTCTTCTTTATTTCTGCCAGTAATTCAATGTATGTTTCAGAAAGACTCTACAACCAAAATCATCATAGCAATTTTAGGCATCAAAAGACATGATCTTATTTTCAAGGTTCAGACCATCTGTAGTACCACTTAACATTAAGATGAGTGGCACAATTCCAGTTCCTTGGTAATAAATAAGAAATATTTCATGGGCATATTATAAAGCTTAACTAGTTAAGAGTGAAATTTCCTTCTGTTTCCCCTTCTTCAAAGTAGCTTTACAATCTGTCATTGAGATTGATCTGAGATTGATCATCGGGAAATATATATTACTGATAAAATTTTACCAGCTGGGCCAATAATGCAGATGGCCTAGCCCAGAGTAAATGTTTTCCCCATCCTGCCTATGAACAAGATCATTAGACAACGATCTTGCTGTCTCTCACATGGAGCTAGGCTTTGGGATGCGGACAGACTTGCTTGTAACACACACAGCATTTTACTCAGGTACTTCCGGCTTGGTGAGGACTTTGTGCAATGCTCAAATATTGCTGTTCCCATTTTACAATTGACAAAAAAATTAACCAAATTGTCCAAATTAGGCAAGCATTTTATATCAAACTAAAGGACAATTTTCTTCAGCCTCATCTATGGTCTATATACAAATCTTCCTAATCAAGAGTAGTTCTGGTTTTAAAGGGTTTTTCAGGGCAAAACTGGTGTTAAAGCTTTGCAAAGTTTCTTCTGATGGTTCTATATTGTCAGTTTAGCTGGCTAATGTCATGTACTCTATATTCTTTGAACATATTGTTTATCATTAGAAAAGGTGTTTTCCTGTTTCATTTTAACTGGGTACACAATTAAACAAAAGTGTTTAAATCAAATTAATCTGAAGTCTTGGAACATGTTAAACTGATTGCTCAAAAGCAGGGGTCACTTTACAAGGTTGGCATCATTGCATGTATTTTAACCCCATTAGCATGAAGAAACTGAACAATATTAGAACTGATTAAAACTTCATTATATCAAAATCATAAGGATGATCCAAGGGCTGGAACACCTCTCTCAGGCTGAGAGTTGGAGGCTGAGACTTGGAGCTGTTCAGCTTGGAGAAGGCTCTAGGCAGGCTTTAAAGCAGCCTTCTTGTACCTAAAGGAGCTGCAAAAGAGCTGGAGAGGGAGATTTCATAAGAGCATGGAATGATAGGACAAGGGGGGGACAGACTTAAGATGCAGGAGGCTAGGTTTAGATTAGATATGAGGAAGAAAATATTTACTGTGGGGGTGGTGAGGCACTGGAATAGGTTGCCCAGAGAAGTTCTGGATGCCCCATCCCTGGCAGTGTTCAAGGCCAGGTGGGATGGGGCTTTGAGCAATCTGGTCTAGTGGAAGCTGTACCTGCCCGTGGCACGGGGGTTGGAAGTAAATGATTTTTTTGGTTCCTTCCAACACAAACCACTCTATGATTGTATGAAAATACCAATGTCTGTAATTCCCACATAGTAGCAACACGATTTCTGTTGACCTTAGTGAATAAACCCTCTCTCTAGTCTTCAATGTTTGTGAAAGTAGGGAATTTTATAGGCACAACTTATATGCTCTAGTGGCTGATACACACAATATTTTCTGCTGTCACATTGGTGAAATACTTTTCTAAATAAAACCACACCCTGTAAGATGACTGAAATGACAAATTCAATGCGCTATGTTGGCCTTAAAAAAGAATAGTGTCTTAATTGATTACTTGAGGAGGATGTTAAGAAAAGAGTCCATACTGTACCAGTTTCCATAATGTAGGTAATATTGTAGGCATAGCTGGAATATGAATGCATTTTATGGGAGATTGATGTGACCTTCCACACAACAGTTTAAACAGGATGTGGCATATTTGTCAGAGGCAAATTCACACTACTAAATATTATTACATTAGAACAAATTAAATGTACTTAAAAGTGGAGAAAGAAGTTTTTTCTGTGACTTTTGAATGGATAATCTATTTGTTATGTTGCAATGATTAAATACTGTGACATCAAAAAATATGAAATATGCCAAATTTCATCTGCATCTGGGCATGGGTAACGACAAAATAAATCTCTAGAAGCACTGGAGAAAGCAATGAAGAAACACATGGGAAAAACGCTTGTCATTCAAAATGTCTGCTCTCCCTAATGACTAAGTAAATAAGCTGTTACAGGTAAAAGTATTGAAAAGTAAATAAGATCAAGGTAATAATCCACAGCCACAGCAGGATGCATTAAGTCATTTATTATTGACCAAAAGTAGACACAAAGTAATTATTTAATAATTTTATCTTTTAATAGATTAAGGTTGTTCTCTTCAAGTCTACTATCCTTCACTGTTTTTTTTTCCACCATGAAGTCTTAAAAAAACTTGATCAATATTTTGCATAAATCAATTATTTTAATGTATTCAATTCACTTTTTCTTTCTATTTTCTTCAGTTATTCAGAGATAAATGTTTCATGACAGCTTCTATTTCTTGAATTCTGCTCTCTGTCTTTATATGGTAATTGAGGCAGTTATTTCTGTAGAAGACTCATTTGGGGTTATCACTCCTGCTCTCTGTGTAGTTTATGTATTTATGCTTTTCCTTGCTACTGTTGAGGCTCTTAAATTGGGTTAATCTGTATCTAGTGGAATTGCATACATTATATGAGGAAATCCTACCATTTTCAGATACATATCTACACCTATAACTTTTCTGCAGCTTGTTTTGGCATTGTACTCCCCAAACCCAAGAGATTCTCTAGATTTGCTTGAACATGAAACTGTTTTGAAGTCCTAAAAAGCAAGAAAAATTTTACAGATCTATGCCTAGAATTTTGTGCAGCATGCCCAGTGAGACCTTTACCTGGAGCTCATTTATTTCTACTAAGATCAAATGGAAAAACAAAAAAACAAAGAGTAAAATCCACTGTGCTTTCCCAAAGTATTCATGAAAAGAAAATGAACGGCAACACATCTCACCAGAATCAAATCTCTGTCTCAGATTTTTCTCTTGCTGGGGACTCTATGAGGAATGTACATGGCTGGAGGGTCTCATACTGATAAATTATAGATGGACAGAGCACAGTAAGAGCAGCAGATACTATATTGAGAAACTCTTTTTTTTCACAATACCAAGAGGCTGGATGTGGGGTGTCGTCTTGTACTTTTTGGAGGGGACTATTCTAAATAGTCATGAGCTTTCAATAAATTTCCTGTAATGTAAAACCCTCCTCACCTTTTCATCAGACACAGTTATCAGATAGAAGTACGAAAAGGTATGTGGTGGTGGGGGTTACAGGAAATGTGTACAAAGGGTGTGGCTGCACACAGAGTGGAGTTTAGGGGAAATAGCACAAGCATATGCCGACAAACTACTTCAGAAGTGAAAGGGTAGCAAGGAGGTGTAGTTGGCCCTCAGTCTCCAGTGTGCTCTGCATCCTGCACAGGACATGTTGAGAAATTTAACTGGAGGGAGCCAAAAGAGTGATATTTGTGCCAACTAAGTCCTTGCATTAAGGTACCAGCCTCTCTAGGGTTCCTGATGGAGAGAGAGAGGAACAAGAACACTGAGAAAGCCAAAGAAGCAATTCTCCACCAAACACAGTTTAGAGCAGGAGGAAAATATATTCCCTGCTGTACTGTAACTCGGGGCATAAACTAATCACAGTGTGTTTATTTGGATGTGGCATTTCTGGAATTATGTAGAAGTTTTCAAGTGAGTTGAAACGAAAGATTTTCCCCTGAAAAAATGATCCTTCCCTTCACCTATATATTTAACCACACACGTATAACATGATACATATAATTTTATTGCCTGTAAATTTTGTAATTTTTAATACCAATAGATACAATTACAACTAGTAAACTTTTGTCTACTGACAAAGGAATTTTATAAGAGTAAGCATAGTTATTATTGTATCCTTTTCTTAAAGACAAAATAAAAATTAAGTAGGATAAAACTGGTAGCAAAGCATGTAGAAACAAGAATTTGTCATAAACCAACACACTCTGGAGTAATGAGTTATGCTGCTTTTTTACATAATAGAGGATTTTCATCGCATCCTAAATATTTGTGTTTAAATGGCAGCAGATCACCTTTCATTTTTTCTCTATGGTTGAATAGCACCTGACCCTGCTCACTGCTTGGGCACTATGAATTGATTTATACTGATTTTAGTAGTAATTAACTTCACTGGAGGCTGTATAAAACTTTTATGGTTTCAAGAAAGGGAAGCAACTTCTGTCTTTGCTTAAAAGCTTCTTAAAATGTGTTTTAAGTTATGCCTTTGTAAGTCTAAAAGGTGTGATGCTACTAGAGAAAGGAAGAGCAAGCCCATCTTTCAGATCTCTGATGGATAAAATGTTAAATGAAAGAGAAGTGTCCCTTATAATTTCTCAAATAAGATGTATTCTGAAAGTCATTCCAGGTCCAAAAACATCCAAAACCAAGCAACAGAAATATTCAAATAATTGTTTACATGAGTTGACAAATTTATCAGGCCAGCAAAATGTAAAAAAACCCCTGAAAATACCCATTAGAAAGTCCTTTTGTTCAAGCTTTGTAGAGAAAAAAGATTAATAGCCCCCTTTTTTTGATAGGATGCTATGTTATATATTGACACAAAAATTAGTAGCTGTGTTGACATTAGGAAATAAGAAACTACAGAAGTAATGTACAATACCACACCTCAATTTTTATTATTTCTGGCACATGCTTTATCTGTAATTTTTACCTGCAAAAATTTTACTATTGGCTTATAGCTTGTCAGTTTCTCTGCTTTCTTGGTACACATCTTTCTTGTATCTGGAAATGTATCCAAAGCTTTTTAAAACTGTCTGAAGTTATAATCAGAGGAATAAAATGGGCAACAAGCTACCATGACCAAATTATCAAAATAAATGCCATAACAATTTTTCACATACTGAGTTCTCCCTCCAAATAGGTTGAAAAAAAAAATAAAGCAGAATGGTACCACATTAGTTCTACAATATCATTCTGTGCAAGTTAAACTGTGTGTTGGTTCTTCATGTGAGTATCCTCTGAATGGTGGAAAAAATGATCACCACACCTTGAGAAAGGCCACTGAAAATATTTGCTGTGGGCAGCATGCAGGCACTCTTCTGATCCTAAATGGGATGCTGCAGTCCTCTTCTGCTTTCTCTTTACCTGTTAGAGAAGCAGCCCACTATTCCGAGGAAAAGGCTTGTGTGAAAATGTTACATGATTTAATGTTCCTAATTGCACATAACATTCACCTTGAAATAATTGACAGGTTGCTAAGCTGAAGCCATAGGTCTGGCTCCCATCATTGCGCAGCTGTCCAGCAGTGCTGCTCAGAGCCAGGATGGTATCAGTCCTTAACTTTGACATGGCCAGGGAAAAGGCATTTTGCAGGAAAGAGACAAGACAGAAAGGACATCTGAAAAACTATCCAGTAGTGTTCTTGGAAAGGACCAATTTGATTATCTGGCCAACTACTGATAATGTTTGTTCATAGCAGTGAAATATTTCATATCTCTTTTGCTGTTTTTCATCATACCTTCCTACGGCTTCTGCAGTGCAGCAGCTATGAAAGGGTAAGAAATCATTAGCATGATGTCTGATCTCTTTCCAGGTCATCCTGTAGTGATTTTCATCAGGGCCCAGCTTGTCTCTCAGATCAAGTTTGGAGACTGAAGGGAAATTACAAGCATATGAAAATGGATTGTCATGCTCTTCCATACATAGTAAGTTACCATTCATGAAGTCTGAAAAGTCACATATATTTTGTATTATTAGAACAGCGAGTTAAACATGATTTTCAAACTGATTTCAATATGTTTCTACTCTAAACATAAAAGAAAATGGGCTTATATTCTTGCAAGCATCTGGGAGAGATAACGTCATATGCTTAGTGTACCTGAAAAAGCCATGCTGCCACACCTATTAAAAGAAAGATAGGAAGACGATGTCATGTGCACATTTCACTTATATACTTACTGTCAAAACTTATTTCTCTGTTTTTATTTAAGAGTCTCATTTAGCTGTGTAATATATCTTTCTGTTCAAAACTATTGCTTCCTCTTTATAAAGTGATACTAATACTGCAATCCCAAGTACTGACTGGAAAACCCAATAAAAGAAATATTTTGGCAATTATGCACCATATTTTTTTTTAAATTGCCATGTACTAAGTAACATCATGACAAGTTGTTAACAGAATGAATTAAAGACATATGGTAGTCTTGTCTTATTTAACACATTCGTCTGTCATCACATTCTGCTATCATTTAATCCATTATACTATGTTTGTGAAGTCAGTACAATATATTTCTCTACTAATTATAATTTCAAGGTTCTTTACCAGTCAGAGTACATTGCCCTTATAATACTTTTTTTGGTTCCTAAGCGTTGCATGTTCTGTTACTGATAAAGAAGTCAGCACTTAATTTTTGGAAGTTCATGGTGCACTTAATTTGTTTGACCAGTAGTACCAAAGCCTTAGAAGTATAAATATTTGTTATACTTGTATAATGGGAAAAAAGCAGCAACACTCACTTTATTAATTGATTGTTACAATTAGCTATGTTAGCCTCTTAAAATAAGCCAGAGGTAGGTGTGTTTCTTAACACCATCCCTGGAGGTATTTAAAAGATGTGTAAATGTGTCACTAAGCCATGGTTTAGTGGTGGACTTGGCAGTGGCTTTTATCAGCTGACTTGACAATTTTAGAGGTCTTTTCCAACATAAATGACTCTATGATTCTATATAGTGTAATTGATTCAGCACTGAAGTCAGGAATGGCAATAAAATTACTTTTGTGTTTATCAATACAAAGGAGGTAGAAGTAATTTTAGTCTTATCATGGTACAAATTAAAGGTAAAAAATGCTATTAAGTCTTCAGATGTAAAAGATATTGAACTTTAGAGTAACAACAGTTCAGGCCTCTCGCTCTGCAATTGTGTTTATCAGGTGGTGTGACTTACATATGAATGCTTGCCAACTTGTACATTTCTGCCAACAGAGGAAAGATAAGAATTAGATAGAGCACTCTGTATCTCATCAAACAGGAGTGACCATGGCATCCTAGTCCATAGGATTCACGCTGTTGGTGTCAGGCTGAGTCAAATGTTTACCTAATGCCAAACTCAGTTTGAAGCACCACTGACACCTGAACAAAATTAGTCACTGTCTGTAGGTAAACAAAATATGAAAAACTACATTTAATTTCTAGTTCTGTATTCACTGCACAAGATGTTTTAATGATGAATGCTCATGCATTTTTCTTGTAAATAGGTTAACAAACATAAGAGTAATGCAGCTTATTCCACTCAGTTTGTTACTGTTATTCAAACTTCCTCTGGGAATTTTATACTGGAATCCTCCCGTAAAATCCTACCATTCACTGCTTCTTATTCTAAGCAACTGCCCAGCTGATTGTACATATTTAATATAGGCTTATATGTACACACACCTATATATCTCTATACAGTCTATATAGCTGTATCTATAGCTAATTTTGGAAACAAATGCATGACTCATTTCTGGTTTTCTCCCTTTAATATGTCTTTATTTTGCCATCAGGAAGCTGTTCTGTTTCATTACTGCACTTAGAGACAAATCTACAGCCATTTGATATGAGAAAGCAGAGTTACAGACCTCTCAGTTCTGTCCCCTGGGCTATTTCTGCCAGAAAACTGGACAGCAGCACAGATATATCTGAGACATCAGGGAAGGAAGAGTTTTTGTACAGTCATGGACAGCCACATGAGGGAGTCTGACCTGTGTCATTTTATCTACTTCAGCATAGATCATGCATTCTTTATTCAACAGCATTTAAATAATGTAGAATACATTCTCTCTTCTTGTACATGCCAGGAAAACCTCCATTTAGTATCTCTTGATTAAAATGTAAGTAATGATCTGAACAGAAGTCAGGATGTTGTATGAGTGTCTTTTTAGGGTTTTTCTCCGTTTTGGAAAACAGAGCAGGGAATGGAAGCATGGTCATTATCTTTCCCAACGCCTTCTTCCTTCTTCAAGAAAATGCAATTATCATCTCTTTTACTGACTGACCTCATATCTTGAATATCACACCTCATATATTTTTCTTTCTCCGATATAGTAAAAGGAATTGATGTTCATTATAAACATGAAAATAGATGTGCATGTAAATGGTCTGAGTCCTGCAAACGCTGTGATCTGCACTATTTCCAACCTCAGGCTTTTACTTGGCTTGGGGACTAAAATGTCTTGGTATCACAGATATGTGTGTAGAAAAGTAATTTTAACAAGTTTCTGTAGCAATCGAGATTGCTGCAATTCCCACAGAAATCGGGATCTTCAGGCTGGTAATGCATTTACAGATAGAAAATAAGTAGGGCATAACTGGAAAAGGCTGTGAAAATTAATACGGTGCAGTAAAATGAAAACTTGTGCATGCATCTCCTCCTCTCAACTCTGTTTGCTTTGAAGTTGTCAAAAGAATTTATGACTCCTTCCTCTGATCTTGTCATTCCTTTCCTTTGAATTCCCTTTACAATACCATGTACCATCTTCTCTCCTTGCCGTTTAATCTCAGTCCTCCTGATATTCACTAAGTCGCTAGCTAACAACATTACTCTTACATGCTTGATAGATACTTTTATTCTTTCTCCCATGCTGTCCTTTTGTAGCTGGGGGACCATTGTGATTATAAAGTATAAAGCCACTTACTTTGTTCCTGCAAAGCTGCTTCAAAATTCCTCCTATTTGCATTGTATCCAATAAGTAAATAAGGAGTAGACAGGTAGTGAAAAAAAAAAAATCACTCTTATTATTTAGTAACACAATAAGAAAAGATGTCTAAGGCAAAAGGTAAACACTATAGCTAAAGAACTCCCTACACTTCAATGAGAAAAATCTTACATTTTGTTACATCATTTCCTTCATGTTGATAGAATGTAATCAAGATTCCTTTTTCTATGATCCTTTCAAAGAGAAGAAACCCAGCAGTAAATCCTCAGCTTTAACTTGCCATGCATGCTTTTTCAGAAAGTACCATTTGCTTACGCACCTTGTGTGCATCTGCCTCTGCCTGACCCTGGCCACCACTGATGGTGTGATGACACATCTTCCTCCAGCGCCTGATAATGCAGCAGCTGTCCGTGCAGTCACTGCTGGGAATCACTGGCTGTTTGATGACTACCTGTGTTACACAACAGACTTTCTCCTGACTGGCTTGTGAAATCAAACAGGCTGCTTTCTGGCCAGGGGAGAACAAAGGGCATCCTTCTTTTCCTGATTTGCCCATTTGCTTTTTCTTTTATTTGTACCACAGGCAGACTACTTAAAAAATATGCGAAGTGAATATCAATGGGAAAACATCAGTTCCTATATTTTGAACCACACATGTTAATGTTTGATCCACTGTGGTGAGGTCTGTCTCTTCTCTAGAGGGTTATTATCTTCTACTGTTTAAATTTATAGTCACATAGTAAAGCACAAAAATGACAAACACTTCAGGCAAAGTCATATGTAAAACCTATTATTTCTAAGTCTTTATTTTAATATTTCTAAGTTTTCACTTGTAATCCCAGATTTTTTAAAAGAAAAGAAATACTTGAGAAGACTGTCCTTAACAAGAATTCATTATTCTTGATAAGAATAGATGAATAATAACTTACTGATATTTAAGAAGACCAAGGAAGCAAAAAACCCAAAAATATTACAGATTAGTCCAATCTTGGCAATAAATGTTTGTTAATGATAAACATAGTCTGCAGTTCATTAGTATATGGAACAGTGAGCAATTCTGATGTTATTGCTAAAAAATATTTTTCACTGTAAAACTATAGCATTTTCATTCAAAATTGTAACATCTGTCTTGTAAAAGGAAGACTGAAGAGTAGAAAAGATAATGTAGAATTGCAAAAAAAGAGTTGGAATTAGATGTTAACAGGCTGGAAAAATATTGTTATGGTGGCTCTTATTTTTATTTTGTTTCCCATGAATCCCAGGGTAGTATTTTAAGATATAATTCTTTTTCCACTAATATCAATATGTTTTGTTACTGATTTTAAGCAGAAACAAACCAGGTTCTATTGTAAAATTAATGATTCAATGGCATTTTTTTCTGCTTCTCTGTTAGATCAGGTGCACCACGGGTTTAGTGAAGACACCTTGAAGAGGAGGAGGCTGGTAGGTACCACATAGAGGGTGGTTAATGACCAAAATTTTTATTGAAAAAGGGCATAGGGTCTTAGTTATTGCTGAGTGTCATCCTGGTGGGTTCTTGGGCAGATCAGGATAATTGGTAGCTATTCCTTATCAGCAATGTCAGGCCAGCATCTTACTGAGAACTGACATGGAAACTGACATGCTGCATCTTCTCACCTCATGGTTTCTTACTAGGAAATTTAAATAGGATTTATCTATTCTGCACAGCCTCTTTGAAGGCAGAAGCTATGTTAAAAGTGGACATCTGAGTAACAAGAGGAGTTTCCCGAAATTTATGCCATCATCTTCCACATGCAGAGACAGTGAATTGCACGTTGTGTTAGATGTCTGGTGGGAAGTCAGCAGGAACAAAATGTAGACTGCAGCCTGTGGGTGCAGCAAATTAATCCCAAGGATGTGTTCCCTTGCCCTTACACATGAACTTCTGTGATGCCACACGATACATTCAAAAGTTGTAGCAAAGTATGGCCAGGGAATTTGGGCCCACTGGTGTTGAACAGAGGGCTGTGGACCGGACCCTGGATATGACGCCTCTGTGTCCTGCTCCCTTTCTGGTTGAGGAGGTTTTCACAGGGGCTTCGGGCAAGCTCTTCATGGAGTTACTTTGCACTTGGTAAAGGATCGCAGAATTTTCTGTGAAACAATAACTGTGAGCAAACAGTTTGCATTTTTTTAGGCAAAAGTGCTGCTTATTTCTACAGGCCATGGCAAAATACAGATTTTTTTTTCTATGTACACAGTATTTTCATGCATATATTAATCTCAGCCATTATATAGCATTCATGACATTTATCCTAGGAAATGAGTGCAATTTTTTATAATACTCATCACTTACATACAGGAAATACTCAAAATTACATCTCTGGAATAATTTTTTGGTAGTAAAATGATCTTTTTACTGAATTTTTTAATTTCCCCTATAGGATAAATTCAATCTAAAAAAAGCCTCACTTTTGGCTACAGTAGTCAAATTGCAGTCATGTTGTGGATTTTCCCATAGAATATTTTCTCATGTAGGAACAGAACCAAACTGACCAATGCTTTCTAAAACAACACTGAGAACCTCACCAGAGCTTCCAGGTGAGGGGGCCATTCCCACAGGCTGACATGAATAGCCTTTGCAGGTCAGTTGGCTCTAGGATTGCAGAAGAAACCCTCAGACCTGCTGAAGAATGCTAGTGGGGGGAAAGCAATCTGGTTTTGTGGTACCTGATGTTGAACATCTTCATCTTTGCAGATATTTCCAAGCTTCCTGGGAAGCAAGGAACCTGAACAATCAGCTCACAACAGCCTTGCCAGAACTAAAGACTGTTGCTGGTTCATCTTTTTGCCAAAAAGAAAAGAATATACTTATCTCAGAAATACTCTGAGTCAATATGCTTTAGCTCAGTATCCATGAGATAAAATTTTCTGAACATATCTTTGTTTTGCTATTGTGCATTACTCTGTCAGAGAAAAAATATTTCAGAAAGCAACAATTATTTTCTGTCTATCCCTCCCTACACAAAACTGTTATTTTACTTTGTTCTCTACTTTTAAAGAGCTCTCCAAGAGTTAATTATAAATGTCTTGAAGTACATATATCATCATTTGAAAAGGCAATCCTTTTTTGGCACTCATTCAGTTATCAAGGTATAAAATATTAACAGTATGAGCAGGTTCCAATTGCTTTCTTGGCTTTAAGAACGTGTTTTTAATTTCTGAGTAAGGGGAAGAAAAGAAGTGCAAGGGAAGTTGAAGGTTTTTTTCCTAAAAAAATGAAAAAAAAAAGGTCAAGTAACCCATAGGAGTATCCTAATATGATTATTCTGACATTTTCTGACTCATAATCTACTGGGTGTTCATTCACCTCTTGCAACTTGAAAGTGTCCTTGAGATCTGTAACTTCATCTACATGCCAGTCTGCCAATTCTATGCTCTTTAAAGTGGAATTTTCATTTATGCCAAGAGCTGAGTCGCATAGGGAGTAAAACTCAGGAAATATCAGAACTTTAAAAGATATGAAAGAACAGAATTTCCTTTGATTTGACACTAAAAATTAGGACTTGAGCTTTGTATGATCTGAGATCCATGGCAGGGGTTTGGGCCTTGGGGTTTAGGCCAGAAAAACAGAAGTAACCTTTTTATTCCCGAGTGAGTTATGTAACAGAAAAGAAAAATTCGTGTTGGGATGGCTTTCAGCTTTCTGAGGAGTTCCATCCTAATTGAGCAGCAGTGGGAACTAAAGAGTTTGGAGCAGAGAGAGTCACAAACCAGTGAGAAGTATGGCTGTGGGTTCCTGCTGACCTTCTGTGGCTGGAGTGCAAGGAAGGGTTCTATGACAAAGATGATGAAGGTTTTATTTGTTCTCATCCACTCCCTGTCAGTTTGCCTTTTGAAACAGCTGCTTTTCTCAGGTAGCCTGACTTAGTTGAAAAATTGAATGGCCCCACATGCAGCTCTGATTGCTTACAGGCATGTGATAAGTTTATCAACCCAAACACAGCTTGATTAATAAAATTATATTACTGTTACAGATCCTGTTTCCGGAACCTGAGCTGCATTAAAATTCAGAGGACATGACCTGGGACCACTATCAATGGAATAAGCTGCAATACTTCCACAGAGGTTGTTTGCAGCCTGAAATTTACAGTATTATTCTGTTTTTCTAATCTTCAGAAAGGTCAGTAATGAATTCGAAGTTACTGATTACACACTGAAATTCAACTCTTACTACCCTCCTCCATTAAAAACTTATCTTTGTCTTTACAAGGGTGTCTTTTAAGTTGTTTTCATTCTCACAGGCTTGTTGCAAAAGCCTGCTTATTGTCACTGACATGGACACAAAGGTCAGTTGATGTTTGTAATGAATATGTGCTTTTATCAAAGTCGATTACTCACACCTCATTTGCAGTAGCAAGATAAACACAGGTTTCAGAAGCACAAACATCACAACCTCCAGCCCTCTATAAATCATTAAAAGTACAGATTGTAAAATATTTCTCTCTTCTACAGGTGTCATCTACCAGTTATAAAGAAAATTGGCATGAGCATCCACTTTTATTCAAGCAATATCTGGAACAGAAGGCAAATTTCTCAAACATTACAGATCTTAAAGCAGCTTTACAAAGATGTAAATAAATGAAAGGCCTCAAATATTTTAATATGTTATATTTCATTTCAATAACCTTCTAAAATTGCTGTCTTTGCCATATCTAAACTGCTAACCACTTTTCCTGTTCTGCAGTGATAAATGAAAAGTTTTATGTAAATTTTAATGCATTCAAACGTCTGCATGCACACAGTGAGCAAATGTCTGAGAAATCTTTTTTTTCTACCACTTAGTACAGAGAATTATTCAGTTGAAACACAGTGTTACTTTGCACAAATAATTGGAAGAATCAGCTACAAATATCAGTAAAGATGTTTTAAATAGCCTATATTGAGGGGTGGGTTATGTACACATCCCTGGAGGTATTTAAGAGATATATGGATTTGATACTTAGGGCCATGGGATAGTGGTGGATTTGGCAGTGCTGGGTTAATGGTTGTACTCAAAGATCTTAGAGGTCTTTTCCAACTTGAGCATTTTTAAATATTCTATACACATGATAGTATGACAATATATGCACAAGTCACTGTCTTGCACATGATATACGATGCTAACATTTTATGGAGCTCTATCTGAACATGTGACTGCCTGCTCTCACCAAGGCTTGGCCTCCTCCCTTTTGCTGTACCCTCTGATCCATCACTGCTTTACTTCTAACACTACACTGCTCAAACGAGCCTCACAAAAATGTTCTTGAAGAGTGAAATTACACAAGTACATAGAAAACCTGAGACTTTTTCTTTGTTCATTTTCCACATGCAGTTTCTTCACAGCTGGTGTATGTGGAAAGAAATATATGGTCTGTAACTTCAGTGTCTAGAAAGCTAAGAATAAATAGAATTTGATAGGCATAATCTTTTACTTGCCTTCTGTTGGAAAAAAATGTCATGAAATCATTTAAAATAGTCAGGTTCACTGGAACATTTTACCATTTACTATATGTAGCTGAACAACTGTGATGAAACCAAAAAACATCTAACAGACTCAAAACGTACAGTTAATTTCCTTAATTTAAGATTTTTCTTCATTTAAATTTTATTTCTATTCTAAAAATTTAACAGATGAAAACGAACCTCATAACTGATATTAAACATTTGATTTTGGATTGCTTGAAGCTGGGTAGACTTGTTTCAACTTTTGTCTCAGTGGTCTTTGTCAGATCTTTCGATCTTACTTCATTAAACTTCTAATTACATAGATGATAAAAAACATTCCCTTGGGAAAGATGCCTGAGTTGATTGAGCATGGTATTATCTATGAAAATCTGTAGACTGTATATGATGGAGGACAAAAGGAGACAGGATTAGAATAAATGTAAGTTTTTGATGAGCTGTGTCACATGAACTCTACCAAGTCAGCATTCTAGAGAAGAAAAGCAGAGGAGACAGCATTGCTATAATGCCTAATGACTGAAGGACGAGACTAAACTGAATTCTTTTGTCATGTTCACAGGGAAAAGCTGAAAGAGAGAGCTGGCTTGTCCACCTGGGCCAGCACATTGCACATACACAAGTTATAAGGTGTCAGGGTGGCTGAGCTCCTTATCCCTGTTTTTCTGCATAGCACAAAGATTGTTGAAGTCAGGGAACTTGCAAATAACCTTGACTGGTGCTGTCACATCCCAGTGACCTAGATATTTTCTGTTGTCTTTGATACTTGCATCCTGCTGAGTTGTTTGATCTTTCCAGATCTTCACCAGCTGCAAGTTGATATGACAGACCTGTCTTGATCTGGATGGAGCATCACCGTTTACATCAACCGAGGATCTGATAGCTTTGATTTGGACACTGCCATACTTCTGTAAGTGCTGTTAAGACAAGAGGACTATTTACATAAGCAAAGGATGCAGGATATGCATCTCCTATTACAAATTCCAGGGTAGATGTAACCTCTATGGTTTTGTTGAAATTACTTTGTCCTAAAAATATTACATATTTGTTGCTGAGGTACATTTGTTTTTTAAGGAATGTCAGACTATAGTACGAATATTTAAATATTTATACAGCCTCAGTCTCTAATCTCCTATAAGAGTTTTCAAGGGTCACTATCAAAACTTGATGAACAGTAGACTTGAACACTCCCTGCAGAGAGGTTGGTCTCTGCTCCTTCAGCTCTGGCTGCTGAATAAGCACAGTGAGGGTTGTAGCTCCACCACCAAAGCAGCCAGGGAGAGGAGCAGATGGGTGCTGGTCTGTCTTGGCAAGGGCAGTCTGAGATTCCAAGACTATTTTAAGGCCAGGGAAATAGAAGATGAAGGCCATAGAGGGTGTTGGTTTAAGGAGGCAAACATCACAGAGATCTCAGGGAATGCTGTTTTACTTGCATTATCCATCACTTTGCTAAGACAGGCTGTCCTGATGTTGAGAGAAACAAAGTAGAAAAGCAGATTAATCATGAGGACTTATTTGTAACCTTCACCTTGTCCTTACTCACATATTATTTCTTTGATAATATTTTTAATTTCACTTCTTTTCTTGAATTAGTTTTATTCTTTTTTAAAAAATCTTTTAGATCAGTGATATGCCAAAGGCTGCCTTCAATGCAAGGAAGGAGTGAGTATTCACAAAACAGTTCACTAGACATGTCTAGAGCCATAATAAAAAAAATTTGAACAATGCCTTAAGGTGCTACCTTAAAAAGAACATCCACACTTAAAAAGATAGGCTGGAAACACCACCAATATTTGGTGACAATATAAGCAGGAGGCAGAGGCTTAAGCACTTTCTCAGTGGGAGTGACAAGATGCTTCAAATTTGTATTACTTGTCTAGATGACTATCCACTGACACAGCCTTACTTTTTTTTTCTTAGATCATCTCTAAAATCAAGCTTCTTAGAAACATAATTGTTGTATGACAATGTAACATCATTAATAATGAATGTCAATTATTGAGGGTGTTTTGTTATTTAGTTTGAAAAAGAAAAAAGATTGTTCATCCAATCTGAATTACAATTAGAGATGGGCTGAAAAATCGCATCTATTAGCAGCCAACCTATGGCTGTCAGGAGCAGTTATTGTGGGCTTGTTTTCTCTCTTTTCTTTTGTTTTTGACTTTCTTACTAGTTCTGTCCTCTAAATGCTATGAAACAAAAGGTATAATTTTCTTGTAACTCCACATTGCCCTTCAGTCAAAATCTAACATAAAATCTTAGCTTTCCATGCCCAATTTCAGACAATTCCACTACCATAATTAGTGTGCTTGTGAAGAAGTTAAGAAAAGCTGATGAAAACAAGACAAAAAGTAGTATTTCCAAGACAGTGGGCTGGTATTGATTGATTTGTGCTATGTATTTATGATCAATGTGGTCTTATTTCTCAGTTCATTTTTCTTCCCTGTTCAAAAGTTTTGCATCTATGGTAAAAGTAGTAGATTTGGAGCACAACGAGAGACAAAGTGAGAATTGAGAGAGTAAGGAGGAGGTGGTCTGCAAAAAGCCCTGATTTAGCACATTCACACCCTAAGATTTGAAAATTCACAGGAAAATTAAATTATTTAGACTTCTTCCAGAAATTTTTAAGATAACTTGAAATTTTTAGATGCATATATAATGCTTAGGTTATTTTCATGTATCAAAAGCAAAAAAAGAAAATATTTAATACAGTGTGCTGGTCAACATTTGGGAAAGTAAACATATCTTTTATGTTACTTCATATTCATCCCATAGTTTCCTCTATGTTTTTTTTATGGTGCTAATGACTTCAATCTTCTGAATTTAATATGTGGGTTCAATGGACAGTATAACCATATTAGCATAATTAAAATATGTGTATAATGTAAGAGATATAATGATTATGCATTACCAGCCTGAGGTTAAATCTTTTTTTATTATACATGGTGTTCAAAGGACAGCACTACTTACTTCCCAGTAAGCAATCCTCTGCAGCTATTACTGCATTTCATGGACAAACTCATCAACTGTTTGCAAGAGCAATTATTTTGAAAATTATATAGCAGATTGCAATATTTCTACATCATTTAAATAACTAAACTTATCCAAGAGTTTCTGGAATTATAACTTGGGTATATTTTCTTCTTTTTCAACGTGGAAATAGTTATATTACATAATGTAACATATATAATATTATGTATATATATAAAACATAATATATAACTTCTAATGGGCGACTTATTGTTACTAGTGAAATCACCATACTATCTTGCTTCAAGTATAGAGAACATACAATAACACGCATCAAGCAGAAAACAACAGTTGTCAAAATGTTAGCGGCAAAACAAATTGTTTTCCCTCAGGTTCTTCTAGAACCTTTTCATCGGACCTTACGTTTTCATGATCAATATTTTCTGTCTACCATTGATTAAAATAGAAAAGGGATGTAATGAGAACAGTGGAAACAACTTAAGTTATAAAAATTTATGTACTGATTAAAATTAATGTAGTGCATAAAATCACCTAAGATTAAATAGTTTCTTATGACAAAGCTGTTTTGCAGTGCATTAGAAAGGCCAAGAGGGCAGTGACTCATTAGGAAACTGATCTGTTCTGTAACACAAGATGTAGTCCTACCAAAAAATGTTGCTCAGAGTAGTCCTTAGTCAAATGTAGAACACTCTGTTCCTATCTAATCCAACCTGTAAGACTTTAAATTTAATCTAAAAAATGTTTATCTACACATCAGTAACGTAGTTTCAAACAGGGCAGGAGAATTGGCCTTCAAACCAAAGGGTGAACTCACAGAAACTTCAAAAAAGCCAATCTTTCATCTGACAAAGTTAGAGAAATTGAAGTTCACAGTGTCATGAACATGGATCTTTTTGCACAAAAGACAGAGAAAAAAAAATCTTAAATATTCATTTCCACAAATTGTATTCTCAGAAGCAAGAATGCTGGGAAAAATATGGAAGGAGACTTCAGGACAGCGGCAAGGAATGGGGACTCAGTGCTGGTGTACAGCCAGCTGGATATGAGCCAGGAGTGTGCTCAGGTGACCAAGAAGGACAGAGGTACTTGGTCGATATCAAGAATAGTGCAGCCAGCAGGATCAGGACAGGGATTGTCCTCCTGTACTCAACACTGATGAGGCCACATCTTGAATCCAGTGCTCAGTTTTGGGCCCCTCCCTGCACAAAAGTCATTGAGGTGCTGGAGCGTGTCCAGGGAAGGACAATAAAGGTAGTGAAGGGTCTAGAAAAACATGTCCTATGAGGAGGGACTGAGGGAACCGCACTTGCTTAATCTGGAGAAAAGGAGGCTCAGGGAGAACCCCATTTCTCTCTACAACTCCTGCTTCCCTCCAGCCTCTACATTGCTTCCTACCTGAAAGGAGGCTGTAGCGAAGTGGGGTTCAGTCTCTTCTGCCAAGTCTCATGTGAAAGGGTGAGAGGAAATGGCCTTAAGTTGCGCCAGGGGAGGTTCATGTTAGATATTAGGAAAATTATTTTTGCTGAAAGAGTGGTTAGGTTCACGGAGGTAGAGCAGTCATTGTCTCTGGAAATGTTCAAGGCATCTGGATGTGGCACTCAGGGATACGGTTTAGGATTGATTATGGTGGTGCTAGGCTGAAGGCTGAATTAGGTGATCTGAAAGGTTTAATTAAACCTTGATGATGCTGTGATTTGGGCTATTTTACATCTTTGTAAATTCTCTACCTTGGTGTCTGTATTTCCCTGTTGGGAGAAGTGGGTGTTTCAGTTATGTGTAGTATCTCCATGCCTGGACAGAGTTCCTTGTCCACTAAAATACACTTGGAATGAGAAACTAATATTTGGTAATAAAAATAGAAATCATAGGAGAAAAGAAGTTTTTCTCTAGGATCTACTAATGGATTAAGAAACCACTTTGCCACGGCTCAAGTGTAATAATACACAGTACTTATATGTCAAAAGAGACTTTGGTGTCAATTTCTTTGTAGATTTTTCTTATACTATACTTTGTTTAACAGTGGATTTCAGTCTTATATTATCTTTATTATGACAGAAAAATACTGAATCTGATACATTTGCCTAGAAAAGTGAGGGTTAATCTCTGATGTTGTTCAATTAAGCCATGCAGGAAAACACTCCCTTTTAGAGAAACGTTACAAAGAAGCAAAGAGACACTGAGATTTCTTTTGGAAATCCCCTCTTTTCTAAAGAAAAGCAAATAAACTACTGACACTGTCTGTGGGCAGAGATATCTTCTAAACATCCATGAAAATCAAGTAAATTGGATTTGTCTGAAATGCCTGTGGTAATTGCGATTAAACAGAATACTTAAAAATAGAAAGGAAGTTTTATTTTTGGTAGAAAAACATTAAAACACTACAGCAGCACTGTTATGAATGTCTTAATCCTTAGAGTTTTTTTAACTTGTCTTCATTTCAGTGCCTTTTTTCTAGCCATGACTTAGCTGCTGTGGGGATACTAATGGGGTGAAAAAGATTTTAGCTGGCTTTGAAAGATTCATCTGGACAAATCTTATCCTCTCCAAAATCAATTTCTACATTCTCTATTGTCCACTGAATAATACATAAGTGCACCAAATGTAATTCCATTGATGTCTGGTGATTTCTTCATTCCTGCAAAGGAGATTCTATTTTTCACTTTAACAGCTCATGATTTATGTTAGTGAATAGATTGTTTCTCAGTCCCCAAAGAGTCTTTATAAACAACTCTGGCCTCTCTGACCACACATTTCTATCCTTATCTATTGCTACAGCAGTGCATTAACATGTTCAAACAACGGTTCATAGACACCAGTGTTGCAGCAGAAGTGCTTTTATGTGGTTTGGTTGAAAGCTTTTCTCTGAGGGATAATTATATTCCTAGCCATTAAGAAGAAAGAAAATGAAATTAAGTTCATTGCAGCTGTACTGAGATACAAATGAAAAAATTGGAAAGAGGGGCTGTTCAATAGTAGTTTGTCTCCAATAAAATGTAAATTCTCTTTCACTAAACCCCACATTTTCCATAAATTACTGGCCCATCCTGTGTCAGAAGTAAATTCTTCAGGTTTCTTGGTTTCTGGTTAACTCATTTGGTGTCATGGGAATTTCCAAGGATATTGAGTCTCTTTTTTTATGAAGAGATGCTCTGAATACTCGGAGCCTATGTCCCCAACACTGAACAAAAGGTTAATTCTTAGTTTTCAGACTAATCAATAAACTGGAATTAGGTGTCACAACGTTGGTGACACGGGGTTTGAACCTTGCCCCAGAAGATTTAACAATATCCAATTTAGACAACTCACTAACTGTACAGTAACACCAAAGGACATCAAAATAATGCTGAAAACAACATACCAGCCAAAGGAGTAAGCTAGCTGAAGAAATTCAATGAGGACATGGGAGTGCCTCAAATCTCACCTTGCCCCAGAATTTCATCATCTGCCTCTAGTCTGTGGGAGAGCTGTGTTCACATTCCTGCTGTGATGGTTTGAACAGACACCCTCTTTCCAAGAGATATCCTTGTCTTCAGGGATGTGTGCCAGCCACACTTCTCCCTTTCTTCAGCCTGTACCATCTCGCCCACACTCCAGGAGCCTGCTTCATGTATTAATTTTAGTCAGCTGTGAGTGTTTCAGATACCCCTATATTTTTTCTTTTCAACTACACAGTTGTTCAGATTTGGGTGCTGTAGGTGTTCATCTCTTCCACACATTTTCTGTGAAAACTCGATGTAAAAGTTCAGAGCTCTGTATGACATAAAAAAAAATATTAAACTATCATTCTAGCAATAAAAGTAATACATCTATATTAAATCTTAAGAATGCTGATGTACTGGAATTTCAGATAGACTCAGTCAAAACATTAGCAGAGATTATGGAAGGGTACTTCTAATGTTGGGATTCAATTAAAAAAATTAATAAAATGATGGGTCCATTTGGTCCTATAGTTGGTCAGATTTGGAAAGTTAAACATTTTTTGGAAAATCCTTTAAAAATGAACACTCTTGTGTTCATTCTGTGTACAGTGTACATGTCTTGATACCAGCCTTATGGTGGCGATCACTTTACACCTCTGAAGAATGGGAGTTTAAAATAAGTTCTGTTTCTGTAGAGTTTTACAGTTACTCCGAAATAGCATAATGCAAGAATCAGAGAAAGGAATTTTAGTTGTGCACAGTCTATGTAAGGGAGGAAATGAGTTCATTTGTATATTATGTTTCCATTTCTAGCATAAATATTTACAAATATTTTGATTTTTAGAAGTTAGTGTTTTACAATTGGACTTAAAACTAGAGAAGATTTTTACTTTTTTTTTTTAAAATATTCAGTCTGCAAATGTATGCAGAAAGATGTCCAGAAAAACAGTTCTGGGTCCAGTTTAACCCAGTTACGTCCTGTAGAGTAACTTGTAAATCCCAGTTATATCTGAAATTTCTTTTATGACTCATGTTTTTTGACTAATAACTCATTAAGATTAGCTGTCAAGGGTTTTTGTGAACATTGTACATGAATGATGTGACAGATTCTTGGTTAACACATTAAAAATTACAGAGGCTTACAAATGGAAAATGAATATTTTTAATATTTTCTTGCTTTTTGTTATTTAAAAGATATTTCATAACTAGATTTTTAAACTGAGGTTTTCAAAGTCTGAAAAGCAGAGCTTGAATTGTTATTTTTAGGTCATATTTCAGTACAGTTTTTCTTTGTACAGCACTGAGAAATAGAAAAAGATCAAATAATGAGAAATTAATCACTCCTTTTAAGAAAAATATTTATATTCCTTTTCCTCTGTTAATAAGCTTCCACCCAAAATTGCTAAACGCTATCCAGCTACTCATTGTTTCAGTAATATTTGTTTAAAATAATTTAGTTTGTAGTACGATTTGAACTGAAACAGATCAGGAACATAAAATAACTGTAAATGCCATCTGAAGAAGATGACTTGGATGTCACTAGAAGCAATAAGAATTATTTTGAATAAGATTTTAGGATTTTTAGTAGAATTTAGTATTCTTTTTATTCATGGCTATTAGTACTTTTTATTGTAATGTGTTGCATTTTAGGGCAAATCTTGTAGAAGCAATACATTTAGATTTTTTTTAAAGGCATAAGAGTCAACAATCTAAAAGATTTCAGCCAGTGTCGTTCATTATTCTAGAAAAACAAGCAATTTGAAGGCAACCACTGCTTATTTCTTAAAGCACTGCTTTACCATCGGTGTCATATCTTAGTTTTTAAAACATCATCCAGCTCTGTCAACTAGCCAAAGAAATGTCAGTTTCAGGGGCCTGCATCATCCAAAGACTTGGATCACACATGGAAGTCAGGTCTATTTGAAAGTTATTTTGTCCCTGGGCTCCCTTTTTGGGTTGAAGGGATTGGTATCCTCTGGGTCAAAATCCAGGTGTTGGTCTAGTGACTGTTCAGTAGAGACCTTTTGCAATATGACAAAGAGCCAGTGGCAAGGGCTCTTCCTCTGACCTTCACAGGTCTCCAAACAAGTCCAACAGGCCGTTAGTTCCTAAGTATGCCCACAGAAGTGCCTTGTGTCCCACCCATGGCATGAAAGGGAGAATTCCTTAATTTCATGCTAGATATAACTGCAAGACACAGTTCTGTTCTGAAAGCAACAGAAAAGAAAATGTAAATTAACAGAAAGATTTACAATTTCTGGGGGCTGCAGACTCTCAGAAGAGTTCTGAACCAGATCTAGACCCACCTGTGTTCCTCAAAGTCTTTGGAAAGGAGACAAAAGCCAGTCTGCACTGCCTGGGAGGAAGGCAGGGACTGTGCCCAGGGGAAGGAAGGTGCACTTTTCAGCATAGAGGTAGTAGTCATATGTGTATAAGTATACATACATATATGCATTTTTTTTGCAGGTCTTACTAGCACAGGACAAAATTTTCTTTTGTTGATGACAGAAAGAGAGATGCTAAAGTAGTTGAAATTAGCTTCATGTAGTTGTAATCCCAATATGCTCAATGCCTGGGATATATAAATGTATTCCAAGAGCCTTGGCTTTTTTTTTTTTCCCCTGTTGATTTAAATTATATAATTTAAACATGCAGAATTGTACATAAAGCTTTCATCCCAAGTGTTCACATAACAATAATGACCTGTCCTACAGGCAGTACTTGCTTAAACAGCTGGAAGAGTGGGAAGATATTCTCTGTTTCTGTGTACATTACCAACATAATCATGGCTGCAGTAAGGCCCATGGGACTTTTCTCTCTTTGCATAATTTTTTTGTATTAAGACTTATGATACTTATCAGATATACTGAAATGATAACTATTAAGAGCTTGTTAATAGCTCACTAGAGTGATGTTCCATAAGAATTTGGCAGAATTATTATTTATTAAAGTGATGCAAAATCCTTGATAATGCAATTTATAAAATAGTTAAATCATTGTCTTTGAGTGGTGGGTGAAAAATAGTGCCAATAATTAAATTCGAAAGATGGCTATCGGAAAATTTAACAAGTTGGATAATTTGAAGCTCCTTGTTAAGTGAAACCCTTGATTAACATTTCTCAGTTAGCTGCCAAGAACATTATTAAGGCTTATTAGAAGACACCGTTCAGAGTAAGGATACACTGAAAAGCAAATCAGAGAAGGAGCATAGAACATTTTTTCAATATTTATTTGCATAAAAAATAGATGTAACAATGTAGTACATTTCTAAAAAAATACAGCAGGTATGGAATAGTTCCTCCCATCAATACATATGTTTGAACACACACAGAGGAGATTATCTAGCTGTCTTTGTTGCTATAAAATATATAAGCTTCAATAATGGTTCACTGGAAAAAGATTATTCCGGTGCTGTTATGGCCCCAGCAACATTAGAAAATAAGTAGTGTACTTGTGATTAGGTTTAGGAAGCTGATGTCCAACCTGATAATGCCATTTATGTGCTATGTCCATAATTTGTCTTTCAATGGGTACATGTGTCAATGTAACTGGCCTGGTTTTAAAATAAACATTCATAAAAAGCTAAGGCGAAATTTCCATTACTTCACCTCTCCCATTACTGCTGTTAATAATTTCCCCTCTAACCAGATTTGTATTGATTTCGTATTGAAAACCAACATTATATCCTTCCTCTACATTTAGTTGAAAGAAAAGGATACACCTTTTTCTTTTCTTGTGTTCAAACTGATGAAACTTTGATTTGCATGCCTCTAGATAAACTAAAGCACATTTCTGAATGTCCTCTCTCAATTATACCTTGCCTCATTCTCCTGTGCCAAAGATTTAATTTTATTGGAGCTGTCTTCATTTATTACAAGAATATTATTTTAGTGCTTTTTAAAAAAAAATAAGTCATGAGCCTTTTGCACTATAGATGAATGTAGTCATAGAATTAATTGTTTATATAAGAAAATGTATTTAGTCCAGAGCCTGTCCAAAATGAGACACAAGAAAACAAGTTTTTATTCCAAAGCAAACATAATGAAAAGAAACAAAGGGAAGAGCTGTTTTGCTGTATTTCTTTCTTTTTTTTTTTTAATGCACAGAAATAATTACTACAGAAAATGTTAATAGCATAAAATAGTCTTTTGAGAGCTGTTTTATCATTCACTGCTGTGCCTATTGAAGGAGTTGAACACAAACACAAGTTTTTCACTACATTCAAGTGCTTTATCTATGGATTTTCTGAATGAGTGCAGGGGTTTGGTCTCATGAGATACATGCTGAGGCTGAGCCTAATTATCAGAATGACACTGTTGCTGTCATGTGACAAATTTTATTTAACTGGCTGAAGTGAAAGGGAGAGCTAAAACAGATGCCTGCACATTTTATGGTGATCTTTTCTAGTTAAACTACATGAATCAAAAACAAACCTTTACTTGAATTTACAAGTTAAGCAAAAATTAAGGAAGTTAATAAGAGATTGCACAATGTTAAATTATGTTTTGTCTGAAAGCATGTAACTCTTTACAGCCTGCAAAAATGCTTTGACACACCACATATGTGCAAAGGAAAAGTGGCAGATTTAGGTTGAATTTAAGTGCCACAGAAAGGCATGTGGCTGATGGGATCAGAAATTTGTGGCTGTGACCAGACACATGCTTCATGTGCTCCACTAAATTGTGTGTCTGACCACACAAAGTTAGTGATATATTGCAGGGCCAGTATAAAACTGACCAGCTTAGCTGAGTGCTGAAGGCAGTGTGTCTGGCTGGTTTCGAGGGGTCTGTCAGTCAGAGCAGGTTCAAGAAGCTGCTGCTCTCTCAATTGCTTGTTATGAACTCTCAACTGGTTGACCACAGTAGCTGGGATTAGCACATGCTGATAGTCCAATGGGATCCATGTCATGGAGAAGGCTGTTGGCTACAACGAACCCTCCAAGCACCCTGGACAAGCTTTAGGGTTCTGCTAAGAAAGCCAACACAAGACTAACACTCTCCTTCTCAGTAATAACTGCTAGAAAGAGACATGGTTTTCACTAGAGTTTTACGCAAAAAGGTCAGATGAGGAAATGGAAAAAAATCAGTTATAAAATCCAGATGTAAAAATCAGCATTTGAGAGCACAGGGTTGACACATTGTGTGAAAAATTTGGTTCTGATAAGGACAGGAGAACTGAAGATAGTATTTCCTAGGGCATAATTAAGAGACGGTGTAATACAACTGAAAGTCTTGTAAAATACAGCCAGAGATCCAATTTGTGGATAATTGTCATCTCTGTGGAGAACATATCAGGCAGCATGATTTACTTCATAACAGAGCTTTTGCATGGGTTGTTTGGAGCAGAAACTTCTCCCACCCCTCTTGGAACAAAATAAAAACCGCACCTTTCTATACTCAAAGCCATAAAGTACTGGTAAACAGTTCTGCAATTGTTTAGACAAGAGCTGAATCTTGACTGAAGACTGCACACCTTGGGGGAGAGGAAGAAAACATTCCCAGGTTTGGACCTATAAATCTTTCACACTTTTAAACTCAGCGTTTGTGAGGCAGTTGGAAAGAGGCACAGACTTGAAGCTGATAAAGTGCAATGAAAAAAGATTAATTTCCTATGTATCTAGGAGCTAAATCTGAAAAATAATTATTTAATAGGATTGAAAGTATCTGATATATAACACTATCCAATAAACTATGACAAAACTTAAAGAGTGAAAAAATTCTATTTTCATTTCACTCTAAGGGAGGAATCACTGACATATCAAATACAACAAAATGCAATGAATACATTTAGGAACTGGCTGAAATCTGGGAAGAGTATTAGGAGAAAATAACAGATGTGAAAAAATTCAAATAATCTATGTGGATGATGGTAAAATATTGACCTGTTGACTTAGTGATTAAATACTGCTTTTGCATATTTCCTTTGAGGGGCTGAAATAACATTTTAAAGTATAGAAATAGAAACACATGTATAAATAATTGTATAAAAGAACTTAGGTTTCAAGAACAATTTTTATTCAAAGCATTATTTGATTCAGTTAATATTTAATTTTAATTTAAAATGAAACTCCAATGTAAAAATAAGATTCCCTGTGGAATTAATAATTTATTTAAAGCAAGGTCATTAAAAACTAAGATCTTCAATACAGAATGTATTATGAAGATGTATTAATTGTGCAATGCATTATAGTTAGCTAAGTATGCTGAATCATGTTGTAACATCAAATTGTCTTGAATGTGTTCAGATAGTTTGATTCTACTGTAGAGATGCACATGCTGATAGTCCAATGGTGGGATTTTACATCCTAAGTTTGGCGGCGTTTTTCTAATGTGAAAGCATACAGGCAATTTCATTTAGTTTCACGTTTTTTATTAATTGGAAATTAGTTTGCAAAAATTACTTGCAGAATAATGTATCTTTTCCTGGGGCTTTAAAAAAATGGATCTTGGAGCTGATCTAGGTTGTGTTTTCTCATCTATATCTGCATTTCCTCTCCATGACTTTGGGGGCTTTTAAAAGCTTTCAATTTGGATAGACTATTGCACCTCCTAGAATGCTTTCATAGATTTTGTCAATACAGAATGAAAGACTGGAACTTTTATTACCTTACACAATTGTAAAATTAGTATTTCAAAGTTTAGAACACCAAGGCAGTTGATATTATAAAATACAATCTACTTTTCTCTTTCAATTAATACCAGATATTTTTGAACTGGTTCAGATAACTTTCAGGGTATAGAGAAAATTGATCATTCTCTGTTTATGAACTTTTATGTAGAGTCAGTTTTACCTTTAGGTGTGAACAAGAAGGTATGAATAATGTTCAGTGAGACTACTAGCAGGATGAAGTATGGCTTAGTGAGGATAGCAAAATTAAGCTATAGACATGAACTTAAAATCTTTATTCACAGTCAGACCACTTTTATTCATCAAGTTATCAAACTGTGCTCGATATAAACTTGCTGACTAGTAGAACTAACTAGTAAAAACTCCTCGTTAAAGAGTTGCTTATTTGCATCAGTTGTACTGAAGGTGTTCTAAGGGGTTTCCTGTTATGCGAGTCAAACTTGAAACACAGCACAAAGGTATAAACATCTATTTAAAAGACAGTCATATTATTTATTGTGAACTGATATGAACTATGAAATCAAGCTGAGTTCATACAAGTAAATTAAAATCTTTATATTGATACACTATTACATTAGGATATGAAGAGTTTGATTTTCACTATGTATTAGGAGAGACCTGAAAGTACTAAGATACGATAGGAGGAGTTAACTGGAATGTAGTCTGAGTGGCGTTTGAGCTTCAATATTCTGCTGGAAAGAAGTATTTAAGTTTGAACTTCACCATCCAGAAAACAGAACTAAATGCCAGTCTTCCACATGCTGTATGAGAACTGTAACAGATGGAGAAAAGACAGGCAGGCAGGATTGCCCTGGGGCTTCTCACTTTTGTACATAGAGTAGGTACCTTGCTGCTCAGCACTTGAGACAAGTGTCTCAATATGGGAAAATCTGAAGTAGCAAAAATCTGCTTTACCATGGGGAGGTCAATGCCTGAAATTTTTCAGACTCAGTTTTGAATCTGAGTAGCCAAGGTCCAGGTTAAATGGGCTTTAAAATCATAAGACACAAAGAGGGAAATACACTCAAATTGTGCAGAATCAAAGATTCTGGGAGTGCTGGTACGCATGAGAAATTTTATTTTTTGTCTTTAGAGAACAACAGAATTATGCTTGTATGCAGATGCTTTATGTCTATGACTTGTATTCTTACGGTTTTAAGTAATCTTAGATGAAGGCTCAACTTGGAAAAAGGAAAAATAACACATGTTTTCATCCAGGAGCTAACACATTCTTGGCTCAAAATGTTGTGTCAGATCAGATTCCACACTTCAGATATTTCACATGGGAGAGTTACTTTTACCACAAAATCTGTCTTTTTTCTTTTTAATGTTTTACTCTATTACCTTACAGACTATAAAAGCTTTAAGATTTACTGTGTCACATCCTTCTATTTTCTTTATTCAGTTATGTAATCACTGCTTTTTTGGCACTCAAGAAGAAAGGGATTTGCATTTGTTATGTAATACTTGTGGTTTTGTTTTGCCAAGTGCCGTAGAATAAAATCACTAATTTCTCTGAGTTTAGAAGTTCATCCTTCACAGCTATCACTGTAACAATGTTCTAACACCACCCATGATAAATATTCACAGTAAAGAAACCAGTATTTCTTTGGCCTTGAATATTCATGTATGTCTTCTTTGGCAGGTTACTTGTTGTTGAGCTTCTCAAAATCCCATCTTTCTGGCCAAACTCGTTTTTATTCCAACTCCACCATAGTGTTCATGTTTTAACAAAACCTGAAAAAAAAAAAAATTCTTTATTTCATATGTTTGTAATTAATCTATTTGTCAGATTAAGCAACTTTATATGTACATCTTAATTTTTAAGAAGGTATTTAATTCACCTATTTAAGCATCAGTTCTGTGTATATTTTAAATTTCAGTTTCATGTGTGGTGTTGTTTAGCATCCAGAATACTGTCTTCTAAATGGACTGTGCATGTTGGCATACTTTGAATTACACATAGCAGAAATGAAATTTCTTCATCTTTTCTGGCAGGGAAGTTCTTACACACTTTTTTTTCCCACTTTCTAGTGCACCTCTCTCTGGTCAGATGTTCTGTGGGAAGGTAGTTTAGGTGGTTATGCCAGATGTGATGTCAGTAAATTATGAAATTGCAGCAAATTTATATATGAAGAGGAAGGACACAGCCTGTCTTCTTTCTGACGAATTTTCTCCTGCAAAACAAGAAGTTACATATGTAATCTTAAAGTTTCAGCTGATGCAGAACAATTTTGCAGGAAGGGGAGGAAGCAATGGTTCTTTTAAATAACAAGAATGTAGCTTTTCAATCCTTTGTGCTTGAAAAAATATTTTATGACCACGTAACATAAAAGAAATTATGCTGCTTTTCTCATAAGTATGCATTTTTTTCTGACAGTCAGGAAAAAATAAATTAATTGTGAATTGAAAGATCCTTTAGCACACATTACCTTTTCCATCAAGAATCTCTAAATATTGTATCTGCCTTTTCATAATGTAAGTTCTTATCTTGGGTTTATCACATTTACAGTGGTTGACATTTTACAAAGGCATCTCCTGGAGCTAAACACATCTCTGAAAATCATGAAACCTTTACCAGATTTTTTTTCCCAGCCACTTCTGAAGGTAAAAACACAAAATAAAGGCTTTCTGCATAGTTTAGCTAATTTTAAAATAGGAATGTGATTCTTTTCTTAAACTCATATGAACTTAAATGACCATGTGAATTATGGACGTTGATTATTGAATGAAAACACATACTCCAGTGTCAAACAAAGTTCCTGTAATAAGTCATATTCAGACTTCCTGAAATTCAATTATGTTTTCATTTGATTTTAGTTGTAACAATTTTTTTACTGTCTCTTCGTATGTACAGGTTTTATTTTTATTCAAACCACTTTCCATTATGTTCACTTCCACTCATTGCTAGGCTTGTGAAGTCATTGTAACTTTAATCAAATAACTGTAATTTTAATAACTAAAAGATCATGCATTAGTTTCCCTGTTTTATGCAGTAAAATAGAAGGCTTAGCTGGAATCATTTATGCTCTGACTTTAACTAACAGGGCATCACAACTCTTCCTGTCTTGTTGTTGGGTTCTTCTTGGGTCATCAGTCTATGAGAAAGAGAGAGAGACAGGCAGTGCTACTGAATCCAGAAACTGTATTTCTGATGCATCCCAGGACTTTTACTCCAAACGAGCTGTGAAAACAGGCTGAACGCCACAGGGGTCATCTGCACAGAATTTGCAACATCGTGCTTTTCTGAGAGTGTACAGCCACAGCATTGATTATGCCAGAGCAGGCCAAAGAATAAAACCTTATTGGGGTGAGCATACCTTTATATTTTTAGAAGAGCTATGGTTCATCTGACTCTCAGCATTTAGAGAATTATATGTGACTGCAAGATTATGCTAAAGAGAGTCAGTATTATTTCTAGTTAAAAAAAGGCACATTGATGGCCACTAAATCATGCTGTTGTCTCTGGGCTTTATACAAACTATGTTTTCTATGTTGGAAAGCTTGTACGTCATTAACGCTTAGAAAAGTGACTTTACAAAGCCAGCCAGATGAATGAATATCAAAGAAAATGTGTGTATGTATCTAAGGGCTTATGTCTGTATGTTCTGTCTTCATATTAGTGTATAAAGCTTGATGGTGCCTTCTGCCAGGCAGGGCTAGAAATGACTGGCAGCCGCACAGGCTCACTGCAACTGAAGAACAGAACAAAGTGACTTTCTGCCCTCCTTCACATCAGCACAAATATTCTTGCAAAACTGCTGAAGGGACAGCGGCCTGTATTTACTGCCCACCCCAATGACCATCCATTCACGGATTTTTAGGCTGGTAGGCAGCCAATATCCATCCTTCTTATTTCTGGACTGGAAGCCTATTTAAATCAGCTAGCTGTGAATCAAATCAACCTCTAAATGTACTTGTCTTACCAGAACAAATCCAGCTGCTGATACTTTCTCTGCACAAATCCAGTCTGTTACATAGATGCCTTGAAAGATGCAGGAGTTTTAGTACAGGAGACATAACTATTTGATTTCTTAAAGTATGATTGAAATACCAAAAGGCACAAAGCCTCAGGAAAAGGATTTCACAGCTGGATGGATACGAGAGGGCATCTATGAAAAGATGTAAAACTTGTAATGTTTGCTTGCAATGTGAACTGGTGATAGGACCCTCTCAAGAAAAGAAGTGACATTATCTGTCTTCATATTCAGCATCTTAGGCCTTTTCAAAACTACACCACTTAGAACAAACCTGAACTGAAAGTGCTCTTTGCAGAGACAGCTTTTGGAGGATAGTTTGCCATATACTTATTTGCAAGATATACTAAATATTTCAAGAAGATCATTCCTAAGATTAATTAACACCATTCTCATAAAAGAAGAAATATTCATCTTTTATATTCCTTCTGCTGTCTTTTTTTTTCAGTTTAAATACCTGGGAGAGTGTTCATGGTAATGGAGTGTAGTTCTAAAGACCATGTGAGATTCTTAAACAGTTCAGCTGCACACTAACATTTAATAAGCAACAAAAGCCATTTATTGTTCCTCATAGTCTTGTGATATAGCCAAGAAGATTACTGTTAACTATTAGTTTTACTAGATTCATGTACTCGCATTGATTGCTCTCTTGCTATTGATACAAATGAGAATTAAATCATGAAAAAGTCTGTCTAGTTAAAGCTCTGGATGTTATTATATTGGGTGCTGTTTTTTCCCCATTTACTTTATACCTCTCATCTCTGTGGTTTCAAGATTGTAGTTAGATGTTATCTGAGCAGTCTGGCATTGTACTGAAAATTTGATAAATATTCTCATTTAGGAAATCCAACATTAATGAATTTATTATTTTGCTATTGATTTTAAGAAAGACAGGAACCTGTGAAAATTTGTAGTAGTAGCTGCTATTGCTATCTGCTTTCCATGCTTCTGCCACTCACCTGCTGTTAGAAGCAGATTATTTTCTATTTTCTACATGTAGTTATAATGAAATCACCAATAATTTAGGCCTTTTAGTAAAAATATTCCATCTTAACACAGCACTAGCTTTTTCTTAAATAATTTAAGCTTTCTTCTCTGTGAAGATACCTCTGGTTTAAGCCTGGAGTCTGCATGTGAGAAAGAAGAGTTGTCCTGTTACCTCTGCTCTCCCCAGTATGATATTTGAATAGATGGAAGCCTTTCAGAGGATTCCCTTTCTCTAACAGAGGTCTCATCCTTTTTCTGTTAGCTTTGGTTTTAACTCTATTGTCTTATGGTTATTTCTTAGTTAAACTCCAGTCCTTTTATCCTTCTAGTTTATTGGCAAGCACATTCCCTTATCTTTCTGTTTGTCAGCCCAGCTTCCTGCATCTTCTCCATTGTGCTCTCCCATGAACTTCACCTAAAACCCTTTGATGACACCAAGCACTGTCTTCCTTTGCCATTGTACTTCTTCCTTGCATGTCTGCTGATGACATCGACTGTGTCTCTGTCTGACACATTTGGAAAGCTGTAATCACACACTCCAAGAAATGCTTTGTGATGGCTATCATGCAGCTGATAGCGGCATCCTTTTTCCTTTAGTTGTCTCCAAAATCCTGAGAGGACTTTGCCCTCAGAACATGTTCATTATTTTATGCGTTTTCCTTGGAGAAAGTAACCTCAACTCCGTGCACCTGAGACAGCAAGCTTACAAAGCACTCTGTCACTCCAGGTGAAAATGTAGAACCATGAGGGATAGTACATCTGTGTTTGTATGGGCTAATAGGACTGCCCTGGGAAAGCACCCTTGGAACTGTTTCAGCCATAAGATAAGTGGCACTGAATAATGTCATATAAAATGTTAGTGGAATAGTTCTTCAGATTTGTGACCAATTTTCTACCTGAAAAAAGGGACAAAACTTTTTCCCTCTGGTGTAATCCTACTTCTGCTGAAATTATTCATAAAACTCAGGGAGTTCAAAAAGGAAATTATTAATGCTTTTTTTTTCCTTTTCTTGTTTTTTTTTTTTCCTACTCATCATTGCTTTGCTTATGGTATTGTTTATTACTTCCGCTGAATTCAAAAACTAGGGTCCATATAAGTTCTTCAGAACAATATCAGTTTTAACAGACTACACTCAACTGGAGGTTTGTAGACCAAATAAGGGCTTGTACAACAGTGTGTTAAGAGCAATAAAAGCATTGCCTTAATTTTGCTGCTTCTGCATTTTCACTGAAGCTTGTAATGGCATGTGCTATCAAGAAAGATGCATATTAAAATTTTTTCAAAGTAGTTAAGTTTTTTTTCTTTATCGATATAGACCTAAATATAGGTAGATAGAAAGACAGATAAAAGTTCAAACTTTAATCTTACAGTTTGAAATACGTAGTTTTTGTGACTTCATTTTGTTTCTGTTCTCTTCAAAGAGATACTAAAGAATCCCAGTCACAGAGCATTTACTCCCTGGATTTTCAGACTGAAAACTGTCACACATGCTGGCAAGCATTCAATTTATGAACATGGGAAATAAAAGAATCAGCTACACCTTCAACCCAAGAGTAGACATCTCAAGTGTCCAGCTAGCTTGCCAGTGCGTGGAGCATCCTGCAGTGGATGTGCCGTCAGCTGGAGCACATTTACAGATTGAAGTCACTCGAGGTGAGCTGCATGTGGCATGTCCCCTTTGTACCCACAAACAACACACATGATGAAATCAAAGGTGAAGCAGTCTAATACTTCGAGTGGACTGGTTTCTAAAATTCAGTCGAAGCCTTGTAAGGTTTTTTATTGCTGCTGTTTCCCTAGTGCTATGCTAGATTTTTCTGCTCATAGTATGTAATACTTCCCACTGCAGAGCCTGTCAGATTCTGACAAAATCTTTGTCAAGCTCAATGTAGTTCATGTGACAGTAAACAGAAGTCCTCGCTTTGATCATAGACTTAGTGGGATATGATAGTCAACAGCGTAAATAAAGGGAAAATCCTGCCTTGAGGGGAAAAACTCCAACTGTTCATTTTCAAAAAAATGGCATATATGAGCCTTATCCTGGATGGGGATGGAGCTTCATTTTCTTCCAAAGTGAATAAAGTGACAGTCTCTGTGATGGCAGAGCTTGTCTGGGCTTTGTAGAGCCTGCATTTTGTGACAGGACAGAGGACTTATTGCTGAGGGAAATCTCTGCTCACAGTTGATGGATGGTTAATGTTCCTGTTGTTGACCAAAACAGAGAGGTTCAGCTATGTCATCCTGCACAAGGTGTTTGTTAATAAACAGAGCTTTCATGAATTTTTTTGGAGAGGGGTTAGGTATAAAAAATGAAAGGCAGTGGCTGGTACTGAGGCATCAACAGAAATTGAAGGGCACAGCAAGGTCATAAGATGCTGTACAACAGCATCTGACATGTACAACATGCTGAAAGTGTGCTGTCCTTGAACTAGATGACATTTTATGTCCCATCCAACACAAACCATCCTATGGCTCTCTGACAAAGTCTGATAGTGACAAATACAGTAGGAAAATAACCTTACCACACTGAAGCATGTGGAAGGTAAGTACAGAAATAGAATACAGACTCATAAGGAAGGAGAGAAGGGCGGGTGATCTCATGGGGTAGAAGAGATGCAAAAAAACACCAAAACCAACCAACCAACCAACCAACCAACCAAAAAAACCCGAAAACAAAACTGGAGAGAAATAAAGCTGACAAATGCAGAGAAAAAATGTGGTTATTCTTTCAGTCCGTATGGCCTTAGACTGGTTGATGCTGTTTGTAGTACCTTTCTGCAGCTGTCTTCTTGAATGGTAGCAGCTGCTAACAGGGCTTAAATATACTTTCTCCCATTTTCTAATATTTTCTTTTACAAAAGCCTAGATTTCATTAGCAGACATAAGAAAGATTACTAGGGGTACCCAGGAATGCCATCTAGATTTAGGCTTATGAAACAGGCAGATGTTAAGCAGAAATGATTGACAGTAAATCAGATGTAGGAAATTAATTGCCAGGAACAGATAGAAATGGGAAGCAGGGGACTGAAAATTATATTGATGTGAGATGGAAACATATTTGTATGATATTTCAGGTGCCGTAAGAATTGACAGCAAATTCAGACTAAGGAAAAATCTTAATAACAACATTGTTGAATCATTTTTTTTTAAATAATAAAAGAAATTAAAATATGTAAGGCAAATCAAGGTGCTTTATGGAATATTTGGCTGCTGGGACAAACAAATGAAATATGAGATTTGGACTGCATGTGGATAGTGAGTTCAGTTATGGAAATACCTCTCCTGAATAAAGATAAGCACAAATTACATGAAAAATTAAGAAATGGGAGGAAAATGTCAGGAAAAAATATCAGGAAAAATAATAATATCTAGAAATAGTAGAATACACTTAAATAAAAATTAAGTAATCCTTTCCCCATTTGGGAAAAAACAAGTGGTGAGATAGAATTCCAATGAACCAATTATTTTCTTAATATAGGGTTATATCATTTTAATTTTGTAGAATTATAAATAACATGAATTAATGTACATGTGTTGCTGTGGAAAAAGAAGACTGAATACTTAAAGCTGTCTTCTCAGAATTTGCTCAAAATGATATTCAAATAAACCATCCTTAACAATTGCGTAGCTGATCATTGAAAATATTCATCATTCCAGCAAAGCTCAGGACTTAGAGCAGATTCAAAGAAGGACTTTGTCACATACAGGTGTTGGAACACAAGGGATTCGTTATGAAACCCCATCGTCGATGTCACTCAGGACATGGGGCTTTAGACTGAGTGAGTGGCTACCTAAAATTAGCAAAATTTAGCCTTTTTAGAGCACTTCACCTTGTCAATAACAACTGCTAATGACAGCCTGACTTTAAATTGCTGCTTTCTAGGTTGCAGGCATGATTTCAAGACTGCAATGAGGTTTTCCTAAAACTCTGCTGATTTAGGGAGGCAAGAGTAACCTTTCCTTTAGAAACTGAAATGGTAGAGAAATAGCCAAACTCCCTTGGCTCCACAGTGAAGTATTTATTGCTGTGAGTTGACGTATCAGTTGCTCTTTTACAAAAATTTTAACCACTTTGCTCTTCTCCACAGAGTTCTGCTGTTTATTCTGAAGCTGGTCCTGAGAGAGGAATTAGTGGTGTCCCTATTCCTCTTTTAAAGTTGTGTCATTGCAAAGAAATGAATGGTGAGATTTAGTAGGGCAGAAATTGAGTAACAATCAATATGATTCTATAGCCAAGCAGCTAAAAGTGGGAATCATATTCCAATCCAGCTCCACTTCTGCAGCTTTTCCAATGAGCCTTGATTACACCTGTATTTATGTTTCCCAAGCTGGGGAAAAAAAAAAAAAAAAAAAGTATTTTAGTGTGTCCCTATTTAAGAAAGTTGCAATTTTAAATGAGTGAAAATCACTGTAATTCTGTGTTTCTTCCCAGTTGTAGCCCATGGTGTAAATCTGTGCTACAAACTTGGCCAATCTGTTGCAGATATGACAGATGGACTTTGCTGGCTTTGGACTCAACTCTGGCTCAGCCCCAAGCAAAGAACTGCTGCTTTGCTCCCCCAGACAAAGACTGCATCACGAAAGGTTAAGGATTCACAACCTGCATTCTTTGTTGTGCTCCACTCCAAAGTAAGTGCTCATCACCAGACCAATATCTTTCTGGCTATTTTCACCCCTTACACATGGGCCGCAGTTAAGGACTCTCCTGTCACTGTTTCTGCCATTGTGCTGCATGTTTGGTAGTCTGGTGGAAGAAAAAAAAGACAAGTGAGAATATTGTCACTTCCCACAAAATCTGAAATCTCCTGGCTAGATGAAACTACATTTTAAACAATTTCTTGATGACGTTTGAATGATTCAGTATAAAGTGAATTTCACTAACTGTAAATCAAATATTAACATTTTTAAGGTTTCAAAAGATTTCTGATTGTCAGTTCTTAAAGAATACTTCAGTCACATTGAATAAGGCATAGAGGACTCTCTGCTATTAAACCCAGAAACCTGACATAAAATCTTGACTGCTCTTCAGATGTTGCCACAGATTTCTTATTTATCCTTGGGCAAGCTATCTGTTCTTATTGTCTAGGAATAGTATTAGTGGAAATTTTCCCCTCTAAAACACAATGTTGTCTTTTTCTGGTGTTAATCACCTGATCAAGTGATTGAACTTCACTGATATATCCTGGAGGTCTTTGGCTTTATGCCCTTGTATTTCAGTACGAAAATTCTCTCCTCCCAACAGCCCTGGGCCCCATCCCCCAACTCTCCTTCAAAGATTTCCATGGAGATAGGAATTTCAGAATTTCTCTTTCAATCAAACAGAAAAGTGCATCTTGGCATTTTACAGCCAAACCACAGTCACTGTTCACAGTCCAAGACATCAGGGAGTCATGCAAGTGCAGACATTTTGGCATTGATCCTGTGCCAATGTGCTCTTTCTCAGTAGGCTTTTGGTCTTCTCTTGGTATACCAAAGAAAACTTGCATCTGTTCAGATTGTGGGTAGATCAAGTTCCTGCCTACCAGCAAAATACTGATGCCCCAGAGCCTTGGTGGACTAAAAGTAGAAGGAAGCATCTTTTTTTTCCAAAGCAAGAAATGTCACTTCTCCAAGAACCGCAGTAGGTTTGTACCTTGGATTCAAATCTACAGAGTAGATTTGTCTTTAGCATCCTCCTCAGCACTGTTCACCAGTGATAGTCAGGGCACCTGGCAAGGTGTCATTGGGAAGATTCATGAATGCTTCCAGTTTGTTACCCTGGTGTTTTTGAACATCTGTTATGACCACTGCTGAAAACAGCATCTTTCATTAGACAGACTTTTGCTCTGACCTAGCATGTCAACTATTTTACATTTGTAAGTAATTAGGAGAATTCATATACCTCTTGATATGCTTTTAAACCCCCAGGCTCCTTGCTGATGCTGTTTTTTTTTCTGCTTGAATGAATTTATATGATGAAGACATACATTTCTCCAGAAACATATTTAGTCCTGAGAAGTTTTCAGAATGTTTAAGAAAGGATCTTCAAAGCTTAGGGCTTATAATTTCGAAATATCACATTTAGAAGTTAATGCTCTTTTCTGTTATTTCTTTCGTGACATGGGAAATTAACCATGGAAGTCTGGGGAGTGGGAGTCAAAATGGAGAATTTTACAGTGTGTCAATAGAAGACAGAGCATGGCTAGATTTGTGCTTCAGATTGTGAGGGAAATATATCTAATAAAGATTTTATCTTTTCAATTCAGTAAATAACTTTCACCCCTACAATATAAGTGACTGTAAATGTCCCTAGCAGAAATCCAACATTGGATCCCACAGTAAACAACATAATTAATTAATACTGGCTATATAACTGCACAACCCTTTCAACTCTAGATGCATTACTGCACCTGAAAAGCACTCAGTGTAAACCTGTACCTACTTATACGTATTGTTTCAAGCAGTTGTCAAATACTGTATCTTTATATTTTTAACCAAATACAAAACAAAACAAAATAAAGCTAATTAGTTTATGGCAAAAGCAAATTTTTTATACCCCAGAACATAATATACCTGAGGTATAATATACCTGTTGCCTGAAAAAAGAAATAGGGCTATTACTCCAAAGAACAGACAAGCTTTAAAATGTATTTGAAGTTAGAAATGGCACACTTATGAATCAATGCTTTCCTCTATTAAATGGTTAGTTTCTGAAATACTACAGCTCTTCGAGTGTTTCTCTGTAATTTTATATTTCTCCTTGATACCATTTCAGAAGGTAATTAAATCCACCTTTAATCAGGCAAGCTGTGTAAACCCATGCTTGACATAAGGAGACGTGCTTTGCAATAGAAGATTGAGACTGAGTGAAATGTTCCTGTACATTTTATCTGGCAGCTGTATTTTAGTGTTTGAATTTTCAGGCATAGGCTCATAATTTAGCAATCCCTGGGTTCTTGACCCTTGTGGGTATGTCTCAGTTCACAACTGGTAACTTATTTTCTTAGCGTGATACCCCGCTTTTCTTATATCCCTTTTTGAGACTATCATACCCCATTGGAAAGTGTACATAGTCCTAGGACACAGATTGTCACAACTCATGCAATATCAGATTCACTGGCAAGCTCTCATAATCACTGCTTTTAAAAAAAGCTTATTTCTTCATTCAGTTTGTTATGATAATCTCAAATATAAAGATGTGGGGAAAAATTAGTTCCAAGTTAATGTATTTTGCTTCAGACTTGTTCATTTAAACTGAATTGCAGAAAACTGCTCAGTGTGAAGTTATTTTTCTTTCGTTGTTTCCAGCAGCAGTTTTCACCTTTCCTATACGAAGGCAGTAAGGCAATTCTGAAATGCACAAGTATATCTATATACACACCTGCTAGCACATAGTTGGAAAAATGGTGTGAGGAGGCTTTTCTTTCTTTGAATTTCTATTCTTGTTTTTTCTTTCGAAAACTCCTTGATAATTCTAATGTGCATGGCACATTGCAGAAAAATCAATTTTCTTCTGCTTTCTGAACAGTTACATTTATGTAAATAACAGTTCCATTCTCTGTCAAAGGATCAAAGGTTTCAATTGTATCAGGAACTGTATTTTATATATCCATTGGAAGTAGTGAGATATAATAGCTCTTATGCTAATGGTAGTAGCTAAGTAAATAATAGGTTTCTTTTTTACTTCACCTCCAGTTCAATTTAAAATACTGAGGAATACACTAAAAAACTAGAATCAGAATATACTAGAAACAATCTGCACAACTGAAAGATGGGAAATGTTTTTTAGGACTTCTTAAAACTGATTTATTTCCATCTATTTCCAAATTTCAATTTCATAAACTTAAAACTTCAAGGAAATTTTGAAACAGTAAGTTCCTTAATATGGGCTGAAATAATTCACTTAGCAATGTTATTGCTCAATCTCTGATGTCAAGTTTGTTTTTCCTGTATGGCACTTGCATCTATTTCCTCTAACAGTACTGGTAAAAGCAAAACTAGTTATTGCATGAAATAGTTTCTTACAACATCTGCTCCTGGTAAAACTGTTCCTGATGACCTCAGAGAGTCAGCCACTCCCAGGTTTCCAGAGGCTTCCAGAGAGCATGATGCTGACAGTACCTCTGGGTTCGCTTGTCATTAATGAGCACAAAACACCATCCTGCAGCCAGCCCAGCAATAAATTCTGTACCTGGAGTAAGTTCATGCTCTGGCAGGAGTGACCAAACAGCTGTCCTCACATCGCAAAGAATCTGCAACAGGACTGAGTCTCTGCTCTGAGCCTCGAGGTGAGAGAAAAAACCATTCCTGCATACAGCCAAGGACCCATGTGACAGATATTGGATAGACATGAGGATCTGACACCTGAATATGTGTGGGATTGGGAATACCTGCCTGAGGCCTTCCAGTTACAGCAGGCAGGATGATTGATGGCTTTATACATCTACCTCATGCCTTGTACTTCAGTGCTCATTCTTCAAAGGATGGATGCAGCACATGAATACTGGAACAGATTGAAGGATGTCACTATTTGTACAGACAAAATAATGTCTGTCTCAGGGCACCAAAGAGTGGCTTTCTTATCCTGAAGGGTTTTGTCAGGAAACAGAGCAGGCTGCTCTATTAGGGAGTGCAAGTCAGGAGCCAACGGTGACAAGGAGGCAGGAAAGGAGTGCCCTCACCCTCAGGCTGCAGTCTCACTCCCACAGTACACACAAAAAAAGAGGAAAGAAAGGGTTCAATAACCAGATTCAGCTAACAGCATAATGATGAAGCGGCAAATCTGTAGTGAAGAGATATGCTGAGGTCAAGTCAGAATGACAAGTCAGAAAGGCAGGAAAAAATGCAATGCCAGGCACAGCACACCTCCACCATAATTCAGGCTAGAGCAAGAGGCTGAGGGTAGCTGCAGCTCCTGAATTAATGCTCAGGAGAATGCATGGGTTGGGGTCCCAGCTAAGGCTTCCCACAACTTCACTGTTTTTATGGCACTCAGGTCTATACATGCACAGTTGTGCCATATCACGCATGAACACGGGCAGCTAAACACACAGGAGAGGAGAGGAGGTTAATGGGGAGGATCACAGACAAAGAAGGTGATATTTATTAACTGGTCAGGGCAATTGGATCCTCTTGGTACATTCAAGGCACTGGTAGTTTTGCAACTGCCATTGTCTGGAAGGGTGAGTAATAATGTGGGGCTTTTAGGAGACAGTAAGTTTCTATCTCCATTCCAAGGAAGGAGCTTATATTGCAATAGGACACACTGCCACTGAGAGGACTACAGCTTACTTGACTCCTTGTCTTTTGATTGCAGGTGGTGGCATTTTCCTTACTTTGCCAGGCTCAAAAAGGCAGTGCATCTGCCAGCAATACTGGAGTTAGCACCACAGGACTGCAGTAAAAACTTTTAAATGAGGTGTACAAGGTAAGTCGCGGGAAAAGGTCCATGGGATAGGAACTTTAGGAACTTAACGTACAAAGTAAGAGGGCTTATGTGAGGTACAGAAGAGTTTACAATACCTGGGGCAAGAGTGAGCTAAAGATGCAGTTTGTGAACTCCCAATGGACCTGGAGGTATCTCCAGTTTGGTCACAAAATCATGTACTGGATGGCTTTTGGCCCCAAGGGCAAGCCCAAGGGCAACACAAGCATTGCCTTTCCTTAGGTATTGCATCTCGGATCCTGCCTGTTTATGCAGGATTGTCCTGTTCACTGAACTAAGCATCCCAGAGGAAGTGTATCACTTGCCCCTTAGCCAGCAGCATAAAGTTCATCACTCCCACACAATGACATACAGCTTCAAGGAGAAGCAAGAAGCCCTTTGGGGGAAATCCATGGATTTCTAGCTCGGGAATCTGTTGTGGGATAATATGGCACTGAACTGGTGTGAGTAGAGACATGCCTCAGGCTTTTATTGTCTTAGAGTTAAATCACAGAGGCAGATGCACAAAACTGGTCCCAAAGAGGATGACAGGTTGGCCGTGGAGGGCAGAGCTGTTGGAGAAGATTGTGTCTTTAATGCTATTTTTTGTTATGGGGAGACAGAAGCACTGTTTTCCAGGCTCCTGAGAAAGACTGGGATGGTGTGTGGGGGGTGTTTAGAAGCAAGTAATGTGCATAGTCATTGCCACATTCCAAAAGCAGCTAAAACAGAGATATTATGAAACAAAGAATGTAAGAAAAGAAAACACTGAGTGGGAAAAGGAGCAGATAAAAATAGTGGATAATGGGAAAGCTGAGAGAGGAATGAAAGACATAAAGACGAAAATTGTCTGAGAGAACATAAAAATAAGCAAAGATACAAAAAGGTAAACTGAAATTTAAAGGCATTTAAGGGCTGCCTTTTCAATCAGCATTTAAAAGGTTTTTGAATTAATTAATGGTGAAATTATTTGCCACAGAGAGAGCTATCTGGGGGAATATAGTTGGTAGAACATTTACTAGTGTTTATCATTTTGTACGACAGCCATAAGAATTCTTTCGTAACTGATTAATTAAATTACTGTGCACTTTTGTGGCACAGTAGCTTCTGAAATCAGGAGCAATGCCTAGTCCTAACCTGACATCTTGACACAGTTAACATTTTGGAAAATATTATTAAAGACTGATTGAAATGCTCTCTGGGTAGATTATATGAAGATATCATAGTAGGTCATACTGTTTAATATCTTCAGTGCTTTTCAGTACCTTTCCAAAAATGCATATTAAAAGATTGGTGTGCCTCGCTATATTTGAAATTCACATATTTTGCTGGAGACTTATTTGTCAGATTTTTAATTGGTCTGAAGGAATATTATTTTTTAACCAATAAAGTGAACTGAGGAAAGCTCAATTTCTGGCACTGGAGGTCTCTAATTTGTCAGTGGAAAATGATTCATAGTGAAGTATTACATTATATATTAAAACTATGAATCAAAACAGCTATCTAATATTGCAGACCTATAATAAATTCTTTAAAACCATAATCTATTTAATTTTGTATACGCAAATAAACCAGTGGACTGGGCCATTAGTAGTATTAGGCATGTGTATATGTCTTTGCAGATTTGTAGCTTAATTATTTCCCAGTTTTTGTCTTTCAATTTAAGCTTGTTGTCTAGACAACATGGGTTCCGACAGCTCTAAACTGCAATAATCTTCTTTCATTTATTCAACAAATATCTGAAGCATTTTTAGAAAAATTTTTAAAAACTCTTTCTTGAGAAAGTACTTTCTTTCTTTGCACTTCAATGTACATCACTGATGTTTTAACACAAAAGAATAAGTGATGTGTCTCATATCTTCCATTTAAAAAACTCTGCAAAATAAGATCTATGAAATAATTTGCAAATGCTAGATTTCAGTCCTTCAAATGATTTATGCTTATGTTGATCTCACACCTGTGAGTATTCGTATATGTGCAGAATCCAGGTCATTGGTAGGAATTTAAAAGTATTTGGCACTCCACTCTCTATGTAGCTCTCACCACAAAGTCACTCCACATTGTATGACCTTTTGCATAATCCAGTACTGAAAGAGTTGTTTACTTTGTTTTCAAGGCTAAAACGGTGTAGCAGTTTGCAAAATACCTTGTTGACTGACAAGGGAAAATCATATTCTAAAATCTAGGTAGAATTGCCTGCGTCACATTGGCAGTTATTTGTGTTTATTTATAAAAACATGACAAAAAAAAAATAAAAAACCAAACCAAAGAAAACTACCACCAATAAAAAAAAATCAAAACACAGTGAAGATAAGTTAAATGCATAGGTGAGATATAAACATTTTAAGCAGTGTTGCAGAACACCTTTTTTAATAAACTTGTAACTATTTTCTCACCATTGCATTAAGACTCTAGGTGGTTTAAATAGCATTTTTTAAACTCCCAGGTGAATCAGAAGCATGGTTTTGCAACTACAGTGTGAAACTCCTGCTTTGTTTAATACATGAAATAATTCTTTTGCCCACTAAAACAGCAGGGTCACCTGGACCAAAAAAAAAGTGAGTTTTAGGTTGCTTTCAAAATGAAAATGTAGTCACATGTTATTGGATAGATAATTTTACATCTTTTCAATTAAGTAAGCTAGATAGCCAAAGTCTTTTTAGTCCATTTATGAGTCAAGCAGAAGCAGATACACAGAAGCAATTAATTTTGACAACAAACCTTAAGCTTTTTATCCCAGTATTCTATAATGTGTTCCAGGTACTAAACAGCTCAAATACAAAGATGTCAAGTGAGTCTACTTTGAAATACAAATACGAAGTCTGACTTGCCTTAAGCAGTTCAGCTAACACAGTGTGCTGTTTCTCAGTAAGAAACGCATTTGAATGTGGTTTTCCATCTTGCACATGGTGCACTGCCACAGCAGTACATTTTGAAGGTATGCTCTGATTTTGCATGCTGGGGGACTGACATATGGGCACCTTTTTCTTGTGCCTTGGCTGAATATTTGTAGATCTCAAACTCTTGCTCCACCAGTGTCAGATATCATTATAGACATTCTTAAAGAATAGTTCAGTTTTATGGTTGAAATAGGCATCGCTTACCTGCCCATTCCTTACCTACATTTTAAGCAGGGACTCAATTAACTTTGAATTGCTGTCTGCAGCTGTCTAGTTCCACTTTCAAATGAAGAAACATTTGGGGGTTTTTCATTGTTTGTTATTATTTTGACATTTCCCCTTTGTAGACAACCTCAGGTTATTTTCATAGTCCTGACTTTTGTACATTTAAAGCTTTTACATTGGCATTTTTTCCTTCGTGTAAAGTCTATATGCTTCCTTCCTAAATACTTTTTCTTGAACTTCATGCAGTCTTTAGAACATAGCTGTGGATCATCACAGTTAACAACAACTTGAGAATACTCCATGACGTAGATCCAAACCTAAATGGAGAAATCTGCAGCATATTATTTTTTAAGGCACTGGGTCTTAGCAGGCACCAAGCTTCTTTGTAAGGATGGCACCCTCATACCCATTAAAGCAGCAGAGATCCATAACAAAGGCTAATTGCACAAAATCACTGAACCCACTTGAAACTCTAAAACCTTATCTGTTTATTTTTTGTGCCTGTAATTGACACAAGAATCACATAATATGATTACAAATTAGTTTGGGCATCTAGATCTATTCAGCAGCCAACCAAGTTTACATCTTCATACAGTTGTTTGCTTTCTTGATTTTCCTATTTCTTAATTGCTTCACATTGAAAATGAGTCATGACCTTGCTATTATTTACATCCTTGATATTTCCTCATGATTTACTGACTTCAAATTAGAGCTGAAAGTTTTCAATGTACATGACAAAGTTGCAGCCTTCAGCAAAATGTTTCAGCAATGAATTTGTCAAGCAAGAGAAAACAACTTTGACACAGTCAGACCCCTTGACCTTTTATGGATGAAAATGAACAAACACTCAACAGTCTGATGAAAAGACTACAGAGGGGAGCACTTGGTAGGTCTCAGTTGTCAGTTTACCCAAGACACTTCTTAAGGGAACAAGGGGAATGACAAAGCCATTTGTTTAAATTTGCTTAGTACTTAAATTTGCTACATAGCAAAACAAATATGAAATTTGTAGCAAATTGTACATCTGCTGCAAGTGAATTTTAAGGAGACCCCAACTCATAAAACCTCTTGTGTTGCAAATGGAGATTGACAGGCACTTTATTCTCAGGCCTCAAGTCAAGGAGCCAACAACAAGGGATATGCTCTGGTATATATTCACCTCAGTTCAGATGTATCACAGCAAATAAAGACATAATAACATCTGATTTTGCTAACTTAGCTCATTTAAAAATAACTTAAGTAATAGAGCTGGAGAAATTGTTTATCATGGTTACCATGTTCAAATAGGGAACACTCTGCAAAATGGTCACTACTTTTGACAGTGGTTTCACAACAAAGACATTAGTGCTTACAACAAAGCTGCCTTCCAGGCAAAGGCCAAGGCTTTAGGACTCCATTAAAAAAAAAAAAAGGGTGCTGGTGGATTAGGCAGACTTAGGCAGAGAGTAAGAGGTTGAGATGGCCATAGCTCAAAAGAGAGAAGAGGTACAGGTGTGTGCTATGCTGAAAGTGAGGACTTACTGCATATTTGCAGCTCTTGTTGTGCCAAGTGCTTGTATTATTGCTATGGAATATATTGTGGTGTAACTGTGTGAGAAACAAATCTGTTTAGAATTTTGGCTCCTGAAATGAAAGTCTCAGAGAGTCTCAGAGACCTCCCAGGGCATTTGGGCCACACAAAGCTGATGTTTCATATTTGCATCACAGGCTGTTTTGCCCTGAGAGCTTTTTGTGGTTTTTTTTTAATGAAGAGAACAGACAAAGGCAGCACTGTAAGTCAAATTCCCCTAAAGACAATGTAACTAGGCCAGCTGACACACTGAGGCCTTGCTGAATAGAGACAAGTGCTGCTCATCCCCCTGGCACACTAAAAGCTGTGTCAAATACCTAAAAGCTTCGTAATAGCCTTGCAGCCCTAATATAGCTCAGTCTGTGCATGCACTGTGTGTTTGTGTTTGATGAGATGGACACTTCAGAAGTTCCAGCTGCTGGAAGATGGCATCTACTTTATTTGCAAAGTGTGGTTAATTTTCTCCAAAAACTCAAAACTTCATGAAATTTGGTGTACTTTCAAAGAAATAACTAGAACCACTTTCTCATAGAAATTTGTCCTCCTCTTCCTGCCTGCCAAATATCTAGTGCACGATCCTGCCCCTGAAGCTGCTAGTCCCACTCTAAGGGATTTGGAAGAAAACGGGGAGAAATGTTTGAGAACCTGAACAGTAGACAGCCTGCTAGGGCTCTCCTGTGCGTGTGTCCATGTGTTATGTGCATATGTGCATTTCTATTTCATCTGTTCTGAACTGATTAATGAGTTTTCTCAGCTACCAGACAGAATTAGTGCTCCAGGACTAAAGATGCTGGTTCAGTTCTGTAGGGAGCAGAATGTGCTGCTGAGACTTACCAGAGTAAATGCAGCAAAGCCAGCAAGGAGCGCACCCCACTGAGTTCACTCTAGGCACTTCCTAAAAAGCATGTACTGTAAAAATAGAAATGTACTTTCAAGTCTCCTGGGTTAAATTCCTGAAGGGTGAGAACTGTGCTCCCATTGTGTTTGCCATCAGCCTCTTTCAAGAACATACTTTCAGAGCAGGAACTCTGAAACTAACCTCTTAATTCAAAGTGTGCAACCCTTACAGGGCTCATGGCAACACGTTTTACACCTTTAGTTGTAGAGCAGGTATGGTGATAAGCAAGGTGCTGATTTACAATTGTGTTACAATTTCTATGAAATACACTGTAATCTGAAATACTGAACTCTAGTTTTCACGGTCTGGCCTGTGCCACACCATGGGTTCGTAAGTTCCTAGCTGACCCTAGCTGTAAACATAGAACTTCGGCTGACAGGTGCAAAATCTGGTGTAAGATATGAGAGAATGAAAGATAAAGGGCAGATTTAAAAAGACAGAGGGTAGGTTTAGATTAGATGTTAGGAAGGACTTCCAACCCAAACCATTCTATGATTCTATAAATGCCCTAGTTAGAGTATAAGCAATAAAAGACAGTGAGTATAACCAATGCAACTGAAAAAACTGATTTTATTCCGTGGCAATGACCTATCAGAGTGATACAGAAATGAAACAATACTAAAATTCTATCTGTTTATGTATGTACTATTGCATAGAGGATGCAATACTTTACTAACATTCTTGGAAGCAAGGAGCAAGGAATTTAAACTGCAAAAGGGAACTATATATTCAAAATATATATAAAAAAAATGGGAAAGTTTCTTTTAAAGGCCTTGGGACAGATCTGTAAATATGAAAAACATCAGCAGGTTAGATGCATTTTAGAATCCAGATTATTTTTGTGTTATGCCTTAACCAAGCAACACTAAACAGTGGGGTTTAGAATCATAGAGTTGCTTGAGTTGGAAGGGATTGGAGTTTGAAGGTCTGGAGTTGTTGTTGTAATTAGAAATTGCTTGTATTTTTTTTTAAATTTTTTTTAAAGTTGTGCATAAGTGGTCTACCGACTTTACTGGGTTTCACAACATACCCTAAAGCTCCACTTTTTGGTGCAAGTTACTAGTTTTTTCCTTTTCCATCAAGGTTTATTTTACAGTCTTTGCTAATAGTCTTACAATTGTCTTCACTACTAGACATTGATATAACAGGTCTTGTGTTCAAGTAAAGCAATTTTGCAGAGAAAACCAGCATTATTAACCTCTGACCAATGTTTAACATTAAAATAACAAAGATATTTGTAGGTTTATTAGTCTAATTTATTTCTACAGTAATGGAATTCTTAAATTTTCTCACTGACAGAGGGTAAGACCTATGCCAACACTTAATCTGAGAGTTTCAGAAAAATGGAGGATAAATTTAGGCTTTGATGTATCTTATGACATTCCAATTCATACCAAGTATTCACAGCAGTCAAAAATAGCTCCCTAGGAGCACAACAGGCTGAGCTCCACAGCAGCTGTCAATATTGCATAGCCTAAATGGGCTTGGACAAGGTGACTGTTCATCACCTCCAGCTCTGCACATATTAAGACTCCTGCCAGTGACATACACTCAGTTTCGCTAGGTGACAGCATGCCTCTGGTATGTCAGCAGAAGAACATGAGTATTATGTAGAGACCTTTCTCAGATTGGCATGGATTGTATTTTGCATTAATACGTAGCTATTATTTTTAAAGAGATAAATTGCTGGAAATGGCTCTTAGCAAAACAACTCAGAGCAGAAAAAGATTAGAAAGGACAATAATTTGATCAGAAAAAGAGAATTATTGAAATTGGACATTTCCCTTTGACAGAACAACCTCTGGGGATATGGGATTAGAATAATGAGGCCCAGCAGTGCGAACTACCCTGTCTTCCAACAATGCCATGATGTTTCCCCCATGACAATAGAAGAGAACAAGCATAAAATCACTACACTGCACTTACCAAGAGCACCCTGACAAAACACTGTGATACCTCAAGGCCAGTGCCCCAGGGGTACATAGAGGCTCAGATTCTATTCAGAATAATGATAAGCAGCATGGCTTAAATTAGTCTCTACAACTATTTTAGAAATCAGGATGTTCGTTGTGAAAACTTTGGCCTCGCACCTTAGAACAATATGAAATTCAGGAAGATTTGCCAAATTAAATGCTTAGATTAGGTAACTCACACCCAGAGAAACAAGCAACTGAAGCAGTAGTACCACAGGAGAAAATTATAGGTGACTTTTGTGGATAAGTAATTACCATCATTCAATAATGTAATATTACTGCACAGAAAGAAGACATTATTCTGTGGTGTGCTACTAGAGCTGCCATATGAAATACATGTCTGAAAAATTCAGACTGGAAAAAATATTTTTTTTAAACAACTCTGGTTTTGTTCAGTATTGCAGTTGAAGAACGGAGTCAGTTTTCCATCCAGTAAAAATCTGTTCCCCTCTTGTACAAGCAAACAAACACTGAACTATATGCTGAAATGTTATGGAAAAACGTACAGTAAAGTCAATCTGAATTTTTCCTAATGGGGAAATTCCTACTTTTCAGGATATAACCACAGGAGGTCCACTTTTTTGTAAGGGCTGGATGATATTTGTTATTCAAGCAACAGCACTGTTTTCATGGGAGAAGCCACTCTGTATAATAAGGTCTGAACTGTAGTTCACAACAGTCACTTTCCCAGAGGGGTACACAGCAGCAATGTTTTTAATACCATACAGATCATCATCACAATGCATTAAATAGCTAGTGACAGACTGTTTTGTCAATAGAGGGATTGTTTGTAAATAGGACAGCTGGAAGCTGACTGTTATTGAGACAGGAGTCACAGAAAACTTCATAGTGAAAGACAGAATTAGAGTCTTTGGCTCTTAATTTAGCCCTTATTCATGAATCACATCATAAATTGCCTTAAAAGCAGAATTTAAAAATCAAATGTGATTGCTAATGGGTATCTCGTTTCAAGCTGCAAATAAACTACATGAGTCCAAAACAACAAGGTTGCCGTTTAGGTGCAGTGTGAAAAATAGGCCATGATACAGAAAGCCTGAAGTTATCTTTAAATACTTTTAGATGGCACAGATTGTTAATTGAATGAGTGTTTTGCTGCACATAATTGACAGGGCTTTCGCAGAATAATAAAAATAAAGCATTGGAGAGCTCCATGGAATGACCCCCTCTGGAGAACTGACCCAGCTTCTAAAATCTCTTTGGGGCTTTTTGATAATCGGTGGAAATGGGACTTTAGGGAATAAATTCTCTCATTTTAGCTACTGACTGTAAATATCATGGATGCTTCAGCAATGTGAACAGAGAGTTAAGTTAGCGTGCACCACTCTTTCCTAATAGGAGCCAAGCACGTAGATGAGGATTTTTGCACTTTCTCAATCCCAGGGAGAGTAATTACTGCTCACTTGCTGGTCAAAATACATTCTTAAATTCTACCTCCTGAAAATAATGACAACACAGCCATTATCACTAGCATCTCCATAAATGACATTCAGACCAGATTTCTTTTGAATCAGGTCAGTTTTCCTTCAATAGACGGGCGAGCACTCATGGGATATCTCACGTCACTATGTACAGAATTGTGTATGAGCGTTATTCAGTATCAGATAAACAAGATACTAGCTAAAGTAAGGGGCAATAATAAATGAATTGAGCCTGAGGGCCAGTTCCCCTCACCAGCTGTACAACAAGCAATGAAATCCAAAAACTTCTTCCCGTTATTCATCAGGAATAGGGGACAAAGCTTTCATTGTTTTGCATCCTGTTGGAAAAGAGAAGGTCACTCCCACATGAGAGATTAGATGAAATTTCTGACATGAAGTTTCTTTCTGCATTTAACAGGATTAGGAATCCCGGCCTCTCAGTGGATCTGCTCCATTTTGTGTGTGACTGCAGTGAATGATGATATGAGAAAAGACTCCAGAATCTTTATGGAACTTAAGGCATGTATCAAAACAAGTTTAGGACTCCTGTTTGATATTCTCATAGGCATGTCCCCAAAACACAGGTATAATTTAGATGTTGTGCTTATTTCCTATATCCAAATATAATTCTGCTTCTCCTGTATTGTACTTTGTCTCATCTGTAAGAATGCCTCACAAGTTTTAAGGGAAGTTAGTCCCTTAGAAGTATAAACTTCATAATATCTACAGGGGTTGTGCCAGAGTTCTGTGTATTCCTTTTATGAAGTTAATGGTTTCTGTAGTGATTGTAAGCACCTCATACAGCTGGAACAACAAGTACCTAATTGAAAATACACTTCCTGATTACAGATTCTCATTAGTACACAGGAATCTCAAGTGTAGTGTGTGTTGAAGCCAAGCAAGGTAGCTGGGGGTTTCTTAAAAAAAAACCAAAAAACTTTTAAATAGCTAAGCTGTCATAGTTTCTCTGTGGTTTATGAACTGCATTCCTACAGCTCATTCTCACAACACTGCCCATGCTCATGCCAAACAGATCCTAAGTAATTATGCTGTGTGTAACAGGCAGCACAGCTGAGGCTATTCCCACAGCAGCAGTCAGGCTACTGCATACAGGTATCACAAATTACTTTGCACTTTCTTCACTGTAAAAATGCTGTGTTCCACAGTACTGGATAACCTTTTTCAAGCTCCACTTCATTAAGTGGTTAATACTCTTGTAAAAACAAACTTATATCTTCACAGCTGTAAGGACTGCAAACACAGTTCCTCTATGCAGGAAGCAGGAGAAAGTACCCGAAAACAGAATGTAATCTATTTGTTCTTCAATTTCATTATTTTTGAAAGAGGTGTACTGACGATACCTTTAAATAGAACATTCATGCTCTCTAAAACCAAATACACTATGTGCATATATTACTAATTCCCAACAGATGTCTGCAAGTTTGATGGAATGAAAGAATTAAGTCTATATTTAGTTTGGAATAAATATAAGAAACATGTACATCCATTGATAACTCATAGAGAATGATGAGGCTCTTTTGCCATTCAAAAACAACCTGTTATCAATGTTTGTAGATTTTCCAACGCCTTATTCAGTTGTCTCATTAAAGAGGCCATCTGCTTTCACAAATGATACTTTGTGCCTGACAATGTGAAAAGGAGGGTGAAGAAGGAAGGGAGAGAGAGGAAATTTTCTTTCTTTTCCTCACTCTTCCTTTCTCTTTCACTCTCCTTTGCACTGCTTCCCAGCACATCAGGATTAGCAGTGGTCTGATGGCAGTTCATACAGATCACCAAAGGGAGAGGAACAGAAAGGAGCACAGGGCTATAAAACTCACTGTGTTTGCAATACACTGATAACCTCAAAAAAGCTGGATTTACAATTGGAGAAGGCAGCAGCATTTAAATGGGATGTCTTGTTGACAACTTTTCAATAAACTACCACCTAATAAGATGGTATGACCCGCCTAATAAGATACTGTCTTCCTCACACATTTATATTAAACATATACAATTAGTTGTTTAAAATTTACACTTTTTCTTTAGTAAAAGACATTGTATGGCTCTACTGCTCAAAAAAGGTGCCTGGGAAGCTGCTTTCTTTCCTCTAAATCTTCACTGTTACAACCTTAAAAATTGATGTGTCCTGGGGAAAGGGGCTGCGGTCTTGTCATTAGGTCTGCCTGCAGGGCTGGATGTTTTTGTCAAGCTTCTTCCCACTCCTTTCCCAGTCAAGTTGTGGCTCTGTCAACCTTGCAACCTTTTTATGTGCTGAGAACATCAAGCTCATGGCATTAGTGTAAAGGATCGATGTTTTTTAGGAAAAATTAAACTTGATTGAACATCTAAGACTGATGGATAAATTACCATGTATGTTGTTCCATTGGTACCTAACTTTGCTGTTGACTGTCTAACTGTCTGCATTTTACTTCTAAAGTAGATTGGCCAGCTTTAGCTTCCTTCTGTTATCCCTTTATACCATCTGTGTCTTTATTTAAGTACATTAAACTTCCATCAGCTATCTTCCCTTGTATGCACTGGTTCACTGGGACCAAGTTATCACCTAAATATTTTATGATAAATTAAATAAATTCAATTGGTATTTATGGGACATATCACTCAGCAGACCTCAACTTAGTCTTCTGAATCATGTTAAATCTACCAATGTCCTTTTGAAATTGAAGACCACAGAAGTGGATGCACTAATTCTCTCAATGGTTTCTGAAACCTTCCCAAAATGTAATGTCAGGGCTTCCTGATTAGGCAAGAAATGATCAAGATTGAACCCGTGACTTGTATGCATGTAGTTTCTTAGTTTATAGTCTAAGTCATGGTTGTTTAGAGAAACAGATGTCTCTACAATTTGATGTGATGATGTACACACGGCGCAAGCAGGGATAACCGAGCTCGTCTTACTCTAGGCTGGGTAACACTGAAACTGTCAAGAAAGTTGCTCTGCCTGACCATATTTATTTGTCTCCTGAAACCATGATGTAGCAAATACACAGCTTCTGCTAACTGAGCTGGATAGATTCTATTTGGCTCTTCCAATCTGACTTCACTTTGAAATTTTGCTGTTAGAAATAATACTGCCACCACCTAGTCTTGATTCACAACTAGTGAGGGGCAGAAACACAGTGACTCTAATCACTGCAACCCTGTAATTCAGGGGTAAGCAGCTGAAGGATTGTAGAGATGTTTTACCTACACTTTAAAATAAGGCAGAAACATCCATAAAAACTTAACACTACCTGTAAAAAGCCCCAGTTCTCAATCACAAAGTTTTAGTATGTGTAAAGGAGCTCCCTGTAAAGAACTCAGTCTTTCACAAAAGCTTTGACAAGGGTAGTCACTAAAATCAATCAAAAAACTCAACTACCATATGAACGCTGTGATTACAATAGAGAGATGTCATAGGAACTTGAGAAACTACAAATAAATCCTTTCAGTCTTGGCTTTTTCTTTTCCTAAATTAATTCCTTTTTACCTTGTCTTCAATGGTTTTTTTAGTGTCTCTTTTCAATGCACAGTTCTTTTGTGTCCAGTGTGAGAGATTTACAGCTGCTATACATAGGAAAGCAAAGCTAAGGCTGCACAATAAAGTGCATTGTTAGAAGAAATTTGGATTTGTATTTCAAAACTAAATAATCAGTGAGAGATGGGCATTAAGATCAATTATCTGATTCTACATTGATTTTTTTCATTAAATATTCAGTTCTGGCCAAATCCCCTCTTGGACACCTTCATCACAAATTCTAATTAATGAGAAATTTAGTGACCTAATGAGAAAGAGAATAACACTTGGTGACAGAGCTATTGAGGAACTTATGCAATACTTACCTGTCTAACACAGTTCATTATTTCCATATTGGAATTCTCTCTCCTTCCTACAGATCTTCATCTTGGAAAGCTGAGGAAAGTGTCCATTCTTGACTGAGCTGCCTAACTGAATGAGGATTTCCTGATTAAATCATTGCAGGATCTGCAAAATTTTATTTGTGTTTGTATTGTCATTTATGGTAAAGCTTTTGCATTAAAACACCAAAACTGGACATTTGAGTTGATGTGTGGGGATACATCTGTGAGAAAGGAACTTGAGCTGGATATTGTAGACAAGTTTTCTATATCTCAATTAAATTTATATTCCAGGCTCAGCTGTTAATGTGATGAAATGCCCTTGCTGTGTTTTGAAAGGAAGAACTGAAAGCGCCTCAGGTTGTTTTTTTGTTTTTTTTTTTAAAAAATAACTTAGGTCTCCAGCTTTCAGATATGGGATATTAGACATGGGAGAAATACCTCCCTCACATCCTTGCACAAGGCTTTAGGGTAAACCACTGTGCCTCTACTTTCCTAATTGCTTATATCCCACTATAAATCCCTTCATCAGGGACTTAATTTCAAGGCATACATGAATCTAGGGAATGCAATTTAGTTTGAGAAACTGGACTGTGACTGACAAGCACCTAAAAAGTCCAAGCACATAATGTGAAATTTGAGCAGTGAGTATTGAGCATCTTGCTTGACTCCAAGATTAATTTGTCCTTCTTTTAATTAATTACTAATGTAATAATTACAAGAATTATTAATTCTTTTAATTGATAATTACAATTTTCAATGTAATTATTGATATACTGCTCAGTAGAGTACTATAGGAATAGCTTCTGTCATGGACCCAAAGAAATTAAGACTTTTTCTGTTCTATAAAATACTGGTTAGTGGAGCAGGAGAATTTTGTTCCTATAACTCTAGTAGGTCTTCCTGTAAACTTACAGATGATTCTGAAAATAAGTGTTACTGAAATAACTCTATTAATTTTTACTCTATAATACACTGTATTCAAAATGGAGAAAAAATTAAAATTTGTCCTTACTGCTGTGAAAAAGCTAGATATATAATGTGTTATTAATTTTATAGCAATAAATACGTACAGTTTTCTTTAAAAAAAGATAATTACTTTATTGGATACATAATCTTACCAATTTTTCAATTTTTAATTTCTGTGTTTCTAAAAAGAAGTTGAAACTTTGTCAAACCTAAGAACATTTCTTGAAATATTCTCCTTTTCTAATATACAGCGACCATCAAAGACTTCATGAATGCAATATCACTAAATGTAATGGTGCTAATTATGTTTTTAATGTTATACTTAAGGAATGGAACAGCATAAACAGTGCCACATACTTCAGCTGACATAATTTCAAACGATATTGACATTTAATTAACTACAATTTATTAGAATATGAAATAATTAAGTAATTCAAACTACTTAACTTATATAGTACTTGAACAAATCAACTCCTTCCCTGTACTGCTCAAATGAATAATGTTGCAAATCACAAAAATTTGTAAGAAATATTCAGATATTAAAAAATGCCGTAATGTCAGATCAAAAGTTTAAAAAAAATTGAAAGTACTTAGTTTGTTAACAGGTACCTACAGAGCACTTCGTACATTTCTCTTAATATACTAACAGGAGTAAATGAACATTTCAATGCTACACATCAGGAAATGTTAAAATGTCAGTCCTTAGAGATGAGTCCATCTAACTGAATGAACAAAGTTTTGGAATCAAATGACCACAAGTTGTTTTTTTTTTTTTAGAATAGAAAACTTTCAAATCTCACATAATTAAGTATCAGCAAATAAAGGTATTTATTTCTTATCTTTTAATTTTCCTCATTTTAGGCATACTGTACTATCCAAGATGAAAACGGCTGGCAAAACCATCATTTGTTGAGGGATCGCAGCAGATAGGTAAGATCAAAGGTTAAAAAATTTCATCAGCACCACTGTCTATAATTTAACAGTGGTCCTTCAGGCTACTGAAGGACAGACAGAAACTATGTTTAGGCTCTGCTACGTTAAGAAGATAATGGAGTAGGGATTTTTTAAAGGTACCTTAAGGCCAAAATATTAACTATGTTGATCAAGTGGTGCATCAGCTGCACACTTGACTCAATCTTTCCTGTGCTTTTTAAGAAAGATAGGCAACACTTGTAACCCTCTGCTCTGCAGTTGTGTATAGTTTTCTTCAGATTTATGGTAACTGGTAGCCATTCATTAGCTATCCCAGTAAAATCTTTTTCTTCCTTTTTTTTTTTTTTTTTCTGTAGGAAAAAAAGTGTTTTGGAAAAATTAAATTTTTACTTTTGAAAATTATGATGAGCCATTATGCAAGTATAGAGTAACGTAAGAACTACAGTTCACGTAAGTAATTTTATATGCCTCTTTTCCTTTTCTGTAGTGAGAGCTTATTTAAGTTAGTTCAGACCTGTTTCTTATCTTAGTAACAAACAAGACTGATTATTTTAAGTAAGTTGAAATAAGCAGCCTTCTCTACTTCAAATTAAAATAACTCCATTTTTAGTGTTTAATTTTTGTCTGCTGATAAAAATTAAACACATTGCATTTTAATGAAACTGCTTTCAATATAACAGCAACTTTTCGGCATGTGATCTGTATTGTGACTAGTTGATCACTATAAAATATAGTAATTAAATTGTATTTATTTCATATTTATATTATATAGATTAGATTAGATTATAGTCAAACTGCATTTCTCTTCCAGAACACACAAGGTCAATGTCATGACCCAGTCATCACCTCATGTTTACACAAGAAGGCCTTTGCTGTTGTGTTGAGCAATCCACCAAAAACTGTGGTACAGCTGCTCCAAAGTGCTGCAGAACTTTTCTTCTGCAGCCAAGTGAAGGGGTCATCTTGGCTGTGGCCAACACCATGTTTGGCTGCTTGCTTGGCCCCTGGCTGAGCCATACATCTTCCATTAAATTACACTGAGGGAATTTAATGGAAAACACTCTTTCTCCCTTCGTCCACTGCAAACTAGCTGAGGGCATGACTCTGCTCACTCAGCCATGTACACTCCAGCCTAGCATGGAATTGTCTCAGCTTGATGCCATTATTTTGCACAGGTTAATAGAAACTCATGTTGAGTCTGTAGCTTGAAAACATGGTTGCATATCTAGAAATACTTTTAAATTCAGTCTAAACTCTGTATTTTATTAAAACAGGTTTATACTAAATTCTATAGCTGACAGAAGAGATAATCAGTACAGGCAAAATACTGTACACTTGTCTAAATAAAATTTTAATGGTTTTCAATGGTATATTTACAGTACCACAAAGTAAAACTCAGAGTTAAAAGCAGGAAGTGTCTTGGTACAAAACTATCTTCTGAATAATGGACCGAAAAAACCATGAGCCTTTATATTATGCTTCATGAAGCCATAAGGAAACAGGGAGAAAAAAATAGAGAAGGAAAGGAGAATCTGGAAGAAAATTATTTCACCATGAACTGGAATAAGAGAATCCTTTGCAAAGCAAATACTGTTGCTGTTGAGGTAACAGGAACTCTTGCACTCACTATTTATATTTAATGAAGTTCTTTGAGGTAAGAAATACACAAAAAGTGAATAAAAGGAACATGTCTTTGTATCATGAGTGTATAATATCAAGGACATTGGAGTAAATTGGAGGAAAAGACGTTGGAGTAAATTTATTTAGCAAAAAGGAAAGCAAATGAGAATGAAAAAAATCATGGCCTAAAGTTTTGCTACCCTTAAAGATGTCTTAACTTTAGCATGTACATACATGAGCATGAGAAAAAAGAGGACAAGGATTTCAAAGAGAACTTAAAAATGAACTGCAGTGGGTGTAAACAAACACAACTATAATGAAAATTTCTTTGGAGATTTCAAAGATAAGTATGAAAAAATCATGCAGCTTGTTTTCTGTGTACTGAAACATTTTGCCATGTAACAGATATGATGGACATCTGGTGTGGCAAAGTGTTTGACAGCAGCTGAAAACAAGCTGACACTTGAACTGAAGGGCAAAATAATCACCTTATCTTGCTGCTTGAGCTTGTACAAGCTTTTTATTATGTTATGGACTGAAAATTCTTGTTTGTTTTCTCAGTGAGAAATAGAGTGTGAAAAAATAGGTTAGAAGCAATGCCAAGTACACAGGATGTTCAGTCCTCACAGTCCCATCTCATGTGGCTTTCAGGATTAGCTGCACTTGCAGCGCATGAATGACTAAGTGCTGCTACATTACAGCACAGCTCAGGCTGCCAGCAACCGTAACACCGTACCATGAAGTAGTGCTATTTACTTGTCACACCATTTTTGGAACCATTTTTTTGGAATCAGTACAAAAACAGTGCCTTTAATGGGACCAAGATCAACTCTTGCTGCAGTATCTTTCATGACTAGCCCTGTGCATTTGGTATTTGAGAAGGTGGGTGACATTGCAAAGTGCTGAAGTGGTTAGGGTAGACAACTATCATGTCTGAGACCTGTCTAGTAAGTAATTTCCAGGAAGCTCTCCCCAGTTGAAATTCTCTAAGAATAAAATTCAAGTAGTCATTTTAGCCCAATTTTTGTTTTAGCTTCATGACAGAGCAAATATCAAGGCAGAGGCTAAACCAAGTATTACCACATCCAACTACAGAGAAAAAAAAGGTCTGATTTCCCTTTTTTTACATGAAAATATATTGAAAAATTATACAGAAAAAAGTAATCACTTTTACAGCAAGTAAAAGTTGTGTAAGATAGAGGAGAATTAAAACATTTAATTTTGATAGGGCACAGTTGTTTCGTTATTGACCCAGTCTTCAAACTGAACACACTGGCTGTATAACCAATTAAAATGACACACTGTGCTCTCCATTTTTTTGCTAGATGCCTTCTGGATATTTGTCTTCCTGAAGTTTTGCCATGCCACCTGTTACCCGAATGTTCAAGTGCTTCTTGTTTCTCATCCATGACAGCACCTTGCAAGCTGCTAAGAAGGAGTAAGCAGTCTCAGTTTTCGAGATGGTACAAAATACTTCTCTTGGTTCAGTTTCTAGAAAAAGTATGACAAGTATATCTTTTTGCATCTCTTCTTTCTCCATTCAAGAAATGGGAATAATCAAACTGCTAGAAATTTTCTCTGTGTTTTGTAAATATTCCAAAGGTTTTCTTCTAGTACCTACTGCTGTCTAATAAAAAAAAATCAGTTTTATAATAATATAGATACATATTCTGGATACAGTTTTTCTTAGAAAATCTTCATTTAATTAGTTTTTACTTCTACTTTAATTTCAAGAAAATTATCTAATCACCTAATTTCATAATATATTTCCATTTTCTAGATACTGTGTAAATGATCTATTGCAGTCTTCATTGCATGTCCCCTTTAGTAATAGATCTCTTCACCTCAAAATCAAAAAACTCAGACAGTGCCTCAGTTGCATTCTCTAAACTTATGCCAACTGTCTTCAATGTGTTTTTTCCCCAAGGGAACACACAGTCCAGATGTCCTGGGTTTTTTGGGGGTGAGGGTAGTGGTTGACTGCCTTTGTCTGAAAGTGCCTGTGCCTGCCAGGAGCAGTGTCTGAGGGAATGTCTGTGCAGTGGTATATCAAGCTGTGTTGTGTCTATTCACAATGGAAAAGCACATTTGCTGGATGCATTCTGCTTGGTCATTTAGCAGCTATGGACTTAACTGTGCTGCCATTTAAACTGGGAATCATCAAATGTACCTCAACTTTATTAGGGAAAAGAAGTGCATTTGTTACACAGCACTTCACCCTATTCAATTCCAAACTGCAAATGGGCATTGCTCCCATTTCAGTCACATAATTTCTCTCTATCACAAGTTCATAGTGTTCATTCAAAATACTTGTCTGTCATGTAGCTTTAAAAAAAAAAAAAAAATTAATCTGATTTAATAACAGTAAGAATAGAGGGATGATCATATATTTTAAGCAGCCAGATAGATATCTACAATCTATGATTGTCAAACAGATCACAAACTGAAAACACTGCCCTGGAATACTGTAATTAATTTTCAATGTGATTTGCAATATTCTGTGATTAGTCCTTTGCTAATGCATTTGAGAGAGAATGGTAACCCTTGGGCCAACTGGCCGGTGCTCACACTTGTCAGGGACAGCAGCCTGGAGTCAGCTACATCTCATAATTTTTTGTCTAGGACTTCTGCAGGACCTTTCCAGCTCTTGGACACTGTGTTTTCCCTGAGTGGAGGTAGTGGGGTTTTCTAAGGTGGTTAGAGTTCACCAGATGATGATAAGGCAATGTCACAGCCCTAACCATGGGCTTTTGTAGCCTGAGTGTGCATGTAGGTGCTCCCCTTTTGCACGTGAGCCTGTCGTAGTAGGCTGTGAGGATGTGTTGATACTGAACTTAGTGTCTCAGACAGGAGGCTGAAAAATTTACACTGCACTTATCTGCACTGTTTCTCTGGAGCAGATCCTAGTGAGAAATAATGGGAAAGGCAGAAGGAAGCCATTCACATGGTAAGGGTGATCAGAAGGCCAATGTGCCGATTACAAAGCAGAAAGGAAACCAGAGCGTTACAATAAATGCATAAGGGTAGCTAATAAAATAGCAGAGGTTTTGCTCAGTTTCTGCTGCATAAAAATCTGTTTTACATTCTTTTTGAACAATTGTCCATAAACTAAAAAGACATACTTTATTTACTATAAGAGAGGACAGGGTTCTTGGGAGTACATCTCAATCTGCAAGGTGACCCAGAATGCATACATCATCATTTCACTAGCTCTTACTTCTGTAAGAGGTCTATCATTCCTGAAAGGTCTGTATGCATGCTTCTAAGACCTAACCTTCATAGCCTTTCAGGGGAGTAACATAGCAATTCTCTAGGAAAAAATAAAATGAAAATTAATTCAGTGTAGACAGCTTTGATAGTGCTTGAAGTGAAATTCTTCTCAGTCTCACTCTCTGTCATCGTTCACTGGGATTTTCACCACCTTTCACAAAAATAACCAGGCACCAAAAATAGTTACAGAAAGAATAATTGCCAAAAATCATAGAATGCTGTGTGATATTTGCCCATGAACATGAGAAAGGGATTTTTCAGAGATGTGCTGGACACTTAAATAATAACTAAGAACAGCAAATGTCACTTGTTTAGTTAAACTGAAATAAAAATGATGGGGAATTACTGCAGCCCTGTTTGTTTTAACAATTAACAGAGTAGAATCATAGAACCATAGATCTTCCTTTAAAAAACTACAAATAGGAAAATTAAAAGTTAGGGCACAAACTTACTATTTTTATCTTATGTCAGTTGCTTTACCCATTTCAGGTATGATTTTTAATGACATTTCCAAGAGGGTGTTAAATGATAGCTTCAGTGACACTAATAAATACATAGACTTGAAGAACTGGAAATCATTAATAAATAACTGGAATGATAAGAAACAACATTGTCTTGAGCAAAACATGATTCTTCATAATGACATAGAATTTATTTAAATCATTATTATTGCCACTCAATACCAGCATTGAAAAAATGACAGAATATTGTTAATAACAATGCTTTGTTTCTCTTTATCAAAGATGATAAAACACATTAACCACACTATTTCCATGGTTCAGATACAAGATGTTATAGAATTTATGGGGCAGAAAATTATGCAGTAAAATGCTAGAATTGTTGTTTTCTGCCTCCTGTGCTGAAATCTGGTGCCAAGTTTTAGCTTTTAGTAATCAATTAGGCTTGAAAAGGTATTCTTTATATTTTACCCATTGTCATGTAGTTGATTTCTACAAGTTCCTTTTCAAATTAATACTATTGTACTTGCATCTATTCTGTTTAATGTTTGTGTTGTGTTGTGTTTTTATGGTTCCAGGTCTATCTGGAACCTTGATCACACTTCCAGGCTTTCTTCCAAGTTTGTGAGATTTTTTTCCTTTCAAGAAGTTCCAGCTGTAAGCCCAAAGTGACCTCCTCTAGCAGCAAAAATAATTTTTCATTCTCATTCACTCCAAGTTGCCAGAAACACAATTTCTGTCAATTATTTTCCTTCCAGTGTTTCCATTTTGGTTTGGCTTCTTTTCTTCCATTGATTTTGAGAGAGAGGAAGAAATATCTCAGAAATTGCTTTAATTATATAAGCATGCCCTTTTCACCAGGGGGACAATTTTGGCTCAGATGGAGATATATGTTTTGTGAACAGTTAGTGAAAGAGCATTTACTTTGTAGTGTCTTTAAGCAGCAGCAGAACTGTACCAAACAAAACCAGAGCAACCTGTAGACCAAACCCTTTTTCATATCTATAATGAAAAGCACCTCACAGAAAGCCAACAATGCAACAGGAGAAAATAGTAATATCAGGAAAATGTTTATATTTCTTTGCTAGGGCTTTGGTTAAATATTCTCTTTGTAGTGTACAAAAATCGGTCCTTAATGAGTTTATACAGTTCAAAATAAAAATTGAGCTGACTTCCTGACAGGGTTAGTTGGCAGAGCAGAAGAGCTAGAAGAACCACACCATTACAGTAGTATTAAAAGATCTCCGACCTATGGGACTCCCTGTGTTCTGGTATTGTCATGGAAATGTACTTAGAAAGAGGCTGTAATTCAAAGATGTTGTAATTCCATACAATACAGCAAGGGCATCTCCCACCTCCTATGAACTGCTATGATTACCACCGGGAAAAGGCAGCAAAAGTTTCAACATTGTTTTGTGGGTAAAGAACAGCAATTCTGTGTGGAAATTGAATCTTTGGCTTTCAAGGCCATAAGTAATGCCATGCAGCTGAGGAAACAACTGCAGTACCCAAACAATGCAGAAACAGCAATTGTTGTTTTGGTCTATTCCCAGGTGCTCCAGAGTACCAGAAAGTTTTTCTACATTTTAAGCTACTCAGTCTGCATCTTCATTATGGTTCAAATAAGACTGAGCTGTAATTGTGGCAATGTCATATCAGAGATGTCATATTGGTAGCCCAAGAATGCAGGAATCCAATCTTGCCATTGCAGCTTGCATTCCCCACTTACTGCAAGTAAATAATTGCTTCCTCTTCTGCATTCTGATTCTCTAAGGTCTGTTGGGACTCAGCCCTTTCTTGTAATTCTTCATTTCCCTCACTAAATGATTTTCAAATTTAGTGCAGTACAGCATGCAAATATAAGGAAAAAGTTGTTGTCAAACGACTATATTCACCAAGGGAAAAAGTCCACCATAAAATTACTCTGCAGGTTACTTTATTTTTAATATTTCTCCCAGTAAATATACTGCCCCAAGACACTGAGGCAGCTGGAAGTAATGAAATGTATTTTTCATACTCTCACTTTTCATTTCAATGTATCAAGCAGCTCTTTAAACTGCTATTTTAAACTATTATGTCTTATTTTAGAAAGCCTTTATAATAATGGTGAATAATTAGAGCTCAAAGTGCTTGCTATTTGTAAATGAAAATAAATGCTTAGCCCTTCTTGCAGAAGCCATTTAAACCATTCTTTTTAAAAAGTCATCAGTTTTGGTTTGTACTGCTACTTTCTTTTATTTTGCTCAAAGTATATTCCCATAATTCAAAATGATGAATTATTGAAAGTGCTACAGTAATAGAAGCTGTATTACACAGAGGATGTATGTATAAAAGAACAGGAATATAATTTTTCATCTCTATTTTATTCTTTTTTGCTAATGGATAAGCAAAAAAAAAAAGGGCATGATACAATCATTCTATTCTACCCTTAGTCCCTACTATCTATGTACTTTTGGGCATTTGTAATATCCTGGGGTGTAAGAAGTGCCAAAGCTCATAGCCAAAAGTTTAAAAAACAAAACAAAAGAAAACAAAAAAACAATAAAATGCTGAAGGGATGTGGCAGTGGGTCATACCAACACTGCAGGACCTCACTGGTGGAAAACCTCCTGATCTAAGCACCCCCTGGAAAACACAATGGTCTCTCCCCAAAACTGTGTAATCCCCTATGATTGTAACCTATCCCTAAATCCTACCCTTCCCTGATCTCTGTTGGTTAAGGGGGTTTCTCCCCGCCTCCTGTTATCTGGCCCCAGATCGTCCCTATAACTGGGGGCTCTCGGGGCCATCTTGCCCTCTTTCTGCCTTGGACCCCTTCAGAATAAAACATCTGGAACTTCCAGGAGAGAGGGCCTCTGGATTCTTTGTCTCTGGGAATGCCAAAGCTGTCCGGCTCAGTGGGTGAGTGAGAATTGTGCCTGACACCGGCTCGGGTGTGAGGAAAGCCATTCTGTACAGCACCAGAGCAGTGCTGGCTGGAGTGATCTCTCAGAAGCCATAGAGACACTTTCGGTAAATGCAGAGGCTTGTTCCACCCCTCCTCACCCACGGCATTAAAGGAAAAATAGTCTTTAGAAGAAAGGTCACCAGGAGACAAGCGATCCATTGGTAATTGAATAAATGTATGGAGATATTAAAGAATAGGTTTCAATGTGCTATAAGCATAGCTCACCAAATAAGCACAGATACTGTCACTAGTGGGAAGAAGCTTGACTCTGATCTGCCACACTGAGAAACAAGTCAGCAGGAACATAGAAATCTTTCAGCAATATCTGAAATGCTAAAATATCTGACGCTGAAATCCTAGGACAGCTTCCCCGCCCTTGGCCCCCGTACTGTTAGTTCTGGGAGCAGGCTTTCCCACACACAGGACCTGGAGGCCTGCTTTAACTTTTAAGTCCCAATTTCTTATGGGTAGAGAAGCAACTGATATCATGTCCAAAGCCACTGCTTTTATGAAGTAAACTTTTGAATATTTACTTCTGTATCAGTGATTCCAGTGGCTTGTGCTAGGACAGCACTAACAATTCAGAGCATCTAGAAGAAACCTATGCATATCCAGGGCTCAACATAGTCCTCAAAGCTGTAGGGGAAGTAAACTGAATCATTAGTTTTTAATTATTAAGGCAAGCCCCCCATAATTACCCAAAATAACAAGGCATTTAACTAAGTATAGCCCATCAAAAATAGAGTGATAATCAGAGATAGCTATGTAAAGCTTGAAAAATGCACAATTTTTTTTTTTAACCTAATAGTAAATGTTCTGAAATCTAGACTAAAAATCATGTGAAAACAAAAAATGTGCATTTGACCTTCCTTGCGTATTCCTCTTCTATAGAATTGGTATGTTGGTGCCATGCAACAAGTTATAAAGATTCTGAAAATAAAAATAAGGTTTGGGTTTACAATGAAAGTAATTTTAAGATACCCAGTGAAGACCATAGTGTGGAATAACAGCATACACAGTTTATATATCTGAAAGGAAAATTTAATGCTGTAGTTTTGCATTTTCCATGTCTCTTTTCTTTAAGAAGTTTGTAGCTATCATATGATCAGATCATTGCTGAAGCAGAAATTTTCTTCCAAGAACCATTGTCAGAAATGTTATGCTACAAGAGAGTTATGAAGTAGTGTATAAATGGAACAGCGGTAGAAATAAAGTTGTCACTGTAAGATTTATGGTTCTAATCTAGGAGAAGTTAAGGCTTGTAAACACCAAATTAAAATAAGCACCTATGTCCAGTGCAGCATTAGACACCTAAGTTCTCCAAGCACAGAGAGGTAACGCAGATTGCCTCTTCATCAGCTGTTCCTTCAGGGAATCTTTCCCTTCAGCACATTGGCTTCTCTGAGTCCCTTCACTTTTCTGCATTACAGGACGCCAAATGCCAAGAAATGTTTTGTGAATTGTTCATGGGCATTTCCATGCCCGTGGTTTGATGTGGCAATGGCCATGCCTAAGTTCAACTGTTGGTGCTAACTCCTGCTTCTCACCTTTGTTGCTCTGTTGGTGCACACAGCTGTATGAAAATAATCCTAAAAACAAGATATGAGCGTATACATAATTTGGCCTTCAAAAAATGTGTGCCTGTGTAGATAGGTAATCTTAGCTATGTTATTTTTTTTCTTAAAAGGAATTCACTAGGTAGCTAGACAGGTTTCAAAGCAGGAAAAAAGAAACCTAAAAACCACGGTAATTTGTAGTTCAATTCTGTACTCTTAGGATGACAGTCTTTTCTGAATGCAGAACAAGAATGGGATGTTTTTTTCTCCAGATATACCTTCGTGAGTAGAGCTCTGAGATGAAGAGATTTACTTTTATGGTGTGTCAAAGACATCCTAGCTTCACTAATGGTCCCACAGTACTTTAACTAGACATTAAAAGCACAGTTGTAGTAAGAAACTGCTTTACCTTTTATCATCCTAGTTATTGTATTTTTAAGGTACACAATAGTTTAGCTTTGCTAGTCTCCTTAAAGACAATGAAAGAATATAAAAAATAATTATATAACGACACAGCTGCATGAAAATAAACAATGAAGGCAAAAATCAGAAATGCTAAAAATGAAAATACACCTGGAGATACTACCAGCAGTCAGTGCTACACAAAATAAGAGTGTACAGTCATTTCTCAGAAACTACTTTGAAAGCATGTTTCATTAATGGACATTTTAAAGGATTTGTAAGTTGTTAAAGATCATGGGTAATAATCACAGTTGGAATTACTTGTGCATTTGGAAGTAATTTGTCTGTGTCCTAAAAGAATCTCAATTCTCTGTAAGAATTGGGTTTTTTTATTTAACCACTTTTACACATTCATAGTAAGAATTGTGAAGTATAATTTTAAAATAAATGGAATAGCTCAATACCCCTGCCCAAAAATTATTGCCTGCTATATTTTCTATTAATGGAATTTATCATATGCAAAACATTGGGTAATATTAAGCTTAAAAATTCTAATCTTGAATGTTAGAAGACAATATAGATTTACAAGAGTGAGTATTATATAAATAGCATATAAATTTGGGTTCTGGTATTGAACTGATATAAATTTAATATTTTACTATTGATTTAGATAAATTGGTTTGAAATCCTTTATATACATACTTAAATGTATTTAAACATGATTTACACTTATTTAACAATCAGTATTTATTTTTACAAATTTTAAGAAACATTTAGAAATCTCACTTCTTTTTTGTATTAAACCGGTGCAAGATTATCACAATGGGAATGCTTAATTGAAATAAGCAGGATAAAATGTGTTATTTCTTGCTTTTGCCTCTGATGTTACTTTTCTGAAGGCAGTTTTCCATAAAGTGGCAAACTCAACAGATGTTGGTAAAAAAAAGCAAGACAAAAATATCCCATGACGGCTTATAAAACTTTAAAGGTGGTATGGTTTTGGAAAACACTTTAAATTGTTTAATTCTGCCTACATTTTCCTTAAGCTTAGAGAAATTTAGATCCAACTTATGAAATGATTTTTTCGCATTCTTTGTGTAAGTTTTAATTAGGCACTTATTCACAACTTATTGTTAAGGGGAAATAACAACTAAGCAGTTTCACTGGTTCAGAAACTTTCAGCCAGTGACAGCATTACACTTAAAAGCTCTATAGAGAGAACATGCTTAAGTGTTATACTGGCATTAATAGTACCGATACTACAGCAGCATCCAGTTTAATTCCCAGGAAAGATCACATTACCATTTATTCCTCCACCCCAGCTATAAAGGCTAAGCCTAAAACTGACAAATCTAATAGTCTGTAACTCAATAAGGACTTCAGGACCCAAACCCATTAAGATTGTTAAAAATGGAAATGTCTCATAACCTTGCTGTGACATTGTAATGACTGAAGCAGCTACACATCACTGTAATCAAACGTTTTGGGTGCCTTTTTCTTCTGTCATTGGATTTCCAACTATCTAATTCCAGTGGATGGGACCTGCTGTAGCTATGTCAAGAGATTTTGAATAATGTCCAAATGGTATAATTTAAATGTCAAAAAGTAGGATATTCATAACTAATGCTACTATTGCCCCAGATTTTGCCAGCAAATGCCTTATGATAAATACATGTCATTCTTCCAAAATCATTGAGGAAAAGAATAGGATCATCTGGTTTCCAAGTTTCTGAGATTTGGGTCTATATGTTAGGAAGGAAACTTCATTCTTTTGAAAATTTTTCAATGCATGTGAAAAAGCACATTAATGCTTTTCCTTTTTAATTTAAGATAAATTCGGTTTTCTCTCATCTGTAGGTTTGGAAGGCACTGTATTGGCTCAAAGAACAAAATGGCACTTAAAAAAGAAAATAAGCTAACATAAAAATAATATCAATAATAAATATAGGAAGAGTGAGTGATCACCTGCTTCATCTCTGCAAGAAAAAAAACTTTCTACTTCTGATAGGCTCTCCAATTATGCAAGTGTATAATTTTTATGAAAGACATTGCTTTTTGAAAGGTGCCTGCTGTGGCAGGATAATCACCTTAACATTTCATTTTAAGATTGGGAGTACACAAGAAAATCTAATGTTCATTTTTTTTACATCTTTTATAACTACAGCAGGAGATCTATTTTCAGAAAACAGGTTTGACAGCCACTTCCTTTATTCTTATCTTCAGTTTTGTGCATCCACATCTATTTATGGTTGCTAGTCATCATTTTTGGAATAACATTGAATGTCATCATATGACTGGGAACACACTGCTTTAATATAGATTTTATCAAATGAACTAAATAATCTGTTAGTGTTATTTTGTGCTGAACAATAGCCAGAAATAAACCTCAAAATATAAATTTCATTCATGAGAACTGAAATGAGAATGTCAGGATTTGGGTAGAGATTTAAGACAGCAGAAATTACACAAGACAATCAAGACCAATTTCTCCAAAGTCTCCTCCTTCCTAATCAGACACTAGGAAATATTGATGTAAATTCCTTATCACTGATGACCTTTCATGCATTTCTGACAAGGTGACTCATGAAAGAACAAGAAATAGAGCAGTAGCTGAAACACAGATAATGTGATGGAAAAATACAGGCAGAGTGTGCAGTTAAAGCCAAATTAATGAGGCAACTGTTTGTCTGCAGGACTGAGCAGCCAACAGGGTTATCCCACTACCTCTGCTGTACTGCATCCACCTTCTTAGTTGTGCTGTTATTTCAGGTTAGCATTGAAGCTGTGCACTTACTCTACAGCCTTGGAACAACTGGGCTCTAACAATGGGCTTGGAACAACTTGAGAGAAAGGCCAAATCCTTAAATTGTGAAAGAGGGCCAAAGTGAGATGTATTTACATTTGTAAGGATCCACCTACAACAGCATTCTGAACAAAACTAACTGCTTATTGTGAAGTAGGACTAGGGCTAGCACAAAGTGAGAGGTCAAGGACACGTATGTCATGTTCAAGTGTCTGACATAACTACAGGCAGGCACTGCAGTCTTGCCAAGCAACAACTTTGAGGGCTCTCAGGAATTTTTGTGAAGTTAAAAGATCAGGGTTTCCCAATGTACAGGGGAAAAAAAGCATCTAAAACTTACGAAGTAATGACAAGGAGAGAGTGAAAGAGTCCTCTATCAACACAAATTTGCCTGCTGGTTCAGAGAGGAAACTGAGCATATAGCTGTGGGACACAATTTGTCCGGCAAAGAGGTGTCCCAAAAAAACCCTGTTCTTTCCTTTCTCCCATTCTTCTCATTCTCAGCCACACTCAAAAATTCACTCTCCTCCCTAGGCCATTCTCACAAAACTATATTATTTTGGGGCACTGCAAAACAAGGCACTCAGCTAATGTAAATGAATATATTTAAATTATTTTTGTTGTTTTTAGGCAGGGGGTAATTTAAATTACTCTTTATATCACAATCCCTGAGAAACTGTATTAGCACAACATACACAGCAGATGTAGTGAAGAGCAGTTGAGAGAAGCAGTGATGGAACAGGTTGCCAAGAGAAGTGGTAGATGTCCCATCTCTGAAAACATTCCAGGTCAGGTTGGATGGAGCTTTGAACAATCCAATCTAATTGGTGGTGCCCTTTCTCATCACAGTATGGTTGGACTAAATGGCCTTTAAAGGTCCCTTCCAACCCAAATCATTCTGTGATTCTGTGACTCTATGATTCTACGATTTCTATGATTCTACGATACTATGATTCTATGAAAAAAAGCAGAATAGGGAGGGCAGGAAATCTTAAAGCCATCTTCATTGCTGAAAGTTAAAATGTGTTATTTTTAATGCTTTATATGCTGTATGGCAGCTAGCAATAAAGAGGAAATGTTTTAACAGCTTCCAACATGGAACCTATGCAGATGACTCTCAAGTACCCAAGGATACCTGAGTATCAAACTTTTGAACTAATTGACCCAAACAATGTCAACACAGAAACATCAGTGCTAAAATGCATTATGTTTTAATTTTTGTACCAAATGGAGTAAGGTTTGAGATTCCTTTTTATTAATACCTGATACTGTAGATAATACCACATATTTTGGAGTAGTTTTCCAAAGTTATTCTCTTTACTAGGAGAAATTATTAAGAAAAAAATAGGACATGCTCCCAATAATTAATTTTAATTTACCTCCAATTAGTTTTTCTCTGGAACAAATTGTCATCATGTAAAATAATTATAGTATGTTGGCATATAACCATGTGTTTAACTGAGAATTTTATATACATAAATCATATTATCCACTACCAAGTCAGACAAATTTTCTTTCTGTGAAGCACAGGGTTTACATTAATCTAATAAATTGTATTTGAATAGTTTTACTTTACAGAATTTAACTGTACAGTCAAGTTGAGCTTACTAAATTAAAAAGATACATTTTAAAATAAATGTCAATTCTTTAAAATAGATGCTGTGTTCATAGAGCAATTTAATAATTTTTCCCAGTCATTCACGTAACCTGCTTAGGCAAATTGTTTTTTAAATTACACACACACACACACACACACACATATATATATATATATATATATATAAAAATTCATACTGAGAACTACAGTGTTGATGCAAATTATTACAGGAAAGAATCCCTGCATGTAACGGTAGTTATGCAAGACGGTAGAACAGAAATATGCCACAAGTAGTTATCACCACATTTTTCCTGTCCTGGGCTGTCTAGCACTAGTGCTTTAATAATTTCTGCTATGCAAGCATGAGCAATGAAAGTGTGTATGAGCAGCGCAATGGGTGTTAACAACTACTGCCATGGACATCAGTCTGCCCACAACTTCCCTCTAGTGCCTCAGTACAGAGAGTAAATGATGTGGGGGACCAGAGCTAACATCCCACTTCTAGTTACATTTCATGCTTCACACTCAAAGGAGCCCTTTCCTATCTATGTGCCTTTTGTCCCTGACAGATGCAAAAGAAATGAAACTTCAATGTTGTATCTGCCCAGGCTTTTTCCTTCAGGAATTACTGCCTTTGAAAAAATAACATTGGTAAAACCTAATGGTCATCAGAAAAAAAATAGCCTTTCCTGTGGCCCAAAAAATTATTCTTTCTATCAGCATTATTACCTCCAGTATGAAGCCAGGCACTTAGACAGATTGTTCTGTAATGTATTTACTTTGATTAAATATCATTTAAACAAAGAAAAAAATTAAAAAGGTGATTTATGGAGCCACATCTATTATATATAAATAGTTTATCAGTTTCTAATATCTAATGAAGTGATGAATTGTTCTTACTGTGAGTGGTTGATCCTTTTTACCCTGAAATAAACCACAGTACTTGTACTTGGGGTTTCCATATGTGTATTTAAGCCTGAAAGCACAGAAGGCAGTAATAGACGGGGCAGCAATCACATGCTTTTTGACCGGTGACTTCAGTGCCCTGCAGTCTGCCACTTTTATGATTTTTTAAGCACAGAAGTTCTTTCATAAGATTTTTGAGTCACTCTTCAATTCCAAAGTGTACTCCTAAGGAAAATATGTGTGCACGCCTCTCTGAGTGAGCCTCAATTTGCAGACTCCACACGAAACTAATAGGAAAGACTGTTAACGTTGGATCTATTCTTTGTATTTATATTATTCAGAACTGCATAGATGATTTACTGGAACATCTGTAGCTTTTATGAAGCACAAAATTCATTTAGATAGCAAATTTTTCAGTTATTCATCCAAGTCACAGCATTAGATTCATCTTGCGCACTCTGCATACTGTTGCAGTTTCAAACCACAAATTTATGAGAGGCACAGAACACGTCTCCTGTGAGGAAAGGCTAGGAGAGTTGGAGTTGATCAGCTTAGAGAAGAGAAGGCTCCCAGGAGACCTTTTTATGGCCTTCCAATACCTTGAAGGGACTTATAATAAAGATGGGGACAGACCTTTTAGTTATGCCTGTAGCAGTAGGAAAAGGGATATTTATTCTAAACTGAAAGAGGGTAGGTTCAGACTAGGTAGAAGGGAGAAATTTTTACCATGAGGGTGGTAAAACACAAGAACAGGTTGTCAAGAGAGGTTTTAGATGCCCCATACCTGGAAACAAGCCCTTTGGACTATTTTTTTTTTTTTTAAACAAGAGTCATTTGTATGACATTTTATAACACAATGCCCCAAACAGTTGTACTAGTACAACATGCACAGCAATATTAATGAACAACAGTAAAGAATAATGGTTGCCCAGAGAGATGGCAGATACTCCACCCCTGGACACATCCCAGGTCAGGTTCAAGAGGGCTTTAAGCAACTTTTTGAAGATGTCCCTGCTTATTGCAAGGGGCTGGACTAGATGATGTTTAAAGGTCACTTCCAACTCAAACTACTCTATGATTCTATGAAGTTCAGCTCAAATCAGTAAAAAAACTCCAGTTTTACTCTGCAACTTATTGAGGTCTTCACAATAAGTCTTTTTCAGCTTTGTATGGTTGATGTCATCTCAACATCCTTAGGCCTCTATCACTGGGATGTGACTTACGGCTTAAGAAAAACTGCCAGTTGTGTGTATATTTTCCATTAATCTCTGCATTTTTTAATTTCTGAATTATTTTAAAGACTTAGCAGAAAAGAATAGGGTAAGCCACTGGCATTCCTCCCTCTTGTAAAGAAAAGGCACAGAGATTCCCTGAGATTTTTGCCATGTATTCAGTGGGAAGCTAAAGAGTATTCAAGTGTAGACTTCCTAAAGTCAGTATGACTAAGGTAGACCTACTTACCTGTCAGCAGCAGTTCTGAGACATGTGCCAAGATTGTGTTTAGTTCTTGTAACCCCTTCAGGATTTTCCTTTGCTAGATTCTGCAGATCTCTTCATTTCTTCTCTTTATTTCACCTGTAAGAGCATGTATGGTGTCAAATCTGGGGGAAAGACCATTATTTCTGGGCAGAGAAAAGAGATGTGTACAACTAGAAAAGGAACATAAAAGCTCACTGGCTGTGAGCCAAGCAATTACTAAAGCAGTTTTCAGCAGCTATACATATGTTATTCCTTGAGTTCATAGATAACCTAACAGTTGACTGGAAATTAATTCAAAAGGAATTTATTTAGATGATGAGGTTTCAGCATATGTTTATAGCATTGTTAAGAATAAAAACTAGCATCCACTGAACAAATCACACTAATGCCTTTCTTTAAATGAAACATTAAGACATTTCAGCATGTAATTTTCAACTTGGTTTCAAGAAAATTGGTCTTCACTGTAATCACCCTACTGGTTTAGATGTCTTTATTATTGGAGACTTTTGTACACTGATGAATGACAGTGAGTACCTATTTTCCTAGGTGTCACTGACAACATTTAATGTGCATTAGGTTTTTGGAAGAATATTTCCTGAATTGTGTAAATATAGACAGTGTAAAGTTTCCAAAGTGATTCTTGTACTTTTCCAAAGTACCAGTACCTTTTCCCTTGTCTATTTCTTCTATCATCTGAGCTCAAAGGTTGTCGAAAAATGGGGACATTCATGCCAAATTTTATATTCATGTCCTACTTGTAAGAAGTGAAATATTGCCAGCAGTTTAAAGCAGGTACCAACTCTATTGCTAAAGTAAACACTGTGACCACTGGTTACAGGCACAATTACTACCTTAGAGCAAACACTTCTGCAGGTGTTCCCATAAGGCAGTCCCAAATGCCTCGCTTGGGAGCTTCACATTGCAAAGAGATGTGGCATTTGATGCACAGCCACTTCTTGAATGTGTAATAGCTGGCTTATATGTGATCATACTCATGTACCCATGAAGAATCTCACTCTCAGATAATCATTCCTCTTGTTCTACAGAGCCTGTCAATCACCCCTGCCTTGGAATCATACACGTAGCTTGTAGATGCAAAGCACTGGAGAATATGCATGGAATAGCTCATATCTTGAAGGTAAAGTCTAGGTTTTTAAAAAAGTGTTTTGTTTTTTTTTTTTATTTCACACTATCAGAAATTATACCAGAAACTTTAACTTCTGCAGATGTTGCGGGAGTTTGGTAAGAAAATATTTTCTGTCTTCATATTGTGATCTTCTGAGTTAAAGAATCCTTTCTATGATTCAGCTGTATAGAGATTTCCATCTCCAGAAACACTCTTGCCTCTCCATATTTGAACAACACATTGTAATAACCACAAATAATTCAATGTAGATGGCTGATTCAGTTTATGTGGGTCTTCCTACCCTGTGATACTGTAAAAATACAGGTTTCACAAACCCTGTCAAAACTGCAGGCCAGAACCTGGCACCATGGTTTAATAGCTATGTGATCCTTAGAAGCATAATAGTTACAGACAAGTAGGAACTGAGTTACAGGTGAGTAAGCCAATGAATTTATAGCTGTTTCACAGATTCCCAAGAGGTAATGATTTGTCAACTTTTCTGCTTCTCACTTGAAATACTACAATAGTTTGTTAGCAATGATTATAGTCGGGAGAGTATTTCTAAAGAAAATATTACTGTAGTGTGACTGTATTATAGCAGAGAACCTAGCTCTGCACTTGTGTGTACACTAAATTCAAATACAATAAGCTAAAAGCAGCTTAGTAGGTATTAGAGAATGACCTGAGGATGGGTTGCCAGTAAAACAGACAACAATATACCCAGATTGTGTAAACTGGAGATTCTTTCAAGTCTTATAGCACAGAGACAGAAAAGGTGAGAGACACGATAACCCCATAATTTTTAAATGGGCACAGTCTCAGTGCAGTCAGAGTTTTATGTGGTCTTGTTGAGTACTTTTGAGTAATTTTCTCAGATGAAGCTCTATTTTTTTTACCACTACTCTCTAAATTCTGACTATATCTCTCACAACATATATTTCACAGCTGAGGGAGTCTGCATGATTACATACTTTCATATTTCAGGAACTAAGAAATAATTGTCATGAATCTCCACCCTGACAGCCAAACCCTGTCCTTATGCAGAAACAACGATTTTTTTTCCAAAGCATCCTTTTCAAACCGTCTTTACCAAAGTCATGTAGAACATTTTTCTAAGCTGTAGCAGAAAAAAATATGCTCATAAAGAAAACAATCTTCATGCTTTAAAGCAGCTTATAGAAGATGACTATAACATTAACAGTGTTGAAAGCATTAAGCATAGGGTTTTTATAGAAATAATAACAGAGTTTGACATATGTATTCATTGACGCAAATGTGAGATACCAACAAAATTTAAGCAGATATAAATAGAGATAATTTACAACAAACAGTAACTCATGTTTAGAGGAAGCATTACCCAGAATACCAATCCCCTTGCCTAGCATGTACATACCTGCATTGAGTCACATTCCAAGCACGTAGATTTCTTAAGTCATCATATGATTACATTGGCTCATTATTAGATAGTGATTGCACTACCTCATTTATTACTTCCAAATGCTGTGTTCAGCACTGTCAGTTCTTTTTGGATCTTAACTACAACAGAGAACCACAGCATTGTTTTCTGAATGGTCTTAAAGGGGAAAAAAGTCAGATTTTCTCAGATTGCCAGAATGCTTTCCTTTATACTGCGGTCTATTTGCAATGACATTTTAATGTGAACTTCTTGCATCTCAAAGCCAAATCAATAAAGGGAAAAACCATATAGAGTATTATTGAGATGAAGAGTTAAATGAACACTTTCAATTATTAAAATTGCTCTTTATAGTTTGAGATTACATATAAATATGTATTTAGATCTGACACTCGAAAATACGCTCTGAGTTGAGCTAAGCTGCAGTCATACCATGCAGTCTACACACTGATTCCATGAGCAAGGACATTCATTAGGGCTCTGCTAGCAAGGCTGCAGCTGCCTTGGCTGTGATCATGACCCCAGCTGTTGAGCCACCAGCCCTGAACCCAGTGCATGGTAAGTCTCTTGGTGCCCTCCAGTACCATGTAGTCCTACCTGAAGCAGCTTTAGGGTCCTTGCCTGGGTGAGAGGAACAGTCCATGGCAACAGGAATCTCAGGACAGCTGTGACGGCCGTGTAGTCAAGGGAGGTCAATTATTCATGCAGAGGTGTTACAATACAGGGAGATCTGTTTCTCACATTCTTAGAATGCATTTTCTAATCTTCCTACCATGATTTATATTTTCTGATATAACTAAGTTGTAAACACTGAAAGTGTGGGAACAATGAGTTCCTGTGAAAAAAAAATTAGAATGAGCAGCATCCTCTTAAACCTAACTTGGGAGAAAGATTGGTGAATCAGCCATTTTATATATTAAGGATGATACATTTCTATACTGGTTTGAATGGGGTATAAGAAATTATGCATCACTTTTGTCATGAGACCCTCTTATGCCCATAAAATACAGTTTTTGATGTATAAAAATGAAATCTTTACATGGTTGTTTAACACAGCTCAGACTGACAGATTAACACAGTCGTAGGAAACAGCCATGGCTGTCAGAAGGATGAGGGAGAGCCTTCCCATTTATGGAGCCACAAGCAGCCCTGCTACAGCTAAGCAAATGTTTGTTTCTCATGCTGTACATAAGCATTGTCTATGACTCAGTTTTGAGAGTATTGGTCTCCTCTACAGCACAGCATGGCTTCAAATCTTTTGCTGTATGGGACACCAGACAATTCAACATGATAAAAAAAAAATTATAATAGAAGTTACCTCATTTTGCGTTCTCATGGTCCATCTGTCCCAGCACCTGCTTGGAGTAGTCAGGCGTTGTCTTTGGCATGAACACTATGTGTTTTTTATTGAACTAAAAATAAGTATTTCTGTAACAAAACATAAATGTTTTCATTAGAGAGATCCGTTCATTAATACAGTCCTTCATCTCCAAAATTTTACAGCCATTCTCTTTTGATTTAGCAGCCATCTCCCAACTACTAACAGCATTAATAAAACCATCTGGAATTGGGAAAAAAACACAACTTTTTTCTTTTCTTGAAAAATCATAATCAGGAAACATGAAAATTAAGAAGTTACTTTTCTGCAAAGTTGAATTTGAGAAATTGAACTTTCAGTGTACACTTGGAAGACCAAACTCCTGACAAAGAATGATTGGGAAATGAGATAACTATGTTCTTTCTCTAAGCATCTCAAGTGTTTATGTACTTCATTTCCTACAAAAAAGCTTAGTCATTGAGATACAAAACATTCAGAAATCTCTTCTTCATCTCCTCTGTTAATGTTATGCTTTTCAAGGAATAAATAGACACCAATGTTAAAAAGTGCTAATTCACCTGAGAAGGTAAACCTGGATTCAAATTCCTCCTTCATACAGCCATTGTATTTCTCACATATTTACAATACTAACTTGGGAACTGAAATTATGGTTTCCAACTCTCAAGTGTGTTCCTTGATTAGCAGATTAAAAAGTCTGGTCCCATGAATCTTTAGTTATTCATATGTAAATGAAAGCAGTTTGGGAAATTGAGACTTTGCCCCATGTCTCTGTAATCACACCAAAGTGTTGTGACTTAGGTAAACTATTGGGAAATTATGACTACAGACTTAATTCATCAGACACTTGAGATATTTAAATTTAGTATAAACTTTCCTAGGCTAGTATGGACTTTGGGGAAACACATGAGAACAGGTAATCCTTCCTGCACTGCTCTGTGAGAAAGAAATAACCTGATGTCCACCATGTTGTCTCCTTCATAAATTTAAAGGACATTTGAAGTATATGCATTTTTCTATAGCTTGTTTATAGAAAAGAGGGGATGTTTTCAGAGCTTCCTACTTGGCTTTAAGGTTATTAGTAACAATACCATGTTACTACCCCACAAAGCGGTCTTCAAGGAGTAAAAAAAAAACAACAACCAAGAGATTTTTTTGGTAGTATCTTCATTTCGTTTCCCCTCTGAAATTCCTGAGTAGTGAAATTAGAATGCTAATTTTTTCTTTTCTAACTTTTAATGTTTTTTATGAGAAAAGATTCCATGATTTCCCTGTTCTTTATAGTGGTTCAACAGTTCAAATAATCTGCCAGGATATTAATTTTGCTGCAGGAAAATAGTTAGTGCACAGGTTTATATCTGGCCACTTTGGCTTTTTTTAGAGTATCTTTTCTACAGATCTTAATAGCTTCTGACCAACAACTGAATAATAAAAGCAATTTTAGGAAGGTAGGCAGATGGTAAGTGGATATTTCACAAATGTTACCGAGTCCTTAATGAATAAAATAAGTACATAAATACACATAATGTTTGATGTTATTTCCTATTGTATCAGATCTCATAGAATATTAATGATTTCTAAAGCAAATTTTAGGTGATATAATTTTCAAAAAAGTAGGCAATCATCACAAGTGCATTAAATAAGAAACAATCATAATATAATAACTATGTGGTCACAATTTGCAAATGCAGTCATATTTTGTAATTGAGCCAAGGGGAAAAAATATTTTTTCCACAGTTTAATAGAATAGGATATATATGTAACTAAAACAAGCATATCTTACAAAAGATATATGAATATTTTATAGTGGTTTTTTTCATCAATATATTTTGTTATTTGTTGAATGAGAAGTTGTTTTTATCCTAAGGTAAACAAATATTTCTTTAAAATCCATAAAAATGTAAGGAAATGTTTTCAATACCTTCATTTAAAAATATAAACACAAAGAGTGTTTAAACCCAAAGATTCAAAAGTGTAGACCAAGTCTTATGTTCCAGAGAGTGAGGGAATTGTATCTAGTTGTTTTGAGTAAAGACTTATTAAGTACTCCTATGTCTGATAGTAATGGAATCTCAAATTCTCAGGTCTATGGATTTATTTTGATTGATGTGCTTCTTCTGTATACATACACACACAATCAAACTCCTTTTTCAGCATTTTCTCTATTAAAGAAAATATTCTCATTTAATTTTAAATTGCATCTGGATTAAATTTAGCATGTTTTAAAGGAATGCTTTCAGCTTCACATTTGCCTGAAAAATACCATGACTACTGTTACATTTTTGCTAACTAGTTAGTTTAATACATCATAAAATGATTGCAGAAACAGTGTTTGTTCTGTTGGTTCATAAATTTTTTTGAACATGACCTTTGTTTAACGATTTTGTTAAACTATCAAAGATGTGCACTATATAGTGCATACTCCACTGCCTTCTGGATACTTTGCTTGCATTAATATCCCATTGCCCTAAAGTATTGCCATCACTATCATGTAGGACGATTTTGAAAAATTCAGGTTTGTCAAAGCATTTAACACAATTTCTCCTGGGAGCCGCACTTCTGAACCATGTTAACATTGTGAGAAATCTCAGCTCAAGGAAGGAGATGGGTAGGTTTGAGTGTATGATTCTTGGTTTTATTCATATTCCCAAGACAGAAAGGCAAAATCAAGGCAGAAGTAAAATATAGCAAACCCACTTAACCAACTTAAAAATTAATTTCAAAGGGATTACAAAATAGGACATGCTACTTAAAACATATTCTAAATCAAAGCTGATAAAAAGTCCAGATCTCTCTGGACATAAAAGGATCCCCTAAAACTAAGTGTATATTGATTTAATTTATTAAAATATTGTGAATAAACTGAATCTACCATAGGATGTATCTGGCTCCCCTCTCCATCTAATTTTTAAGAAAGGAGGAATGAGCTGCTGGGTGCACCCAATTTAAAAAAAAAAAAAAAAGAAAAAAAGGCAGGGGGTCAGATTCAACAATTCAGTAAATTGATACCTCTTAAAATGTCCCGGGTTCAGGAACATGCTGGTGCTCCATTATGGGCGTTAGGGAAGTTGGGCAGAAGATGCTGGGCCTCCAGCTGTCACAGACACTGTAATTGCACAGCATCCTCTTTGGAAATTTCCAAAGCTGTAAGAAGAGGAACCCTGAACAACCCAACTGTGATTTCAAAATTATCTCTCCTCTGAGAGGCAGAACAAGGTAACTTCTTAATTCTGTTGAAACCTGTGACTTCCTCTGTATAGGTGATAAAATCATCTCCATAACCAGAACACTTTCTGCACCTGGGAAAAACTCAGCTTCATGCTTCATGTGGACTGGGGCTAAGTGTTTGAGTACTTCTGTTCCTAAAAAGGTTCAGAAAAAAATGTCAATTACCAACTTTTTCTTTGCCCTATGCAATCCCTGCTAATGCTTGCATGGGCCAATTTGCAGAAAAGGGACACTACAAAACTGTTTGGTGCTTTCTTGGTTATTTGAGTGTTGAAAAAGCAGGCAATGGCAGCGCCTGTGCACCATTGTATTTTTGCACTGTTCTTTTATGGATAAGTTCCAAGGGAAAGCACTCATGGTCTATTCCAAACCAGATTTATCAAGTTAGCTTTACAGCTACAGTACTAGGTATGTGACTATATTTTGTATCAGCTAAAGCCTGCCTACTCACACAGGTGGTATTCATTTTTACTAATCTACTAAGGTACTACTAAGGTACTACTCAGCAAGAAATGCATTCTGTGGCTAAAGTATTAATGTTTGTGATGGCTAGCAGAGGACTTGGGTCAAGGGAATTTTCTAATTTTCTTTTTCCGAACCTATAAGCTTTTGTCTCAAGTACATAGTACATGTATACATCTACTATGTATTACATAGTACATGACATTTCTGAAAAATAGAAGTCTTAGAGACTATGTCCATCTCATTGCACATATTGCATAATACTTAAGTTTAACTTCAGTGTACTTTTTTCCTTAATTTTGAAAGTCCAAACAAACATCAGTGACATATTTAAACACTTTGATGAGGAAGGCCCAGGCTGCAACTTTGATTATTTACATTATTTAGCTAATTATGGTCATATATGAGCTGTCCTGGAATACATCCTTAAATCCCCAACCCTCAGATTAACCAAGCAGTTGACTTCTATCAGCAGCTCCCTCTTGTTTCACTTCAAAGTAGCTAATAATTCAGAGGGTGAGGAAAAGGCCAAAATTTAATCTTCTCAATATAAAACTCCCATTTATATCAGTATAAAAGAAAAAGTTAATGAAATGCCACCTTGTTACATATTCTGTCTGCTACCAATATTTTCACAAAATGCCCATAAATCTGTTTATAGTGCATTCTGCTATCAGCCACAAGTATATGTCCTGTGAGCCATTGAAGTAATTTAGGAAATATCCTGAATCACAAGTTTACAGAGCACATAGAGCACAGCTATCAGGCTGTAACGAAAAAAAACTGAAACCGGTTTGAATCTTTACCATCAAGAAGCCAGTTGACTCTGTTTTATGGGAGGAAATATGAGCTTTTTCAATATTCCTCTTACCCAGAGTCTCACATATCTGTGATACATTGGGTGGCATTCCTGTTATGAAACTCCCTCAGACAAGCTATATTGCAGCAGTAAATTCTAGATCTAGCCCACAACATTGGAAAACATTCCTGAACAGATGGTTTCATTCAATAAAACATCAAAGTACCATAGTAAATAATGCTGTGGAATTTTTTTGCCAGTCATTTCTCCGTGCCACATTAAACATTTCCAGAGGCAGTTGAAAGTGAAAGGGACAGGAACATTTGGCAGTGAACAGAGTGCCATAGGGCTGTTTGACTGGTGATGTTGAGACCAGGAAAAGAAATGAGTATCTGAGTGGCACTTCTTGGGATGGTTTTTGACTAGCAAAGAGCAGAGAGTGCAGGGCAGTTAGAGGTCATCTGCTCTTTCCCTGCCTCTTCCCCACTGCAAAGAATTTTGGTGTCTCACGCTTGTTTCCCCTGTTGACTGCTTTCTCTCTGAGTTTAGGGAAGAGAGCCTATTTGATGTTTGCTCACCTTAATTGAGTGTCTCCTCTTGTTTGAGTCAGCATGTTCTAGTGCCTGCAGGCATTAGCAGAACAAAGTTTCCTCCAAAATCAGTCAAATTCTTGCAGATCTGAATCAAATATCACCAAAGTGGAGAGTGATTGTGGAATTAGATAGCCTTGCCTATGTCTTAGGCTTCATATACTAAAAGTAGACTAGCTATCAGTACTTTGAGAATGTACTCTATCTAAAGACAAAGGCAGCAAACAGAACAGAATTATCCAGCCAATCAGGGAAGCAATCCACAGGCTTCAGTGTCCTGCTAGTAAAGTCAAAGGGCATGAAGAAATACATTGCAGTAAGCCTCAGGAAAAAAAAAAAAAAAGTGCTTGGTTTGCAGTATCCTGCTATTGAAAGAAAAGAATGGGATTTTACCTCTGAAAGTGCATTTAAGGAAGGACCACCGTTTGTAGATTATTCTGTGAATTAAAGATTAGGATGTAACTCTACAAGAGACTCTCTCTCCTCTTTATATTCTTGCAATGAGCACAGTACTGCATGGATTAAACATGCAAGCAGTTGCAGGACTTCAAGCATAAAACCAAAATCATCTAAAGCAAAACACAGTAGCACTGCCTTGGAATTTTCTGAAGAAGATTTGAAATGTAAAACACCTGTCCATTAATATTCAAGTCAAAGGCAGTTTTTTCTTCCCTCTCTTCTTTGTCTCAAGGAACATAAAAAAAAATTAATCAGTTGCCAACACAAACTAGCCCAGCTACATCTGCATTCACAGCTCTATCTTCTGTTGTATCCATCAGACATTTTTTCACTGCTATCCCCAAAAAACACAGTTCAGCTGCAGCCAGGGCTACAGCAGTCCCACCTCTGCCCCGTTCCCAGTAGGTCCTGCACTGGATGTGAATTCTCATTATGTAACAGGCTCAAGCATGGGCCAAACAGCTGCTTTTTCCAGAAGAGCCTGGGTGTAAGTCAACGAGAAAGGCAAACCCAGGTCAAATGCAGAGACAGCGTGTGTCACTCTGCTACACAGCAGAGGAATCCCTAAGGATCTGGGCACTGAGGGGCCTGGAAGCTGTAGTTCCACAGCAATGCAGCTTGCCTGCTTTCCCACTCATCAGAATTCCAATGGGCTAAAGACACAGAACTGTGAAAAGAAGAGAGTAGGCAAATGAAAGAAAAGCATCAGAGAGGCAAAAAATTTTTTAAGCATTCTGGCTGGATCTGCCCAGGAAAAATAAAAAAAAAAAAGAGGGAGAATTAGGTATAAACAGGACTTTTTTCTTCCTTATTCATGACACATTTTAATGAGATTTGAAATGAGCACAGGAAGACAGAGCAAGATAACAAGGTTATCTTCAACTCTGAATCTTCACACTATTTATGATGCTAGATTTGCAGGCTGTGCTGCTCACTTACATTTCCATAAAATAGCATAATAAAAGAAAAAGAACAACTAGATGGTACCAATTTTTCTTCTGAACTGTCCTTTCTGAAAAAATATATACAGTCCTCTGGGTTCTGATATTCTTTTCACCTCTGCAGAATAATGTCCTTTTTGTATTTTATCCTTTCTTTGTGCAAAGATAAAGCAAATGTATGTACATTCAGACTGCTACTCCCCTAAGTGATAAGACTCATTCACACAAGCATTTGTACCCCTTAAGGGACTGTCAGTGCCTTTTCCTCTTAACTCATTAATTTTATTTTTCTGTTACACCGAAGAACTGCTAATGAAGTAATTTTTCTCAATTGATATTCAATCTCTTCTGTGCCTCTACAGGCACCTCTTTCCTCTTCAGGACTAAAAGTACAATGTGTTGAACTCTCCCTGCAGATGCCAGGATGGAGGCATGTATCTTCTAACGTTCACTCCATCTGCTGGAAATATCATCTGTTTTTCAGACTGCAAACTGGGACTAATGGCAGGCAGCCGTGTCTGCTACAGTAAGAAGTTTTAAATGTTTCCTACTGCCATCCAACTTGCACCTGCTTCTGCTATAGTACAGCTCCAAACTGGCTAGCTGTTTTCTAAGTGACTTAAAGCTCTCAGCTGCAGTTAGTACATAAAATCTCATGGCTTCATTTGAATTTAGATACCTTTCCTCTGTGTTCCCAAATTAATCTTAGGAGCAGCCTTTAAGCCATGGCAAACTAGAAAAATATGTTTCACCAGTCCTGTGATAGCATTAATATATTTTTTAAAATAAATGAAGGCATACAAAGGAGAGCATGCCCTTTTTAATAACAGTTTTTCCTCTGCCACTCTCACAAAGTTGTTAACAATTGAGTTTTCTGGGTTTTTAAGTGTGAGGTTGAATATGTTAATAGCAGAAGAGTATGCAGTCCATCATGTTTGACCCTGTTTACATGGCCATGAGTTGATATCCCTAAATCTTTCCCATGTTTATTAAAAATGTCAGCATTTTCACAGGTGAGGAACAAGATAGCTAACACAAATATTAGTTGATTTAACAGTAAATGGAGCTTGCAATCAATAATGGGTGACACATGTATTCCAGAAGCCCCCTTAGCCCTTTCAGAAGAGGTGTAAAGGTAGATAATATATTACTCAAAACATGACACAGGTAATTGTAAGATTAATTGGAAACTTGAGTTCTCTAATCTCTGCTGAATGGAAAACATCCCATTTGCCTTACCAGTCTTTGATCAGTATGTCTGTCTTTGCAGACTAATAAGACAACATAAAAGCAAGTTAAAGTTCATATTTTAAGTAGTTTCTTTAGTGTTTCTGACACTTGTGAAAGAAAGGGAGTACTAAATATTGATAATCGTGTCATTTCAAAGAGAGATAGCCATTTTTTTCTCATGTATTACTCACCTCAATTAATCTGGAGAGTAGTGTAGTGTGCAGTTATTCTTTTCTACTGAAAGTCATTTAAATAACTGAAGGTTCAGAAACTACATATAAAGTAGCATGAATAATCATAGCACCACTTTAAAATACCACTTTCTTTGAAATCCCTGCTTTTATTAAAAATAAGGGGATAAGCTACTTACTAAATATAATGGATATAAAAAAAAATGTAACCTGTGCTGATGGAATGTATCTGATTAATGAAATCTAGGTGAATGTAAAGTTTTGAGGCTGTTGCATGGCTGTACATGTCAGCGCAACATAAGGTCTGACAGCCTTTTAAATCTCAAGAGGTAAAAACCAGCAAGGATTAGGAAGATTTGTACAACACATTTGGGGTACATTTTGGTGAACTCATACTGAATCATTTTTCTTCCACTGTCTAGAAAATGTGCAAAGAAATATCCTAAGCATCCTAAATGTCTGGTCAAAATGGACCAAGGAAAATACCCAATATGTCCTGAATGTTGGTAGCAGTGTTCCTTCTAGGCCTCTACATGTAATACTGTCCCAAAAGGACATCCCAACTGGGGCCTCCAAGGCTGAAGAGAAATGCCAGTTCTGTTAGCAAAGAGTGTACCAGCCTAGTCCACGCTTTGAGGTCTATGCTTCTCTTAAGTGGCCTTACCACAAATGTATTTGTTAAGTAGTCATACGGTCAGACTGAGCACCTGCAGATGACTTGTCAGGAGTGAAGGCTTTGATCCAGCTATTTGCCTCTTCTTTCAAGGAACAGATACCATTCCCACTTTCTTAGCATCAGAAATAAATGATTGTGTCCACATGGCCACAGAATGAGGCCCACTGACATGCACTGTCCGTGTCCATCCAAGACATACTTGGTATCTTTTCCTCAGCCAAAGCAGTAAGGACAGCCAGGGCTCCATCACTGAGCAGATAACTCAGTGGCCAGCATTTATTGTTTGTGGTCAATTTGGAGGAAAAAAAGAGCTTCTCCAACATCAGATGCACTTTGTAATTATTCTAAGATGCATATAAAGAAGAGCACATACACAGGATATTAAGGTAATGATACTTTTTCAAAGTAGGAAGTATTGGATATGTTACTTGCCTGGAGGCTGGTCTCTTATTACTTGATGACCTTATCAACAAGCACTTGGATATTATCTAATAGGTAGTTCAGATGGTAAATGAGGGATATTTCTGTGGATATTGCAATGATTGGCAATTTTTTATCAGTACCCAGAGGAAACAGACATGATGAAGACAGTAGCATGATCCCTAGAAGAAAACACAAATGGTATTTCTCAGGTGAAGTTATATTAAAGCAGGGCAGCTTGTAACAACAAAACAATGACAATGAAATAAAAGTAAAAAATAAAACTCACAAAATGTATATGACACAAAGTAATTTGGTTCCAGATGTTCTTTTGCTTTGGAACCCGGAATAGGAAAGATCACTTGAATTCATGATCAATAATCATCAGCTATCACACATGGAGACTCATGCTGAGAAACTACACAAAGGGCTAAAATACAGTGTTTAGGTTTTTATTTTGCTATCCAAGCTTAAACGATCAACAAATACTGCACATTAATATGCAAAGAGGTATTCGAAGGGAAGCACAAACAAATCATCTGACAGTTTGTTGCCTCATTCCCTCTCGCATTTTTTTTATCGTCTCTATGAAGAGTGCTGGAAAACACTGTTCATTAGCTTGTATTGTCTTATATGTCAGATGGATTTAGATTATTTTATTCTGCTTATAATCATTTGGCTTCCCCCAAATTTCTTTAATAGTGTTACTTTAGGAATTAATTTAGTTCAGTGTTTTTTTCTAACTATGACCAATCAATAACACTTCACTTAACACATTATGTGAGCATTGCATTTTGGTACCCCTCTGTTTGCAGTACAGCTTCAACTGTTTGCCTTTCATTACTAATACAGATGATATGCCTCTTTCATATAAACTGGGTTTGGAAAGATAACATTAGCTAAGAATGTATTTCTATCCCTTATAGAAATAAATATCCTTTGGTGTTTTGAGCCATACTCAGTTACGTTAGATATTTATTCCCTCTGTTGCTGAGGCACAACCCTGGTAAAGAACGAGCAGGGTAAGTGTCAGTAGCATTCGAGGTATGGTAGTGCATACATGCTCCATCCCATATTAGAGCTCGATTCTGTGAGGGGTTGTAGAAAACACCGGGGGTAGTAACTCTCTCATGAAGGGTTTTCAGACCACCAGCTGAGAAGAGAGGGATGTATTACTGCACTTTTGGGAAAAAGCAGCATTGGAAGATGAAGGCTAAAATTCATAATTGGCCTCAGATCACATTTGCCCTGAGGAAAGAATCAGGCAGAGATCCTTCCCTTATCACTAGCTGAGGTGGCTCCTGTCGGTGTGAGGGTCAGATGAGGTGAAGTTCATCACCATTCATTGATGTGGCTCTTTTTGGGATCTCAGCAGGGGACACTCATGCCACTCTTGCTGAGCCTAGAGCTGGGTGATTTGGGCTGCCCAAGGTCTCAGGCCCTCAGGTATTTGCAGAGGCTGAGAAGCATGACTGGGTTCATGAGACAGACAAGTCAGCCAAATATTGGCTTACACAAATTACTAGTTGATGTAAAGATACTTTAATGGGCTTTTCAGTGAGGCACAACATACAATTCCCAGTAGGATATTAATTGGTAAATTTTGTTTCCACTTCTAACTTTCACAAAGATATGCATCTTTTCTATATATAGTGCTTATGCTCTATACCTCAGACCCAGAAGTCTTAACAAAGCCACCATCACATATCTCACAAGAAAGACACCGTAAGCTGACTTGAGAGGCACAACCTATTGAACCTTCAATTTTGTAAATGTAGACCTGAAATTATATCAGCCCAGATATGCTGTAGCCACTAAAGCAAGACAAAGTTACGGCCAGTTTTTCCTTCTATTAGGAATGACCAGTTTTGAACAAAAGCACACAAGGAAAGAATGAAGCGTGTGCATGTGTGAGGAACAGCCTGCCAAACTCTCAAGCTCTGTAGTGCCTTTACAGAGCACTTCAGCTATCAGCACTTTACCCTTGGAAAAGGAGCTGTCAAGTAAATGCCTTCTTATTCCCATCATGTGGTACATAAAGATCCTGAGCTGATCTATACTTCCTGATTGAGTAGACAGGTCTCTTTCCTGCAATCAACGCTGATGAAAAACTGATTTTTGTGGTACTGAGACTCTGATGGTACTAAAAAAAAAAATCTCCTAGACATTCTGGTAATGAAAAATTATCTATGTGAAAGGAAGAAACAGTACAGAAAAGCTTCTAGACTTCTATTTACCTTAAAAATTGTAGAAACTTTTTTTTTTTTCCCCAATAAGTAAATAGTCCTTTTTATTTTTGCTTTCATTAAGCATACTTTGAAGGATTATGATGTACTTTACCACAGTGGAGCAGATTACATCAATTGCTTCTGAAGAAGATAAAAAGCCTAGTCAATGGAGTGCAGAACAGAAGACAGTAAAAGTGAAATCAGGTTGAAGTGTCACTCACTTTATTGAATCAAATGCTAACAGAATATTGACATATTCTATAACCTCTTACCTTTTTAAATTTTCATTTTGGGAGAGAACTGGAAATGTCCATGTCTTCTGGGTAGCAAATATTCAGTTACCTGTATCCTACTAAGTGGTGACATCTGTACAGGAATGTAAGAGATATTTCTTCTCTCTTGCTTGCTTTGGCCAGAACACAGCTGTTCAGATTTAGGATGTTGCATTGTCCTTGGCCTAGTAAAGATATTGTACAAGCCTGGCTAATAAAAGTTATAGAGTGGGATTGTTATTCCCTTATGTAGCAGTTTCTTAATAACTTCACTGCATCATCCCATCAACAAAACATCCATTAGTTCCTTATAATTATCACCTCCCTTACATTTGTAACTCTCTTACCTAATTTTCCACTGCCATGTTAAAACATGGAATAAATATTTTATTTTGGGGTCCATTTCAATCTGTAAGGATTAACCGAATTTACGTCCCATCTCATCTCATTTAAATTTCTAATTAATGATAAGTAGTGAGTAAAAGAGGTAGATGGTCTCCTAAAAAAATTAAAGAACCATGATTCCTGAAAAGCATCATGAACTTCACAGGAGAAAAAAACCCCAGTAATAATAAAAAACCCCATCTCCCTCTAATCCTTAAATTTTTAAAGATTAAGTCAATACAGTATCAGTGCTGGAGAATTTGGAAATAAGTGTCCTGCTTCCACTTAGCAGAGACTTGTACTCAAAGATAGATCATTTGTTATCTTTATATCTTTAAAATGTGGAAGCAAGCTGCTTGCAATCTGTTGAGAAACAAAATGGCAAATTTTAAAAAACATGGAGGTTTTTCACTTTATGTGAAGATCAGGCAGATCCAGTGTGCTCTGTGGTCGAGGAGGCAGAAACCACACTGTCTGCCCATAGGCAGCACACCTCAGGGTTACAAACATAAGTCCTGCTGAGAGTGAAAACGACATTGGAATTTTATCAAGTACGTTGGCTCTGGTGCCTGAAAGTGGACAGTGGAAAGCACAATCAATGCTGTTTTTCAGGAAATAGCCAGTCTGATTCATGGGATGACAGCACCAGGAGACATCACATTAATTCATGCAGGAATTCATAAAGATGATGAGAATCTGTAAAATAAGGAAGTTTTAGCAATTGTGGGGAATTTCTCCTGAGCTAAAGAAACTACCAAATTTGTTTCAGAAGAAAAAAATTGCTGAGAGAAACACTGAATGAGAATTTAAATTTACTGAACAAAGGCACCCAAAGGTACCTATCTGGCGACATCTGGTCCAGTTCTGAAGGAAGGGAAGGTCCCTTAGCTCAGACGGCTAGGCTATTTCACTTTGTATTAAATACAGCTGACATAAGGCAGGGTGGATTGTGATTCTGAATAAGAGCCTTTAGTTCTAGAATAAGGATTCTGACCACTGAAAAAATCATTTAAATCCATAATCTCACTGTCTGCACAAATCTGATGCCTTTGAAGCTTGAAAAAGCTTTGTCCTTGTAGGTTAAAAATACAGACGACAAACAGAAATCTCATGAAACTAATACAGTCAATAGAGAAAATAAATTTTAAGAAGGAAAGAAAGATATTCACCTGGTACAAAACCCACAAATGAGCACAATTAAATAGTCAAAATTGAGGAAATGAAGTACCTTTGACTACTTCTGTAATTCTGTGTACCATATCACTTTTCATTTTACCTTAAAAATAAGATACAGATACACAAAGATCTTTTAGGTCACTGGTGTAAGTCACTGCTCCTATATAATTTTCTCTAGAAGAGAGAAAATGTTAGCTCATTATCTCAAAAGTTATTCCCCACTAAATCCCATAATGAGTAACTCCAAATTTGAAGCCTATATTACTTTCAAGAGTCTTTTGTACATTCCTCACTTAGGAAAAATGTGTATATTTATCACTTTAAAACAAACATCTTTGAGGTATATATCACCAGAATTAGAAGAATATATACAATTTGAAATGCTGGAAGCTTGCTGCAGACATTGCAGCACTGCTGCTTGATTGCAAAGCTGGCACTGCATAGGCTGCAGCCTGGCCAAGATGCACCACACAAAGAAACCATTTTTTTCCAGATGTTTAGAAGCCAGGCTCTTTTTCAGGCTCCTCTTCCTTTCTGAACATCAATTCACCGCCTTGTTTCTAAACAGGCATCCACCAGCTTATACATTTAGATCCAGAGTCGCAGATGGCTCAGAGACCAATCTGTAATTTACCATAAGAAAGTTGAGCTGATTTAATAATGAGCATGATGAAATGCAAGTACAACCCACACTGAGTGGATTAAGGAATGGCCAACTGACAGCCCTCAAAGCATCTGTCAGTGAGGAAACTGTCACAGAACAAGGATTTTTTCTCATAGCAATACACAGACTCTTCAATGTAACTCTTACCAAAAAAATTCACTCCTTGTACTTTTTGTGAATATTTCAAAACTGAAACATGCACCTGAGGAAGGTCTAATTTATACTTTAAATGTGAAACATAAATTATGATACAAACCCCTAATCTTGCTAGGTTTAAGGAAAATCTCACCCTAGAGCTTTCCAAGCCACATTTTAACTTCAAAGTTTCCAAGATATGAAAGACCTACCCTTTTTCAAAATGGACCCTTTCTAAGTACTCTGATATCTGTTTTCTACTGCAACTGCTCAAGCACTAGAAGTCAGCACTGCTAAGACACACACAGTAGCTACAAAAGGACAGTCACGAAATGTAGTTGCTGCTACCCACCTATGCAAAACTGATTAAAAATTGTTTACTGCTAATGCCAGAGTTGCTCAACACCACATGTAAAAGAAAAATTTGAACTTTAATGATTTGGTATAATAAATACCTGAGAGATTTGTGTGATATAAATCTATCTCTATGATTAATTGTAGCATGACTATTTTAGAAGTTTAAGTAAGGTGACATTTTAGCAGGAGATAATGGGTTTTGTTTTTGATATCTGTACAGTTCTGTTTCACTTGCTGTCCTAATTGGAATCAAGTAAATATGACTTCTCATGCCTTTTGGGGTTTATTTGGTTTTGTTTGTTTTTTTTAAACTTTCGAAAGTCTCTTACACCTACTTTGGTAAAAGGTTGCAAAATAATACTCCCTAATTCCACGGTAACAAAGTCTCATATCTAATTTATTTTCAGAAATAGTTTTCTCTGCTCTTCTCTCTTGTAAAGGACAAATGGCATTACACACAAACTAACTCTGGGCACATTTTCCTGTTTATTATACCCCTGACTTTCAGAAATGGATGTTTGGTTTCATAAAATTAATATGTAGGGTTCTTTTTCTTAGGTTTATACTGAAGTTTTATTTGAGGTATCTGAATGTAAGCCATTGCCAGAACACATTTTTCATAATGGTATATTCTTTTGCAATAAGCCTATATCTTCCAGTTTTTTATCTTTGTATCTGGTATCTCCCTTAAATATGGAAAGGCTAACCAGTTATTGATATATCTTTGTGTGTTTCATAGGAAAGAATAGCTTATAATATATAATTTTTATATTTCTCACAAAAACTTTAGGCTCTTCATCCAGTATTCAATAGAGACTTCAAAATTTTGATTTACTGCCTGTCATTAATCTAGGGATCATAGGCACCTGTGATTTTTCTCAGGTATTCTGAAAGTGCACGTAATAAATATTTAAGCACAGTTTTGTCATGATAAATAAAATTTAATAAAGCTACCCCAAATCAGGCTTAGGAGCAGAAATTAAGGCAGTATTATTACTTACACCATCCAGGGAGGAAAAAACCCTGAACGTACAGTGAAAAAAATCCGAGAAAAGAAATCATGGTTTCTTAGAATCAAAGAACCCTTAGGGCTGGAAGTGACCTTAAGGATCATTTAGTTCCAAGCCCCCTGCCATAGGGAGGGACACCTTCCACCAGACCAGGTTGCTCAGGGCCTCATCCAACCTGGCCTTAACACTTCAAAGCACTGAGCATCTGCAACTTCCCTGGACAGCCTCTGCCATTGTTTCATAACACTCTGAGTAAAGAATTTCTTACGAACATCTAATCTAATCTAAACCTGCCCTCTTTCAGTTTAAAACTATTGCTCCTTGTGCTGTCCTTATCTGCTCGTATAAAAACTCCCTCATTCTCTTTTTTTATAAACCCCCTTTAGGTACTGGAAGGTTGCAATGAGGTCTCCTTGGAGCCTTCTCTTCTCCCAAATAACCCCAACCCCCTGTTGCAGGAGAGTGGGAGCTTCCGACAAAATTCATTACAGAAGGTCTCCCATTGGATCATGAGGTGCAGAAAGAACCCCCTTAGAAACTCTCAGAAAGGAGCCTAGGGGCAAGTGAATCCAGTCTTAGCCTCGGAATGTCAATGGTTTAAGTCTAAGAAATCATAGTGGTTTGCTAGAACTTTTGCCCAAATTTGTCCGGCAGGATAAATGATAGAAAAACAGATATATTCATATAAAAATGAAATATTTAATGTGATAAATGAATAGACAAAAATATCTTAATCAGAATCATTTACTAAACAGTATAAAACCTAAAAATACTAATATAGTATAGTGTAGTATAATATACTGCACAATATCAAAGCAGTTATATCAAAGCAATGATACTAAAGCTAGTAAAAAGAAACAATTTTTAAAGTAGAGATTGGTGTAACTCACCCATATGAACAACCATGAGCAAATTCTCTTTTACTCAGCCTGTCTTCATAGGAGAGATACTCCCACTCTGATCATCTTCACAGCCCTCCTGTGAACCTGTTTTAGCGGGTCAATATTTTTCTTGTGTTGAGGACCCCAAACCTGGATGCAGTTCTCCAGGTGGGATCTCAAGAGGGTAGAGTAGAGGAGAGAATCATCTCACTCCTCCCCCTTTTGACGAAGCCCAGGATGCAGTTGTCCTTCTGGGCTGTGAGTGTACCCTGTTGGCTCATGTCCAGCTTTTCATCCAGGAGAACCCCATACCCTTCTCTGTTCCTGATGACTCCTACTCCCAGTCATGTCTCAGATCGTCTCAACCAAGGTTCAGCCCCTTGCATTTGGACTTGTTGAATTCCCTGAGTCTCTCATGGGCCCACTTTTCAAATTTTTCCAGGTCCCTCTGGATGACATCCCATCCTTCTGTTGTGCAAACTGCACCACTCAGTTTCATGTCATCTTGCCGAGGGTGTGCTCGATCCCCCTGGCTGTGTCATTGATAGAGGTGTTGAGGAGCACTGCTCCCAAGACAGATCCCTGAGGGACACCTCATCATCGGCCTCTGCCTGGACATAGAGCCATTAACAACAGCAGTCAGGCTTCTGTCAGCAGAGAGGCTGGGTCCTTCCAGCCAATCCACTGAATAGTCCATCCACCAAATCCTTGTCCCTCCAAGCTGGAGATAAGGATGCCATATGGTACCTTATCAAAAGCCTTACAAATCTAGATTGCCTGTCTTCCCTTGTTGACCATTGCCATCACTCCATCATAGAAGATCACGAGGCTGGTCAGGCACGAGGTGTCCTTAGTAAAGCTGTGCTGGCTGCCTTGGACCACCTCCTTGTCTTTTATGTGCTTTAGCACTGCTTCTAGCAGGATCTGCTCTTCCCAGGCATGGAGAAGACCTTACTGGTCTTCCTGTCTCCCCTTTATGAAAATGGGAGTGATGTTTCCCTGCAAAGCAGGATGTTTATTGCGCATTTCATAAATGCTTCTCTTTCAGCTGTTCCATTCCTCCAAGGACTATCTATACATCCTGTTAAAACAGCTGCATGCACTTTATACTGTACATATGATAAGCTTTTACTGAATGGGTTAATAATTGCAATGTCTATCTTCAGGTTCTATGTAACTATAGAACAAAAATAACAACCAAAGTCTATAAAAAAGGCAAGCTAGAAATATTTCCTAATTCATTGTATTAAAAGCAGCACAGACAGCAATACTTTGAGCAAGGTCTTACTGTGTCCAGGAACTTGCAAGTAGGTCACAGTTTGATAAAAGGAAAATAATCTCAGTTCTGTGCCTGAGGCTGGACTCTGACTGTTGATTTAATGTCTTGTTCAAACTTGATGCTTACTATTTGGGAACTGGAAGCACAAGATGGGACCAGAGCTGAAAGACTTTTGGCATCTTCTACTAGTTTCTTCAGAATCCAGTGAAGAAATCTACTTTCTGATCAGATTGATTCTAATTTGAAATGGCAAAGTTTGTAATTTATTGCCAGGAATAACACTGATTAACTTCAAAAGTTCTGACAGATATTTTTCAAGATTTCCTAACTTGTAGTAAATTGAAGGGGAGACAGAGAGATAAAATACGTGCTTAGTCTGGACCCGGTTCAAAATGCAGTGAGATTGTTCCATAGTTCCCCTACACTTATGAGCAGTCAGTGTTTAGTTTTGGTGGCTGATCAGTGTTATTTATGCAAAAGAGCTCTGCTGCATGTGATGTTGCCATTCTTGCTGGCAAAGAGTAGAAAGCAGTCTAATCCTGCAAATTGCATTTGTCATTTATAGTGGTAGGATTATTCCGACCATACGTTAGACTTGCAATTTTTGTCCAAATTCTATTTCTCTTTTGGCCCTGTTTTTGCAAATAAGATGTCTCTAGCCACTACCAGTAGTGAACTACAGACTTGGTTACAATAACTATTGTTATTTCTAACTCACAAGTATTTCAGTGATGTATACATGTTATCTCAGCTTCCATGACAGCCAGGCTAAGGATAGAGATGAGAGGCTCAGCTTCAGAGCTTCAGTCACAAAGCTCTGAAATATTGTCTGCAACACTATCAATATTAAGGCCTGCACTTTAATCACATAAGCTGTGAATATGGCTCTCCAAGCTCTACATCAGGGAAGTACAGCCAAGTCCCAGTCTAGGAATGGTGCATGTATGTCAGACTGAAGTATTTCTGACAAAGAGTTTTTGTCTGTTTTACAACAGCATCTGAGAAAAACAGGTTAGGGTTCATTTCACAGAGGATGATGAATAAACACAGATGACCACGTGTGAAATGTTTAAACTACAGTTACAATGATGACCTGCTTAGCACATCAGTAATGAATAAACCCCCAGTATTTACTTCAGGGTGAATTGAGCTGTCCTCTTGGCTGTCTTGCGTCGTTCTCCATCTCCCGCCAAGGGAGGGTAGATACTTGGAGGCAGATAGCTAAACTCAGATGTTTTAATCCTCCCCCCTGCCAGTGTAACCTCATGAAACAGAGGGGAAACAGCTATAAAGAAACACCCATGGTACAAAACTACCACAAGCCAGTTTGATGCGTCTGAGACAAGCTGCTGTCTACAGCAATAAAACTGCAGCCCCTGTTGCTGCCCAGTCAGCAGCCCTAAGCTTGAAGGGACTCTGAGGAAACAGTTGTGTTTTCCTTCCGCTATTCTGTTGAGACTGCCAAACCGAGCCCAACTGTGAAGATGCCTTTATGACTCAGACAATTTTCATCCAAAAGGACCCGGATTTATTATGCTCATTTGGTTATTGTTATCATAAAAAATTGAAGAAACAATGAATCATATCCAGCCCTGGCATAAGTACAGGCTGCCCCAAAATAAATATTTGGCTTCCCTCTGCAATTCAGTATGCATCCATTCATCAGTAGGCTTTGTCTGGTTTGGAGCTCATGGGCCAGCATTTCAGGCCAAACCAATTTTGATTATTTGTTGTTTTTTTTTCAAATCAGTTGCTGTGAGACAATACAAAGTAATTTACCAAAGTCCCAGTGTTCTACAAATACTCCTGATATGCCCCGGTCACTAATCCTACAACCTTAGTAAAAATCATAATGGAAAAGAAAAACAAACAAAATTAGATTGCCTAGAAAGCTGCTCTTTTAAAAATCAAATGCTCCTGATAACTCAGTGGTCAGGTTTTATTTTTAAACTTTTCCATTATTTGAAACTGAAAAGAATGACGACCTATAAACTATGATATCCAGGAGTGTTCTCTTTTTTTTGTATATAAGGAGAAATAATTTTCTTGCTTTTCTGTGTGTGTGCATGACTTTACAGAGTTCTGTGAATTTCCAAAAAGAAGGTCCATTAGTTCAGTAATATCTCTCCTCTTTCTATATAAACATTCTCTGGGAATATTAAGTGAATTTGATAAAAATCTATCTTTTTTTTTTTTCCCAGAAACTACAACTTTTTTGCCAATAACCACTGTTGCCAGTCTTGGTGTTCCTGATTTCCCTAAGAGTTAGCAACCTTAGATGTGTCTAAATATTTCTGTATATATATCTAGATATATATCTATATATCTATATATCTATATATCTAGTCAGATGCATCGCTATTTTAAGTCACAAGCAGGTGTTAGAAACAAGACTAGAATTTTCTTGTGTTTTCTTTCATTATTGAATAACAAAAAAAAGGCAAACTGTTAGTTAAATTCTCCCCAGTTTTAATTTGCATCTATCTGTCCAGAAATATTTCAAGAATTAATTCAGTAATGAAATCAGAGTTTTTAAAAATGCAATAATGGTCTGTGGGCTGCACTTCACCTTCCTTTTCCTTCAAACAGAACCCCTAGAGGTGTCTGACAGATCCAGATTCAGAGGGTGGATTAAGAGCAGTGGTCTGGAGTTGTAGCTAACTCAGCATAGGGAGGACACATAAAAACTCCTACCTCTTTTTTTTTTTTCAGTAGCTACATAGCTAAGGATCCATTAACTCTGCCTAAATGGAATTTTTCAAGCGTCTGGAGGGAAAAATACTCACTGTTACATACCTAGAGTGATTGGATGAATTTCATGCCCAGTGCATACACTCAAATATGGTACCATTTATATATCAATGCACAAATACAAGCCCACAGCTATAAGTTAAATACACATTCTTAAATAGAGCTGATGGCTCCTGGAAAATAATAAAATAATTAGCACAGTGCACTGTAATATTAGCCTTGGCAATGACTGGGCTTTCAACCATGTCTTTTCTTCAGATTATATGCTGAAGGATTCTGACATTTGTACTTATATATAATTATTTTTTAATGTTCCTGAAAATGTAAGCTGGAAAAATCAGGCTTTTAACGGTGTGGAAGCCCAGAGTTGCATAAAGCACCATTAACAGTGCACTTTCTTGTTGCCACAGATATCAACCACCCCTGTGTGGAACATGGATTGTGTCCCAGTAGCTTATTTATTCCACACATATAACTACCATACCAAGGATCAATGTATTTTACGACTCAATAGTGATTAAATGCAATCCCTGAAATCTTAAGATTAAAAAGGCACATTTCATTAATTTTTAAATAAGTTGATATTTTGGTAATGGTTGGGCTACAAAGCATTGCAGACATACCTGATGAATGTCAAATACTAGATAATATAAAAAGAATCTGTGTAATTTAAACTCTTTTGATAACTGAGTTATGTTGATAACAAGTCCATCCACAATAATCATCTCGCATTTATCTATTAGCCTGTCTATGAATCTGTGTGGCACTCAGATTGCCTTTGATTTCACTGCACAGAACATTTTTCATTCATGAAGTAGTACAATCTTATTAAAAATTAATTTAGAAGCATATTTAAAAATTAAACATATTTATGAATTAGGGTTGCAATGATACAGATCTTAGAGAATAAGTTTTGCTAAGGTGGAAAAAACAGTTGAATGTGAAGATCTCTGCTTCTACCTGTTCAGCTGTAAATATTTCTGGTGACACTATCAGCAGACTACCAGATCTCTTGAACTGAACAAATTAATGCTTTGCTCTTGTTCCTGCTGTGTTTGTCACGAACCATCTGTGCAGCAAAAAAATTACTTTTTGTCACTTTATCCTCAAGGCTTTGGGATTAGCTGCTATTCTAAAAGTTATTTCTTTGGTATTTGCATAAATAGATGAGTTAAAAAACCAAACCAAAAAACCCCAACCCTTGTTTCCTCTCCCAGTGGGCTCTTACCTTTTCTCCATCAGAAACCAGAAGGCTGAACAGAAGTCAGAAAAATGTCAAATTAACCTGAGAACCTTCCAGTTCTTTGTCACCCTGTGAACAGATGATTTTCAAGTTTAGTTTGATTTAGTAAGAATGGCCCACAACAACAGAAGGGGTTGCTTGTGCCAAGTTATTTCATTTACAATTAGCTTGAAATGAGCTGCCTAGACAACACCAGGTTTAGTTTTTGAATTTGTATTAACTGACACGTACGACTTTACATAAGTTGACTTGCACAGAATACCAAGGAGAATAAAAAAGATACAGATTTTTATTAGCTACAACCAATGCCAAAAATTTAAATTACAACTGAGATATATAAATTTAACTAAGATGTATATACAACATCATAACTTCAGGAATCTGTGTCACGTGAATTTTAGGATTGCTCACACCAGCAGCATAACACAAAGGAGTGAGGAGCAAGAGCTGATATCCTCATGATGATCATACAAATTAAATGGTTCCTTGTAAGGAAAGAACCTAAAAGCCTTTCCAAACTGGAGATTTGGGACTAGATTTGGTTATTCTGTGTATATTAAGAATTACAATAACTTTATCTTATATTTATATTTTACATTACGTTAATTATGTTAACTCATGAGATTACTTCTGTGGGTCTACAAGTGGCCCCCTTACAATGCATGTTCAAAAGCATTCAAGCAAATTTATTATATGAAATATGCATAATAATCATGTAAATCCAGATATGTGAGATTTTTGTTGCTTTCTGTGTCAGGCTAGAATGCAGCAAAAATTATCTCATGGTTTTTTTCAAACGTAATTCTGATTCCAATCCCTTCCAAAAGTTGCCAGGTTAAGGATGATTTGGGGAGGGTGGGAAAATGAAAATAAAACCTTCGTAACAATCTTATAGTGGAATACTCAATTTAGAACTATCTGAAAGAACAAATAACATCTCATGAGAAACAGAAAAAAATTTCAATTTTAATTCCTTACAAGAATGTTGAGAAAGAGACACATGGTGTCTTCCCTCTGGGCAACATATTCTAGTGATTAGAACAAGATCTTTTCTGGCTTAATCAAACTTTTTCCTCTAAAAAGTATAACATTTCTTAATGAAGGATAGACCTCACACCACTGTGGCACATACAGGCTTAATTTAACCATAACATATTTTGAAATGGTCTTGTAAGCATTTCCAGATGAGAAATACCAAAAACTGAGGTTTTTCTCCCCAATGTCTTTCTACAACTGTCTTTTTCCCCCCCCCTAAGCTAGAGAGAGTAAGTCCTGACCATAATGATCTCAGGTGACACCATGCCAAATCCTTTCCCAATGTATCTGAGGTGACATGACAGTACATTACACAGTGAGGTAGAAGTTACCAACATTGTGACCTGATGAAACCTAAAAAAGAAAGCTTGAGCTTTTATATTATAGATTTTTTTGACTTTTAGCCTTCTTCTAAATAAAAGTAGAATGCTTTCATCCTGCATTTTCATTTGCTGTTATCCAGAGATCACAAAATCACAATAGGATCACAATAGGGTCACAAAATTACTCCCTAGAAATTTTTGCATAACCCCAACAGACAAAGATATAAAAATATATTTTGTGGGCATTTTGATATACAAGGCTTCTATAACAGGATCAAAATGCACTGTAAAGTAGAAGCATTTCTATTTCAACGTTTGCATAAATTGATTGTAACTAGGAAAAAAAGCAACTTTGTTTTTTAAATAAAAACGGTAACTGTATCTTAATCTAATGTGGACCTTTTTCAAAACCAACTCATATTACTTGAAGGTGGAGCCCTTCAGACATTATCCACCTCATTGAACGTCACAGGCTTTAATGGGATCATTTGAATATGATGACTATTTCATGGTGAACAGGGGTTAAAGGAACAGGCCTCAGATATATGCAATAAAGCAGAGGTAGACAAACAGAAGAAATCCTGTAGAATAATTTTGTCTTCCTAATACATATGAATAGAAAGCCTTTTTATATTACCTCAATTTTTAAATTTTGTTTATCAATACAGTTGAGCCAGGGAACATATTTAGAACCCTCTATTTCTGACCTCATCCACACTAATTTCACACCAAAGTGATTTCATATACTTTAATTGTATTATTTTTGTTTTTCCTCATTGCATACAGTCAGACCTAAACCCTTATTATCCCTCCAAATAAATTGCTCATTATTGTAACAACTTTCTGCAGTCTGAGTTTGTCAGCATGTATCACATTTCTATTTCTTAAGATAGAAATGTAGAGCAGTTGGGGGTCTGCCTGATTTAACGTCCAGATTTGCTTAGAGGAAGCAAAAACGATTTTATGTTTCTCTGTTCACTGATGGTATGTTGTCTTTTAGCTCTTCGACTGTATTTAGAAGGACTTATCAGGCAGCATTGCTGAGAAAAGAAACACAAGCTAAGGCCAGGTCTCAAACAAGATAATCAAAATTACTTGTGTCCTGCTGGGGGACTTCAACCACCCGACATCTGCTGGGAAAGTGACACAGGGAGATGTAGGCATTTCAGGACACTCCTGGAATGCATGGAGGATAACTTCCTGAGCCAGCCAGAGGGAATGCAATGCTGGATCTGACCAACGTAAGGCAGGTAATCAGGGACATCGAGACTGGAGGCAGCCTGGGCTGTGGGGATCGTGCGTTGGTGGAGTTTGCAGCCCGGAGGGACATGGCTCACAGAAGGAGTGAAGTTAGGCCCCTGTCATTTAGGAAAGCAAACTTCCAGCTCTTCAAGGATATAGTCAATAGGATCCACTGGGAGACTGCCCTCAGGGACAAAGGAGTGGAACAGTGCTGGCAGATCTTTACGAAAGATTCCACAGAGTGCAAGAACTGGAAATCCTCAGGAGCAAAAAATCAGGCAAGAGGCCAGCATGGCTGTGTAGGGAACGGCTGGCGAAACTAAAGGGAAAGAAGCAAATGCACAGGCAGTTCGTGCAAGGAAAGGTAACCTGGAAGAGCACAGAGATGAAGTTTGGTTGTATAGGGATGAGGAAGGCCAAGGAGAAGCTGGAACTGAACCTGGCAAGTGATTGAAAGAATAACAAGAAGGGCTTCTACAGGTATGTTAGCACAAAAGAAGGTGAAAGAAGGTGTGGCCCCCCTGGAAAACAACGGTGGCAAACTGGTAGCAGTGGATGAGGAGAAGAACGAGGTTGTCAACAACTTCTTTGCCTCAATGGCAACCTCTTCAATGGCAATGACTTCAATGGCAGTCTTCAACGGCAACCTCTCTTCCCACACCTCTGGAGTGGATGAACAGCAAGATGGAGACTGGGGGAGCAAAGTGCTTCCCACTGTAAGTAAAGACCAGGTTCGTGACAACCTGAGGAACCTGAACGTACATAAATCTATGTACATAGATGAGATCTATGAGATCTAGCCCAGAATCCCGACAGAAATGTCTGATGCTGTTGCCAAGTCACTCTCCATGATATTTGAAAAGTCATGGCACTCTGGTGATGTCACAGGTGACTGGAAAAAGGGAAAAATTGTACCCATCTTTAAAGAGGGTAGAAAGGAGGACTCTGGGAAGTTAATATAATTTTTAGCGACATTGAAAAGGGATTGAATGCACCGTCAGCGAATTGGCAAGGATCCTACACAAAACACAGAGAGAAATTTTTTACAAGGGCATGTAGTGACAGGACAAGGAGGAATGGCTTCAAACTCAGAGTAGGTTATGATTAGATATTAAGAAGAAATTCTTTACTGTGAGGGTGGTGAGGCAGTGGGACAGGTTGCCTGGAGAAGTTGTGGATGACCCATCCCTTGAAGTGTTCAAAACCAGGTTGGATGGGGCTCTGAGGAACCTGATGCAGTGGAAGGTGTCCCTCTCCATGGAAGAGGGGTTGGAACGAGATGTTCTCTCAGGTCCCTTTCAAACCAAACATTCTATAATTCCATGAAATTTTAAAAACCCAAGAAAACAACCAACATGCTACTTTGCTGAACCAAAGCCAATGTGCTCCTGAGAGATTCTCTGAGGCAGCTGGACACCACCTCTCCTCAATACAGGCTTGGATATTACTACACAGGCTTGGATTTTAAAGGTATGATTGGTCAATCTAATCCCTGAAAATAGCTTTGTGCATACTTAATTTCGGCACAAGTAATCCTGCTGAATTAATGAGTGTTTGGAAAGATGATGAAATATTTTCATGCTTTAGAAGGCTGAAGGCTGGATGATGAACCACTCAAAAATTTAGTATTTTATCCCCTATTTACAAGATTACAGCACTATCTTATTTCAAGTCTGAAAACTGAATTATAAATGAAAAACCTACAGATGAAAAGCCAGGCCAGGACATTTGGGGAAAGATGCAAAAACTGAAAATCTGTCTTCCTAACTACTTTAGCTGGAAAACTAAAAAGAAAAAGCAAATATAGATCTATATAACTTGAAAACATAAATTAAACTTTTGCATATTTCTGGCATAACACAGCAATTTAATTCATTAAATATGGCACTTGACTTACACCAAAATTGTGAGAAAGACAGGGCTACATTTTTTGACTTGTAAGTTGCCTACTTCCTAGTGCTACAGACTGTCTAGAAAAAAAGGAATTACTTTGAATTTCTTAGTAAGTTTCCATGTGAGCAATTTGTCTAAAAGAACACCTTCACCTAAGCCAAATCATTTTAGGATTAAATGAAAGTGAAACACACCCTTTCTACAATTAGTACAGGACCTTCTCTTTTTTGTTCCACATGCAGAACTCTGCTAGAAGAATCAGTACACACTATGGAACAGAATCTAATAAGTCTAACAAAGAAACAAGATTATTATGTCTTAACTGGTTTAAAGAGATTTTAAGTACTCCTGCTGAGCACTTAATACTTTGGACTTAGTCTCCCACTGCGGTATTTTTGTCAGCCAAAGACAGAATGGGAAATGCATCAGTGTTTAATTCTATTTTGGTCTCCTTGTTCCATCTCAGAGCGGGTTAAGCGCAGCATTCCTTGTACAAGATACCTGCCATACTTTGACAATATGGTGTATTGAAACCCTGAGTAGATATGGCTGTAGATGTGTCTGTCAGAGATACACCCTGAGCAAAGGAAGATTAGGGAAGGATCTTGCCTGCAAGAACCAAAATCCACCCTATTGTCCAACTGTTGATTTGCTCTCAGGTTTCTGCTTGGACTCTGCACCCTGCTCTCGCCAGAGAAGTTCATTTAGAGACACCTTGGAAAAGGTTATAGGAATGTCACAGCAAAAGTTTTAGATCCCTTCATAGTGCACAATAATTATCACAATTTCTACCTCATATGGCAGAACATCTTAGTCTAAAAGCCACCTTCACAAAACACCATGGGCAAAGGTTTGATTCAAAGTTACTTGAATCAGTGTAAAATCTTAAGATTCCAAGAAGCTTTGAAAACAGAAGCTGATATTGTGACATATCTAAGCCTTCTCTAGTTTCTGAAATGGATCTGTGTGAGCGGTACAGATTAAAGGTTAAATCACACACTTGTGCAGACTAGGTGAGGGCACCATAATAAAGTAGGAAATTCGTGGCTTTCCCAGAAGACCTATCTGCTCCAATACCAACTCAATCCGAAGTACGTGATTCCAGCACTGAGCAGAAAGCCATTCTGAAAACAAAACGAACCAGGCAGATAGTCCCAGAGGCATGATTTTAAACAAAGATAGGTTTTGCCAGCCAAACCAAGTGAAGCAAACAAATGAACTCAAACTGACAACCCTCATGACAGTAACTTCTAAGTTGTGAGAGTTAATCATGCTGCATTTTGACAGATCACTGATGAAATCTTTCAGATTTGCCTTGTCAGTCATTTATTAGCAGACATCTAATGAATAGCATATAAAGTAGGCTTGTTAAGTATAGTGCCTGCTGACAGTTCAATTTAAAAGTGAAGGGTACAGAAAATGCACTCCAGAGCAATTGTCAGTTTTTCCACAGGAAAAGCCTACTTTGTGTTAGCAGTCTGCACAGGTCTGGTAGGGATGTTCTCCATCTGCGTGACCCTAGCTGCCACAAGGATACAACAACATTCAGCAAAGAAATAGTCAAGCACCCAGGCAAATATTACTGGAATGATGACATTACCATCTTAATTTCCTTGCTTAGGAAAGATAATTAAAAGATACACCCTGAGGTGTATCTGTTATATTTAAAACTGATTTTATGGCAATTTTTAATTTTACTTTATTTATAATATGATTTATGAGAGGAATTATTATTCTCATTAATTTCAGCTCTCTCTTTTCCCAACATAATACAGCATGTAAATAATAACATCTAGCATTAAATTTATAACATAAAATGAATTTTTATGAGATGTTCCCTATTGACTTTGGAAACAAGGTATAACAAAACCAAAAAATCCTTGCTGAATGTTCAAACCTTAAAGGAAAGGGATTAAATCAGATTCAAAGTAGACTCCATTCATATTTTTTATATTGAAATATTTATCTTTTCATATACAAATACAAAGGCCCATAAAAGCACAACATTGCTAAAAAGCACAGCAAGACAAAATGACTGAAATGCAAATAGAAAAGCTAATTATGAGAAATGGATAAAACACCCATTTATTGGTTTTTTTGTTACATGTTCTGAAGGACCACAGTTTTTGTGAAGGAACCTTAAAGGCATTAATTGCAGTCTTCCAATTTTTTGACCTATGTTGGTTTAAAATATTTAAACTCAACTAGTTTTACAATTATATCTCTCAAACAGGATATCGCATTCAGGAACAAGTGAGGCAAGAACAGACTGAATGTTTGCTGATGGGCAGGCTAACACTAAAGAGCTTTTTCCTCTCTTCACCAGGTCTTTTCCACACCTTTTGGTTGTTTACCTGTTAATTGATAAGTTTATTATGGTTATGAACTCACATGTACCGCTGTCCTTCATCATGACCTATGAACATGACATGGAACCAGACTGGTGATAGAAGACTGGGAGTAGAATAAAGGCACATATTCTAAAGGGGGCATATGAAAAATACAGAAGGCATTTCAGCACAGCTGGAACTAGGCAGAAATACAATAGACCGTGAGGAGATGCTCACGAAGAGAAGCATTCATCATAAAATTACGATGATGGCCCTTTCGTGTTGTTGTGTTTTTTTAATAATCAGCTAAATTAAGTAGTCTACAGTGGCTTCCTAAGAGGAAGAGCTGCATGGTTTTCAGGCAGTGATAGGAAGATGTGAAAAATACTAATTTCTTTGAAAGGTATCTCTTTCATACAAGAAAGGAATAAAAAAGGAAGAAACTTCCAAAGCTTGTGTGGATTTGAAACTACAGTTTCTAATGTCATGTTGAAAGGTTCATCACATGCAGAGTCCTTAATTCTAACCATGATTTTAGTGGTGTTTAGAAATTGATTAAAATCTAAACGTTAATCATGAACAGAAAAATTAAAATTAGAAGTCTGTAAAAAAAATAGGTATAGAAAGTTTCATAAGCTGATGCTGTACATATAGATATACTCAGGAAACTCTAAATCCAATCTTAAAATAGGATTTCTGGCATAAGATGGGGGGAAAAGTATGTATTTGGCAGTAAATTATTAACTGCGCTACTGAGAAATAGAGAAAAACATCTATACATACAATTCAACATATTCAATTACTATTTCTTGAGCAGTTCTGCCTGGTATCTGAAAATAATTAGCAGTTTCTTACCCATTTTCATACTGTAAATTAAACCACTGAGGTGACTCATGAGTCTGTAGGCCTTTCTAGAGGTCTGTGATTCCTTTCTGAAGCTTAGAACACTTCTTAATACTAATTATGCCCTATTACATGTAATATTTTCAATATTTCTAAAATTTATGCATTTAATAAGTGTTTGAAGTAAGAGTGGAGAAGGACATTTTATGTAATTTTAGCCAGAAAGTTGTATCTGAAATTTTAATATAGATTTATTCCCTGCAGACACAGGGATACGTTGCATGAAATACAGGTACAGAACAGTAAGGCAATAAATACCGCCATATAGAGAATCCAAAGAAGTTTCAGCTGCTTCAATGCCCACAGCAGACTAAAAAGTGGTCCCCTGCAAAATTACAGATATGAGTACTCCCTGACTTTGTAATATCTACAACCAATAGCAGTGTGTATACTGCTGCCAAATTACACTTTATGTTTAAATAAAGGGTCACGTTTTATATTAATTGGGAAAGACATGTATCAAAGGCAGCAATTCAACATCATGGAAGCTACAACCTCTTTAGAGCTAAATATCTTACATCTCAAGCAGAATAAAACCCTTGGAGAAGTGAGACTGCAGCTATTTATTTGTGAAGGACTTAGTATTCTTCTGAGAATTAGCATCTAGTAATGCAGATCCTGAAGCTAGTCTTTCTTCCCCGACCCAATCTTTACTCAAATAGAGAGAAAAATGGTCTTTCTTCATACCTCTGCAAGTACTGAACATGGATGAAGTCTTAAGTGTCAAGACTTCAACACATGGTCCAATGAAATATAAATTACTTTTAAGAGGTCCCTTAGCACAGAAGCTCATGACTTCGATAAAGAAATCCTGCATAAAAGTTAATCATACATAGAATTGTTTGAAACACTTGGAAGCTTCAATAAGCGTTCACTGATTGCAAATACTAGAACTATTTCTACCTGGTGGATTTTTTCTTATTAAAAATTAGCAACAGTTCTTTGTTATCTTTGGCCACTTGTTTTTAAAAACTGTAGACAAAAAATTATGCAAGCCTGCAGATTTACATCTGATTTTAGTAGCTGCGGTGTAACTTGGTTTTAGGAGCTTTCTCTGATGTGTAATAGAATGAATGTGCTGACCTCAGTGTCAACATTGGTGTGGCTGAAAGCCACATGTGGACTCATTAACATGGGACCTCTCTTCTAGAGATAAATTTGCAGGATTCATTCACAGGACAAATTTCAAACACTTCCAGAAAGTCATCTGCAGAGTTGCTGATCTTGGAGAGGACCAGAAAAGTAACTGTCTAAATTCCTCAAAAAATAGAAAAACAACTCAGTAAAATTACTGTCCTCACAGAAAGATAAAAAGCAAATTGAATGGACATCAGCAGCCAATGTCATAAGTATCCAAACAGCAATTTAAAAATCTACCAAATTCACTGCCTGAGGAGGCTGCCAAAGCACAAATTCATTCATTAAAACAAATACTTTAGACAGTTTGATAGCCAGATCTGTGACAGCTGTGACAGTCCAATGACTTAAAAAATAAAAAAGAACAAAAGAGAAATGGCACTTAATCAAACTTACCAAGAGTAAAACACAGTTTGCTACTTTGCTGTTTTAAAAGGACTACAGAGCCCCTAAGCTTTTTACAGCAAATGTATTTTTCATCCTGAATTTTGTCATTCTGAGGGACAGACTTCAAGTGAAGTGTTTCCTTCTACAAATATGTATTGCACCAGGAAGATCAGACTAACATTATTGATTGTCAATGCATTTCAGAAAATCAAATAAGCTGATGCAGTTGGGGTGGCTGTATCCCACCTCTTCTGAATCAACAGCAGGTCTGAAAATTCTCGACAGCCCAGACCGGTGGGAGAGTTAAACTCTTCACTGGTACTGAGAGGCTTGAATGTTCTTAGACACATGCCTGTTGTGACTTGATCACAAAACTGGGGATCAAAATAAATTATAGATTTGGGATCAGGGAATTTCTTTTGCTTTTGACCCACTTCAGACAGGTAGGGACCATGGGACTCACATATGGATGGAAGAGATCTCCCCACTGATCTGCCTTTCCAGGGCTCTGGCACTGACAGCACCGCACTCTTCTGTGCTGAGCCTGCAGTGTAGTTGCAGTGTTTTAGGATTTTCTTTCTCTCTCATGGAGAATATAGATAAACTGTACTTTCTTAATCTCTGTGTTTAGTGTTAGAGGTGTACGAGCCATAACCAATAGGTCTTTGGGGGTGGATTGTCTTTGGCCAATAGACAATTGTTTATTAGTGTGTATAAAAGGAACTTCTTGTAAATAAAGTTCTCTCTTCGCCATCTTGGAGCCTGTCTGCCTGACCTCTCTACCTGCTTCCACAAATCCCACGAATAACAGAAAAGCAAACCATACTGCAGCACCCCACAGCTCAGTCTTCTGCAGACTGCAGGGGTTTAGATCAACTTAAAATATTCAGTTCTGCACAGCAGTGAGGCAAGGTGTGTCACAGAGCTGGAGGCTGAGCAGTGTGATACACACGAACATGGGCTGGGACGGCTACGACCTTGGGCTTTAGGATCCCCCGCAATCCTGGCACTGCCAGGGTAGGCTGGTAAAGAAAAGGAGCATGGTACACATACATATAACCTACTACAAACTCAAGAAATATTACTCAGAACATTTAAATTATTACTCCTGGTTCTTTTATGCACACTTCAATTTCCCGTTATTAATGGCAAATAACTACTGACACTTCACAAAGAAATTTGTGCAGAGCAAAACTCTTGAAAAACACTCATTCTGGTCCTTAGGTTCATTGTGGAAGGTTTTAATCATTGCTATCACCACCTTGTGGGCTATAAACAGTAAATCCAGTTAACAGGAGCATAGAAAAGGTCAGAACACCGAAAAAATGTTTTCCTTTCAGATTTACCTCCAAATGCAGACCTAGCAGTAACTTCAAGTTCATCATCTTATGACAGCTACTATAAAAAAAAACCCCACAACATACTTCAAATCATTCAAATGCATATCAAAATACAGATGTAGTGGAATATCAGAGTAAATTATTTTTTTGTTACTCTCAGTCTGTGATCCCATAGTTGGCAATAATGATAGTTACAGGATATTTTTCAAGACTTTGTCCCAACAGTCTAAAATCCATGTAAGTATGGCACAGAAAACACCACTTCCCTTTCAGCCTTATACTCTTCAAATCTTCTTCTTCACACCTCCATTCTAGTGTGTATCTAGTCACATTATGGTTACAACAGCTCAGTCAGATAACTCAATTATTTACGGAAAGCCATACCAATGTGTCCACTTTTTTTTCAGATTTGTAATCCAGATTTGTTTACTTTTTTAGATAAAATATACAAGCACCTAATTTCCAATTCGCCAGCCTCAGTCCTTTGCAGCCAACTGATTTACTTGTGGATTATGCCAAACCACTCAAACAAACAGGGCTTTATAGTTTAAATGACTTTACGTGGATATTGCCAAGCAGATAAACATGACACATGGTTTGTTTCTGGTTTTAGACCTGTCCCTGTCACTTTCTGGTTTATATGTTTTCCTTTCCTTTCAACAATGAAGTTCAGATACTTGCACTATCTTTTGGCTATTATTCATATTTGGTTACCCACAATGACAAATACTGCTCAACTATACCTCCATAAAGTTGTCCATGTGGGTTTTGTAACAAAAGCAAAAAAGGTTCAGAGATAAATGATTTAGTCCCTACAGCTCTTGGAGGTTGGTCAGCTTTTGACTGCTGAAAGATTAAAGGAAATGCATCTTGCTCTGAGTAATGATTGAGGAGGGAAGAATCTATTTCTTAAAAGTAAACTGTTACCTAAACTATGGATCAGCTCAAATAGGGGTTTGAAGATGCAGCTTTGTAGGGATTTGATAGATTTCACATCATTGGCTGACCAATTTATTCTCTGCCAGCCAAAACAATGTTTGTAAACTATGCTGCCTAGTGACTGATGATGCCAAGGGCAAACAATGAACAGAGAATAAGAGAAGAGATGAGAAGAAATTCTGCTGGCATAATGAGGAGAAATGGTCCTTCATCATCCTATCAGGCCTATGGCTCTGCAAGTTATAAATCACTGTCCTCTGCCTCACAGCCGGGATAAGCACAGCAAAATAAATTCATTAAAATACAGTGCTCAGAGTGCTGCATGTATTTTTATGTGGTAACAGGTTTGTTTTCCTGACAGCTTTACAGAAATGCCTCTTTTGTTGGAATTAATCCATGCAGATATAAACTGAGCTGTGTTCATGATATACATTAATATCTAAGCAACAAGAAATGTGAAGCACACTTTATTTTATAGTGTAAATCAGTTTCAATGCTAAACTAAAGCACTGTTTTGAACTAAATGATGCTTTTTCATTGCCCCTGTGCCAGACTCAGATGACAGGAGCACTCTACTGGGTCTCATTTCCTTTTGAATAATTCAAACCAAATGAAGATTGGTTTATGATTTTTTGCAGTTTGAATCTCTCAAAGTAAGTTTAATAAGACAGTTACTGACTTCAAAATTGTCTGTTTTGCAATCAGGATATTATTAAACCTAACTCTAAAGAGGGCTCTGGACTTTCAATTTTTACTATTAGGGAAGAATTGCTCTTTGATGTGATTCATATAACACCATTATATACATATATATATATATACACACCTATTTATGAAAGAGATTATTTAATTACTGATGAAAATGGACACCTCTTCATTGAATGGTAGAGATCAAAACACTTACAAAGTCTCCCTGCCCCTGCCATGAACAGACCCTTTTTTGTACTTTTTCTCATCATTTCCATGCATTCAGAATTGCAGTCTCTAAGTGAAAAGCAGCTTCAAGGCAAATTGTCTTGACATTAAATCTTATTTATATGGCATTATGGTTTGTATATATATATATTCATCAGGTAAACCCCAAATTAACTTATTTGGCAAAATTTCTCAAGAAATTACCCTCACCATGGTTTAATGTATCTATCATACTTACAATTTCTCATTTCATATGTCAGGAAAGAATTAAACACTGCTGTAAGGACATTTAGTTTTCTTGTGAGTATCAGATTTAATCTGAAATAAAAGACACAAGAAACTCCGTGTGCAGTGTCATAAATCATTAATACTGATTAATGAAACTCCTCTCTGATTAAGTATTCATGTTTAAATTCAAATTAAAAAATTTGACAATTCACTTAGTGTTTTCATGAGTAAATACATAAATAAATTGCTTATAATACAGGAATTGAAAGTTGAAAATAGATTGTAAAAACTCTCCTACTAAAACCACAAAGCAATTGGCAAACACATTGTTACATGTTGGTTTGGAATATATTGTACTAATATTAACATTTTATACCATGGGGGTCCCTACAAAGTCCTAAAAACCTCTGCTGACCCACAGTGAAACTTGCAGTAATGTAGGCTTCAGGAGCACACATAACAAATAATAATCTTTCAGACAAACTATGCCAACCTGCCCAAAGTTTTAGGAAGATTAGATGGAAAAGACTTTATCTCTCATAAGAAATCA
>VZTX01010332.1:711596-724426 GCA_013400915.1 Pardalotus punctatus | reverse complement strand
TGATCTTCGAGTATTTTAAGACCCTTGTAAAGCTCAGGTGAAAACATTCAGTGGGTATGATCTAGATCTATAAGCTTGAGCTGCAAGTGCAATATATAGTGCACTGTATATAGTATATAGAGCACTGAAATATAATCCTTCAGTGTAGCACAAGAAAATAGCCTTAAAAATGAAGAAAACAGGCTAGTGTCCTATTTACTGCATACAACAAGCATAATTGTGAACTATTGCCATCTATAGTTTCATGAAATCTACTGATGCAGTGTCAGAGACTAAACTATGAAAGAAGGAAACAGTTCTCTGAATAATGAAATGCTATTTATAAGCACGGTCTCATTTTGTAAGGAAGATGCATGGAAAAGACAAATAGTTTAACTGTGACTCATAGTCAAAGAGATCATGACTGAAATTACAGGAAATTATAATTTCTGAGAAATCCCCCCTCGAGTTTGGACAAAGTGTCAAGGACTCTTGATTAGCAATCTGCCACCTTTATAATGCTGTAGAAGGCACAGGAAGTGAAGAGGGCAGTCAAATCAACCTTCATTAATCTCGTATGCTTAAGCTTACAGCTCTTGTATAAATAGAAAATTAAGATAAATTACCAAGAGCCAGTGCTCTGCCAGAAAAAAACACAGCATCAACTGCTTTCATTGGCACAAAACTTTGACAGTGTTTTAATCCATATTAACTGTCTGGGGTATACTGTAAGTTTATATCCCTCAAGCAGATGGCACTCCAATTACTCTTAGCTGTAATAGACTTTTTCCCCACTTCAGAGAAAACTCATGTGGGCTAAATTTTAAGCAAGAAAGCAAAATTTTAAAATTGCCTTCAGTTGGTGAGCTAACTGTGGAGGACTTCTTAATCCTTCTACCTGTATCTTTGTGGAAACTTTTTTTGGCATATTCTTTCCTCATTATAACATCAAAGGTGTTTTCATTAAGCTTGAGACAGATACATCGATCTGCACAAATCACAGTCTCCCTCAGCCACAATTAGGTTTAGAACAAAAAAAGGAAGATATTGTAACTCAAAATGTCTTTCTTAACTAGGATATGTGTCTTAGAAAATATCCAGTCATCAGACTCAAAAGCTGTTTTAAACTTTTTACTTTAGCATCCTAAGTGCTCACAGGTCTTAAGGAGCAGTAGCAGGAATAATTTTTGATGCAAGAGCACTGAATTAAAATCTGAATTTGCATCTGCAGATCTTAAGGGAAGTGATATTCACTTCTGCTGGCAATGTTTAACACACCCTGTCAATACTCTACGTGTTGGTTTCTTATGGACACCAAAACTCAGGTTTTGAGAACTCTCATGGTTATATTTTTGCACTGCAAAATAGCTTCTGAGATGTGATGATACATGTAAATCTCTCACTGCTAAAGTAATAAGGCAGCAAACTGAAATTCAGGATTGGGGTTGAAAAAGGTCAACTGAACCAAAGAAAATAGGATCTGGTTCCAGTGACTTTTGTTGATAGAGCTTAGAAGTGATGGTGAACAAAGAAATATTAAAACCTTGTGGTTTTCACTGATGAAGGTTGCTATAAGATATAAAGCACTGAGTGGTCTGTGCTATATTGGAACAACATTTATGTACAGGTCATTCTCATGCAGAAATCTCCTTTTTCTAGGTGGAAATGATTTATAACGGGTAGGAGATTCCTTAAGGACAGGGAATATTAACAGAAAGTTTTCTTTTGGAATTTTTTTAATCAATGCATTAAAAATGAAAGCTAAAACATGCATTTGAAAATGTCTGTGATTGAGAACAAAATTATCCCACCTCATTCATCAGCTTGTGGAAGTTCACCACAGAGACAGCCTAGAGATGTAAGGAGGTCTTTGAGCTGGTCTCAGCCACTGTGATAACCTGATCACGGAGCAAAACTGTGCCAATACAAGCAAGTTTGTCAGTGCGCAACTCTTGGTAAAAAATCCATGAAGCTGATTATGTAAAGCTTAGCATTAGCCCACAGCTACTGATGATAGTAAATGCCATTAATTCACATTCTGTAATAACAGAAAGGAAGGATGTGCATGCCACATTGATCTTCCCTGTGCTAACTTCTGCCACTTCGGTGCTAGACCACAAAGAAGTTCCATAACCCTTTCTGATTTACGACACAGAAAGCTCTTATTCAGACTTATTCACTAGAAAATGGGCTAATTAACTTCTTTGTAGCCTTGAAGGACAGAGCTATTCCTTTTTAGCAAAAAAATGCATACTTCTGCATTTAAAATTGTGTGACCATTTACGTGATGTAAGCCACACTCTCCTTCCTATCAGACCACTGAATTGTCTAGAATTAATAATCTAGTTTCAGATAAGTCTGAATTGCTTTGCAAAAGTAACTAATCCCAAACTCAAAAGGTATTTGATCAAATTTGAAATCAAAACAGTACATTTAAAGGCCAGATTCTCAGGAAACATAAATGAAGGCACAGAAAATTTACAAGATTATCACTAGGCTCTTATTCCTAAGCACTGGCATCTGACGCTAAAAATGATTGATCCTTTTTTCCTCTTTACCACACTGCAATTATTTTAAGGAGGATCAACTTATCATTGGTTATTGCTGCAGTATTATACTTATTAAAAATAACAAGAATAATCACTCATCTTATTAATCTTTCTTGTTAACATAATAAGTAGCTATAGTACAATGTGTTTAAGCACAGAAAAAAGTAGTTTAATGAACTCTCTGAATTTTATTCACTGAATGATAGTGGATCTGCCAGTCTTATCATGTGTGTTTTTAATTGTCCTTTCCCTGTTTTTTTTTAATGTACATGTTCTTCTAGTCTGTATACTAGAGAGATACCAAGTTTACCTGGTACTCTTAACACCAGCAGTCATGCCATGTGCCATTTGGAAGGTCATTTTTCCCCCATGTCTTGCAGAAACATCCAGGTTTTTTTTTTTTGTCTGGTGTGCCCCAATTCTAAAAGTCAATATTATAGCGAGTATAACCACTGTGCAATAGCTGGGAATCCTTGCATGTGCTTTTCCACTAAGTAATTTTCAGGACTTTACAGTCTTACATACTCCCAGCAGGTTAAGATTTTACCTTTTTTTTTATTTTGAAGGCCACCTCAAGGAAGTTTGCCATTTCCTCTCAAATTCACTTTTGTTGATCAAACATACCCTGGGAAAGACAGAAAAAAAAATTAAAAGGATTTTTTTTAACTGTCCTGTTTTTTTACTGCAACTGTCAAAGATTATACTTTTGAGGTTTCAAACACTGTGAAATGATCACTCAGGATAGACACTCTGACCATTATTAAAAGTAGGGACAGTGTATTTTCATCAGTTGACTAGATTTTTCTAAGCCGCAGGCATCTTCTGCTGTTTCAGATACAAAGTCTGTTCTCTCCTGTTACTCACAGCAAGAAAATTACAGTTGTTTATTCTTATATCATTCCATTAAGTTCAAATTTATTACATACTTCAGAAGTGTTTCTCATTTTGTTTGTCTTTACAATTTTCAAAATAAAATTCTCCAGCTTGACAGATAACTTCTCATCGCACTTTGAGGTTTTGGTTTTGTTTTTTCTTACAAACTATGTACACACATGATGGTCAGATTTATCTTAGCTGCATAGATTGAAAATCAAAACATTTTGAAAGTGTTTTCTCTAACAAGGGCATATTATAGGATGTCATTAAAATAAGTTATGGAACTATGTAATGGTGCATTTTGTCTAATGGTAGAGAATAATTAAGTTATAAATACATGTTTAGATTATATTAAGTGGCATATTTTCCAGTTGATGCACAGGAAATTAGCTTTAAAAGTCCTATTAGTGTTAAGTGGAAGCTGTATTACTAAATCTGTTTGCATCACTTTAAAGGCTTACTGCTTATGTTAGAAGTAGTCATGATATTCAGTGAGAGGGAAATTGTACTTTACTCACCATATACATGTCAGAGCTGAAAAAAAATCATTATCTGACAATATTCATCACATTAAAGCATAATTTGTAACTTCTGATACAATAATTCTTACGTATTCCTCTGTCAGATGCCCCATAATTCATCCTTAATTAATTTGAGATAGACTGTAGATTGGAGCAGCATCCTGTCAACGACATAACAACATACTAGAGCCAGCAGCTTCAGGATACAAACCTGCTTCTTATTCCCGTTTCTTTTGTTAGATAGACTTATGCAATCAGAATGGATGGATACCAGGGTGGACAAGTCACTTTCTGTTTGCCTGTTGGCCTGCCAGAAATTGTCACAATATTTGCAAAAATAGCACCTGTGTAGAAGAGAGATTAACTGCCCAGAGCAGAGCCAAAATCACAAGTGTCTGCCAGGGAGCTTGCACACGTCTTTGAGAGCAATTGTTCCTTTTGTCTAAACCATGGTAAAAATCTTCATAGAGAATAATCTCAGGTCATCCAGTTATATGGAGTTTTTGTATGTACAGGCATGAGATAGAAGCACGTGATTTCAAAACCAAAATTAATGGAAAATGGGAAAAGAAGTAAATATATATTATACTAAAGGAGGTAAGATGCAAGGATGCAAGAAAATGCACATATTTTTTTATTCATGCCCTGAACTGTTCCTTTCTCTTGAAGAGGGACATCAAGAGATACAGGTTCCAAATATGACAAGCCAAATGTAATTATGGGTTTCTTATCACAACACTCATGCAAATGAAGCACAGAAGTTATCATGCCTATGAAGAAAAGAAAAAAACTTCGAAGTCTAGTTTTAAAATCTGCCTTTTACAAAGTAATATTTAAAATGCATAAATCAAAAACTTAAACGATATATACAACATTGATACCATGAATAAACAGCCAAAACAAATAAAACCATTTAAACCCAAAACCAAATAATATGTGTAGCAGTGTGTTCAAAGTTCAGATTATTCTTTTTTAAATGATTGAACAGACACGTGTATAATAAATTCCCAGTACAGAAACCTGCGTTCAGATTGCTCAGGGGCTGTCTATTGTACAGACAAAGTCAACAGAAACACAAGTAGATAAGTTTTTATAATTATTGTCTTTAAAGAGTATTGTAGTTTTTAGGAAGAAGACATAAAAAAAACCCCAACATTTCAAGAAGTATTCATATGTCTTTTTGGTCATTACAGTTTCTAGCCAGAAAAATGCAACTTGAAGTTGTTAACACATCACAATGCTATGGAGTTCGCACAAGTCATTAATCCGAATGTCCCCTTGCAGCTTCCTGTGGTGCTGAGGAATCATGATCAGGGGTTTCCTATCATTATATCCTTTGCTATTCAAATGCTTTGATATAATTTTCTGCACACTAACAATTACAGTAATGAAAAAAACCCTGGAATTGACTCCCATTCACTGTCACAGACAGTTTATTTAAAAAAAAAAAAAAAAAAGAAAAAAATCTCAATGCCCTGGAAGGAAGACAGCTAGTGCAGATCTCAAATTCTTCATCACTGGGTGTATTCACTCAGCTCTAAACCTCAAGCGCCTCCCACGCCTCCCATGCCACAGCTACTCCAAGCTTCATACCAGAACCATAACCAAGGCCTTTCTGGTATACCTTGTGAGTGCTGCTTGTCAGCAGCTGTGATGGATATACCCTTGGAGAGAACAGCAAACATGTGGCAGAAGCAGAGACGGAGACAGGAAGTATCTGCAACTCAGCACTGCATTGCTTGGTTATGAACTGCAGCACTAGACCACTGAAAAACCGACCCTGACGCACAGACTCAGAACTGTGTGCCCAGGGATGCCACTCTGCATTCCTTTCAAAGTAAACAATCCTCATGTATATTAAAGTATCAGTTAAAAGCTGCACCAAAAAAAAATTGTTTCATATTGCAGAGCATCTTCCGGGAAAACAGGCAGTGCTAATTTTAGCCCTATATAGACAAGAATATATTTTATTGCACATAAATACAGTAGACTTAAACCAGCTGATGAATATTGATGCTAACTTATGAAAATTCATAGTTTACATGGTGCATAGATAAAATAGGCACACACTTCTCCGCTAGTTACCTTACCATAAAATTCATCCTTTCTGGGTTGTGCAACACAGGGGAATTTCAAGCTTCATGATCTGGTGTACATGTGCCTCACAGATATTCCATCTTCTGAAACATCTCCTTCTGGAAATGCATGTCCTGTGACAAACTGCACACAGTAACAATTCCTCTTTCTTAGGACAGCCTCTATAAATGTAGATAATTTGTCTCCCCTTCAAGTAGAATATTAGCACATGAAAAAGTATTTTGCCATTTCCATTGTAACAGTCCCTGGGTTTCCTACAACCCAAGATTTAAATGCAAGATTTAGTTACAGTTTTCCATTAAAAAGTTGCTTAAGGGACTGAAAAAAACTTATTCTTGAATAAATATTCTACATACAAACTTGCCATAAATTCTTCTTTGTGAAGAATTATTCAGAAAAACCAGGTATAAAAGCTGCTAGAATAATATAACATGTATTTCTTTTCAAAAAAAAGTGGAACAGTACACATACTTCCTTCTTTTTAAACCTAAGGGTAAGCTTACAGTTAACAAGTAATTATGAAACTTATAAAACTTAAGATTTGAAAACTGATGGAGGATATATGTTTCTGGACCCTACTCTGGGAGTTAAAAATGATGCTGCATACACTAACACGAATAATATTTTTCCTTCCACAGCACACACAGTGTGTGAGCAATCCCATAAAGCTACATTGCTGGTGATTTCTCATTCAAGAAAGCCTGCCCCACGTGAGACTCACTGCGACAGATTTTAAAATTGATGGCATGCTGTGAAAATGCTAGTTTGTATGTCATACATAGTGCTATTCCAGTTGTGAATTTTGATTTTTTGTCTGGTTTTGGCAGTTGAGAAATGCTCTGGCTCAACAACACTAAAACCACAAAAGCCTACACTTATCTACATCATGGGGGAGGCAGAGCACCAACCTTTAAAATTCTGTTCTACTTCACGTAGGCTTCATCCACCTCCCATGAAATGAGTCTCAGCTGTAGGAAAACAACCCTCTGTGATTCAGTAGAAGATGACCTCATGTCCAGGATCTAATGCTAAAACGACAGAAAAGGTAGGAACAGTATTTTTATGTTGAAAGCAACCATTCACAAAGGATTCACAAAGATTTAAGCATTTGGATTTTCAGAAACTTTGAAATATCCGCTATTCCTGAGTCCTCAATATGTTTTAAAACTTCCACTCACTTTAGAACAATCGGTTTTAGAATTGCTTCCAACAAAAGAAAATTTTAAAAAAGTAATAATCTTTGAAGCAAAATATATTTGTTTCAGCAAGTTCAATGTAAATAAATGTTTTGTCATCCAAGAAATGAACACTTTAAACTTGAATCTATTTTACCTTTAATGAAGGTTTACATCTGACACTTTCCCAGTGAGTTTGTTGGTATCTAGCACAGCACCATTTTCTTAAGAATCTCACCCTTCACATTTTCTGAATGGCCTATATCAAAGATCTTTTAAATTTAGTTTTGTTTAAGTTTCTCTGTTTGCATGCTCTCATAATATTCCAAAGAGGTCTTTATTCCATATATTTTAATTTTCTGCCAAATTATGAGAGGAGCATAGAAAACTATCCTATATCTGATCTCATTTCCATGTCTACTGTGAATATTCCAGCTGTTTCTACATTTAATATTAGAGTGAGAACTAGCCATACAACCTTCCTCCCTATACATTCCCATGATGAAAAAGTCCAGTCATGTATCCCTGATGAAAGGGATGATGTATTCAAAACAGTGCTGCATATGCAACCTTTATATGTAAGAATCATATGTTAGTTAAGCTGTAGCAAGGAACAGAACCTCGAAATACAAGCTGAGAGAACTCCTTAATTCAGTCCTCTGTTGTCATAGGCAACTGTATTATGTAGACTTGCCATAATAGTTTCCTCATAATTCTAAATGCTATAAAATAATACAGTATCTAAGTATCTGCCCATAAATGCCTTGCTTATGGGAAACTCTGGGCAGTCAAACACAAAAAAATCCCTCAACAACAAAACAACAAATACAAGAAGACATTTGGTTCGTTAATGAGGTATAACGTGCTCATTTCTTGGACTAGAAATACTTTAAGTTTCATTAGAATGTTTTGATATTATTTGAGAATTAAAATGTAAGGGGTTTTGCACAATGAGCAATTTTGTAAAATACTTGTGAGATATCTAGGATCATAGAAATACTGCAAGTATAAGTGTAATAGATATTTAATTAGGGGCATAAAACAATGCATTGGGAAGCATTCATTAATTGGATGTTTTGAGTCAAAAAGAGACTTAAGAAAGAGCTATAAGCAGCTTTCTTCACAAGATGTCACCTTTACATGTGTTGGCTAACTTGTTTTTCCACATCAAGAAGGTTGTGAGTATTTAAGAAGAAAGAGATAGCTACCAAACATTTGGTTCTTTGATCTCTGTCACATTATTATACTGCTTACCAAAACAAAACAAACAAAAAAACCCCATCTCCTGAAATGTGGTGACTAAGAGTCCTTCCTTTGATACAGTTATAGATATTTTTATTGAACTGCAATGGCACTCTCTGACAGAGAAAGACGTACGACTCTCCTTGTACACGGACTTCCCATAGTATTGTCCATAATGTATTCAGCACTAGGTCTTTGCCAATTACTAATCTTGACAGAAAAAGTCAAATAGTAAAAACCAAACCAAGCTATTTTCTACATTATCTAATCAATTTATTTTCCAGAATTTTCAGCCAAAATGGCTTTTAATTGAAAACATGCAGGTATTTTAACTTGCTTCATAAATGAAGGATCAGAACGTTTTCTGACTTCCTCTTTTTCCTCATTTGTCACACCTTCAATAATGAGAGACTATTTAAGCTGCTATCAAAGACAGATTAATTCAGAGCAGCAGTTCAAACCCACACCAATACAATGGCCAGGTCTGTGATTCCCAAGTTATGACTCACAGGCAGTACCTTGCCCACAAGATCCTCTCAGGCTACTCAGATCTCCCACTTTCCACAGCTATGTCATCTCAGGCTGACTGGAAAAGCAACATGTGATGTTGCTTGTAGCATCCTATCAGAGTGGAAAAACTGGAAAGCAGTGTTTGAAGTACCAGATGTCATTGAAGTTACTGAAGCAGCAAAACCCAGAAAATGTTAATTCTGTATTTTTTCATCCCCTAGCAAATCTTGCAGCAGAAAATTAAGGGCTGTTAGTTAAATATTTGTTTTAATGTGTCTTGGAAAACATACTGATGTCTGCCTTTGTTACTATTGCAGTTAAAAACTTTGTTGCTACCTAAAATAGAAACCAAATAATAAAATCTCAGTTGGTTCCTGTATATGTCTATTTCCAGCAATTTGTATTGCATTAGTAATACATTAAAATTCTCCACAAGCACAATCAATTCTGAAGTTAGTTAAATACTAAGCTTTTCCTCATTATAATGCCATTAAGGATGGAAGTGTCCCTTGATGTGATTAATGGACTCATGCAGAAATTTGTGCTAAGCACTAGTCCACTTCTTTTTTGGTGGCCTTTACCCTTTATCTTTCTGGGATCTTTTCCTAAACAGTCAGAACTCCTTTACCTGGCTTCAGTAACTTGTAACCTCCGCAGCTGAGAGAATTGGGTACTGAACTGCCTGGCACTTTGTTGAAAGCTTTTAATTTTTACTAAGCAAAGTTATGCTAACAGCAGGACCACAAAACTACCAGCTTCTGTAGTGCCTGTGGGAGGAAACCATTCAATTAGGGGGAAGAAAGTATTCCTTTGCCTTGATTAACTGAGATCAAAGTGACTGTGCTACTGCCAAAACCTAGGCAATGGCCATGGCGATGTACCTCAAAGAGCTTTACAGTGAAGGTCACAGTAACATTGCTTCTCTTTTAATACTCTGCTTTTATTTTAAAGAACCTCTGCACTGCTTCTTTCCTCATTATGCAGTGGGTCTTCTGTGTTGACTTTTAGCTTGCCATTATTTCACGACTGACTTTTGTAGACTTTCTCTTCTTGTGGATGCTATTTTCTTCTGCAATCTCAAGAGGTCTGTTATGGCAGGAAAATCGACTCCAAAATGTGCATTTCACATCGACAACAAGGTACAAGTGGGGTTTCCAAAAATACTTCCCTGGTGAAGTCTCACTGGCTCTAGGAGGAGCAGGATTGACACTTTGCCCTTTAGAAAACTCTCCATCATTTGCGACTGCCATTGCAAACTTGACCCCTTACTGTCACAACCACAGAGATCTGTTTGCAATGTCTGAAATTCCACTGAGTCCATGACTGCTGAAGGGGGCCACCATCAGGACCAATCCAATTACCAAGATACCTTTTCTTTAGCCAGGAGAGTTTATGTACTCACAGCCTGATGCCTCCCACTCAGATGCAGCTGCTTTAATTTGTTTTGCTTATGCTTACTCAGTACAGGAAGAATTCTGAGTGTTTAAATTTTTAGTAGGATTTTGAAATGGATTTATGAAAGGAAGAGCAAAGAAAGTATTGTGGCAATGCACTTACAAGTAAATACTCACATGCTAGTTCTGGTTTTCTTAAAGGATTTTCTTTGGTCACTATGCTGAGGATCCATGATTGATCCTCATTCTCCTTCAAATTAGCCTTAAAAGTTTCCCAGTATTAGCATTAAGAAATGCTCAGTATCAGTTAGAAAAGCTAAGAACTGAAAGATAACTATGGTAATCATAGCAGTTTATTCAATACTGAGGTTACTAGTATTTTTCCCCTTTGTCAAACCCGCAAAACAAAGCAGAACAATACAGGCTGTAGGAATATTTTTTTTCCTCAGTTTGTGGTATACAAAGCTTGCTGAAACGTGGCCTCATTTTAGAAGGCACACCTGACATTTCCTAAAGGCAAAATTAAATGGGTTAGAAAAATCATCTTCAAATCTTTTTATGCCATGAGGATTTAAAATTATTGCTAAAGTGCGTGTCCTATCTATGACAAGAACAGGAACCTGGAAATTGGTCATTCTGGCAATATTCAGGACCTTCACTTGTCAGGCTACTGACTCACCATCAAGAAAACAGAAAATCTGAAAATAACAAACCTTCCATCTTTTCCTTCATGCACCTCAGTGACTTTCTTCCCTCTTACACTCCAGGAAATCAAGTTATGGAAACTGCTGGTTTTCCTCTGTCTCAAGTACATTTAAGGCACAATTTCACTGTGCAATCCCCTCTAACATCTCTTATAATACTCTGCGATCACTGAAGTTTTTTGTTACAGCTTTAAATTTGCCAAGACAGTGATTTTCTAAGAAAAAAGAGAAAACCCTTCTATTGAATGATTATTTAAGACAAGATGAATTTCTTTCCAGTTTTTCAAAGTTACTTTTTCTTCTAAACCATTCTGAAAATTCTTCTTCAAATACCTTTCACGTGCCTTCTCTCTGAAGCGTCCTGCTTACTGTGGTGTGCATTTCGGGAGATCTGTAACTCCAAGCCTCTTCTGCACTAGGTATACATGCCAATAGTGAAGAAAATGTCACCTATGCTGGCACTTCAAAAGTGTTCAAAAAACATCTTTACTCATTTGACTGGTAAGAAAAACTCACGTTTAACAGTTTGAATTATTCACTAAGTAAATGTTTGAATGAAGATTAATGAACCTATATAGAGTTGAAACAACAAGTGCAAATGTTAGCACTTGGCTTCGTTTCTAGTTACACTGAGGGTTTAATAGAACTACACAAAGTCTCAAATTAATTTCTTTCCAGAATTAATGTTTAAAATGTTCTCTATTTTCCCCCTTAGCCAAGGAGTGGTACACATACCTGGCTCTCAGTCCTATCCTTTCCAACAGACACAGGGCAGTCCCGCCCAAGGGACGACATCTGCCTGTGGTTTGGACCACATTGTAGAAGAAACCGCATTGCTTAAGATGGATTTTCACAAAATCCCAAAATTGCCAAAGTAAATCTACTTGAATCCCTGCCACAAAGTCAATAGTGAGGTCTTTACATCTTCCTCTCCTCCTTAGAACAAGCAGGATGGACGATAATATCAGATAGTGCATGATCATTGCTCATCCAGTGGCAATTCCTTGAGCAGGAAAAAGGATTTGTACCCACATTCAGAAATTTCAGCTTTTGGAAATGAATTATTTTCATACTGAGCCACTCACTGTGGTGAGTCAGCTACCACAGTGTAACCTCAAGAGGAGAAAGAGAGGAAGCCCCACAGCTTCCTACTGACCACTGAGAGGGAAAGACAGAGAGAGAGAAAGTGATGGAAAGGTGTGGAGAACCACAGAAAATGAATGGAGATTTTAAGTAAACAAGCATAGGATTACAGTTGGATTAAAGCTGATTTTCCACCCTTTCCTCCAAGCAAAGGAAAAGCCCTAAACATATGGAATACTTTAGAGTGAAGGAACTTGTCCACCCACTGATTAGTACCTGTAGCACTCACACCAGTAACACCAGTAGCATTGTTACCAATAATCCCAGTAATCCAAATAATTTTGTGCTTTGACATAATGACAAACCTTCAGACACGTGGCTTGTACACATGTTGTGGTCCCTCCAAAACCTGGTGGAGCCCCCTGAAGCAGAGTATCACTTCAGTACAGCTGAGTGAAAAAAATTATTAAAGCTTCCCCTCTATCACTAAAAATGGGCTTAGGGAAACAGTGAAAAGTTTTCTTCTGAATCTGCATTCATTTGGATTACATAGTTGACTTAGTAAAAAAATTATTTGAGGAAAAATAAATTATAACTTTACTTTTCATTTCAAGCTGTGCTTGGATTTACCATTTCTATTGCTTTAAAATAATTTTAATAAAAATATTTCTTTAACCCCTTTTTTTTTTTTTTTTTTTTT